>JACEEZ010020178.1:160000-170000 GCA_016584305.1 Chionoecetes opilio
AACCACTACCACTGTCACCACCAATGTTACCACTCAACCACTACCACTGTCACCACCAACGTTACACTCAACTACTACCACTGTCACCACCAATGTTACCACTCAACCACTACCACTGTCACCACCAATGTTACCACTCAACCACTACCACTGTCACCACCAACGTTACCACTCAACCACTACCACTGTCACCACCAATGTTACCACTCAACCACTACCACTGTCACCACCAATGTTACCACTCAACCACTACCACTGTCACCACCAATGTTACCACTCAACCACTACCACTGTCACCACCAACGTTACCACTCAACTACTACCACTGTCACCACCAACGTTACCACCTCATCCCACTCAACCACTACCACTGTCACCACCAATGTTACCACTCAACCACTACCACTGTCACCACCAATGTTACCACTCAACCACTACCACTGTCACCACCAACGTTACCACTCAACTACTACCACTGTCACCACCAACGTTACCACCTCATCCCACTCAACCACTACCACTGTCACCACCAACGTTACCACCTCAATCCCCCTCAATCACTACCACTGTCACCACCAATGTTACCACTCAACCACTACCACTGTCACCACCAATGTTACCACTCAACTACTACCACTGTCACCACCAATGTTACCACTCAATCACTACCACTGTCACCACCAACGTTACCACCTCATCCACTCAACCACTACCACTGTCACCACCAATGTTACCACTCAACTACTACCACTGTCACCACCAATGTTACCACTCAACTACTACTACCGTCACCACCAATGTACACTCAATCACTACCACTGTCCACCACCCAAACGTTACCACCTCATCCCACTCAACCACTACCACTGTCACCACCAATGTTACCACTCAATACTACCACTGTCACCACCAATGTTACCACTCAACTACTACTACTGTCACCACCAATGTTACCACTCAACCACTACCACTGTCACCACCAATGTTACCACTCAACTACTACTACTGTCACCACCAATGTTACCACTCAACCACTACCACTGTCACCACCAATGTTACCACTCAACCACTACCACTGTCACCATCAATGTTACCACTCAACTACTACCACTGTCACCACCAATGTTACCCCTCAACTACTACCACTGTCACACCAATGTTACCATCAACCACTACCACTGTCACCACCAATGTTACCCCTCAACTACTACCACTGTCACCACCAATGTTACCACTCAACCACTACCACTGTCACCACCAACGTTACCACCAACCACTACCACTGTCACCACAACGTTACCACTCAACCACTACCACTGTCACCACCAACGTTACCACTCAACCACTACCACTGTCACCACAACGTTACCACTCAACCACTACCACTGTCACCACCAACGTTACCACCTCATCCCACTCAACCACTACCACTGTCACCACCAACGTTACCACTCAACCACTACCACTGTCACCACCAATGTTACCACTCAACTACTACCACTGTCACCACCAATGTTACCACTCAACCACTACCACTGTCACCACCAATGTTACCACTCAACTACTACCACTGTCACCACCAATGTTACCACTCAACCACTACCACTGTCACCACCAATGTTACCACTCAACAACTACCACTGTCACCACCAACGTTACCACTCAATCACTACCACTGTCACCACCAATGTTACCACTCAACCACTACCACTGTCACCACCAACGTTACCACTCAATCATTACCACTGTCACCATCAATGTTACCACTCAACCACTACCACTGTCACCACCAACGTTACCACCTCATCCCCCTCAATCACTACCACTGTCACCACCAATGTTACCACTCAATCACTACCACTGTCACCACCAACGTTACCACCTCATCCCCCTCAATCACTACCACTGTCACCACCAACGTTACCACATCATCTCACTCAACAACTACCACCCATAACTACCACCTCCACTGCCAGCATCACTACTACTGTCACCACCTCATCCCACTCAACCACTACCACAGTCAGAACTACCACCGTCACTGCCAACTTCTCTTCCTTCTCCTGCTCCTTTACTGATTCGTATGCATGTGCCTGCTAACAAAACACGCTGTTGTAGATTGTTAGCATCATTTTGACGTCAGTACAATATTTGAATTACTCGCACTATTATACCGTCAACCGGTCGGTCCTATCTCTCTCTCTCTCTCTCTCTCTCTCTCTCTCTCTCTCTCTCTCTCTCTCTCTCTCTCTCTCTCTCTCTCTCTCTCTCTCTCTCTCTCTCTCTCTCTCTCTCTCTCTCTCTCTCTCTCTCTCTCTCTCTCTCTCTCTCTCTCTCTCTCTCTCTCTCTCTCTCTCTAATATACTTATTAAATTTATTTCATTTAATTGATTGAATTAAGTAGTATATTCAGTAGGGAATATTAATTTATTAATTTAATTTAGTTTTTCATATGTAAATTAGCATTAGGCCGTCATACACGCTACATCTGCTGACCTCTTATAATAGCATAAAGTCCATAAAAGAGTTACGACTCAATGGACAAAGGCTTTGACATTTTCTCTACATGTATAATAACTTGTATAATATTAAGGCCAATAAAAATTCTCTCTCTCTCTCTCTCTCTCTCTCTCTCTCTCTCTCTCTCTCTCTCTCTCTCTCTCTCTCTCTCTCTCTCTCTCTCTCTCTCTCTCTCTCTCTCTCTCTCTCTCTCTCTCTCTCTTCCCCAATACTGCGCTGATGTTACGTGAACCTTGCCACTTGTGTATTGAATGGGAACTCACTAACTGTCAATACTGTTTGCACCTGTGATATTAGTTAGGCAGCACTCGCTTGCACCATACACAACACTCGTTTCGCATTAATTACTGTTGATTAATTATGTTTTGCATCTGATACTTAACTCATGAATTTTGTTTTATTCTTGTCATTATTCCCTGAACTTCGCAAAGAGCAACTTAACCGAATGACAATCAATAAACGAAGAGGAGCTCCACTATTGAGACAAGGCGATGTGTGGATGATGTGACAGATGGATTACTGCGGATAAAAAATATGAGTAATAATATTATCGAACAAGCTGTGAACGTGTTGTGAATTGTTGTGTCCAGATAATGTTGGAAGCACTGGTTGGGAACATGTTGGCAGCACCAATGTGGACGAGGCAGCGTATAGGCGCCGCCAGACGCGCGCATCGCGTCATCGCTGCTGCGAACATGTTCGCAACATTATTACTGACCCATGTTTCCAAATATCTGTCTAAATACTGTTGCAAACATACATCTAAACATGTTAACAACAGTGTTCACAACAGATGTTTGAGCACACGTGTGGACGCGCCCTAAGAGAACATCAATGATATGGAACTAGACTCGTCAACACAGGTATGGACGAGAAATAAACACACACCTGGACAAATTAATAGTCTCCCTTAGGTGTTTGTACCTAAGTGTTGGTCTGTGAGTCAAGTAGTGCATTGGTGGAATTGATCGTCTCTTGAACCTTGTTATTATGATTTGATCGCATATTTGTAGAAGTAGATGAAATTAGTTTTTTGTGTGTATGAGAAGAGATGGAGCGGGAGAGAGGAAGGCAAGGGGGGAGGAGGGTTGAATAAACCCTCCAGTACACACCCACTTATTATTCTTTTAGCAGTATACTCTATGCTTACGTCCTTGAGTTGGTAGTAATTGTAGTTCTCATTACACATAAACTAAATAGGGGAAAAACATCAATAGAAGGCTAACCACTCGATGACAGCCAACCATTACTACTCTTACATAACTTTTGTCTTCTTGCATCCGTTACTATTACTATCTTCCATTAGTTCCATACTATCTTACTCTGGCAATGAACTAAAGCAACAAACAACTCTTCGTACTGCGTTGCTGCTAGCGCTTGACTTACTCACTCAAGAATCAAGTCTTAATGACACATAACTAACTGCGCATCTTCAACAGGTAAAGTGAAGGCATTGGTATCACACAATATAGCAATAATAATGCTAATAATAATATTGCTAATAATCATCATCATCATCATCATCATAATAATAATTATTATTATTCTCTAAGCATGATTGGGGGTGGGAGGTGGGAGAGGCAGGTAACAGCTTCACCTGGGCCTGAGAAGCTAATTAAGGGTTACAAATCCTATCAGAACCACTGTGTGTGTGTGTGTGTGTGTGTGTGTGTGTGTGTGTGTGTGTGTGTGTGTGTGTGTGTGTGTGTGTGTGTGTGTGTGTGTGTGTGTGTGTGTGTGTGTGTGTGTGTGTGTGTGTGTGTGTGTGTGTGTGTGTGTGTGTGTGTGTGTGTGTGTGTGTGCGCGCGCGCGCGCGCGCACTAATTGTAATATGTATCACACAGATACATATATAATTGTAATATGTGATGTATCACACAGAAAGGGTTATATCGCATGCCCTTGTTATGCATTCCTTATTTACATGGTAACACCAACACCATCATCACCAACACCACCCACCATTGATGTCTTTATTAACACCACAACATCAACCACCACCACCACTCCTGTCCCCTACGACCTTTAGTGCTTCCTCTTCCTCTACCTCCACCACCACCACCACCACCACCACCACCAACAACAACACTACCACCACTACCACCACCACCACCACCATCACTGTTCCCACTACAAACAAGGACTTTTCCCACAGGCTAATTAGATACAATATATAATTTTGAACACCTAAAGAAATCACATCATCCTAATTAATCCCCGGGGCAGGTGAGTCACGAGCAAAAACACTAATTATATCACAACATAATAAGGGAATTACCTGAGAAAATTAGTTCAAATCTTACCCTCCCCCTTTTTATCTTCCCCCCTCCCTCAATCCTATAGATGCGTAATGCTCCCCTCCATCATACGCATCTCCCCTCCCTTGCCCTCTCCCTCCAACCTTCTTCACCTGTTCTCTCCCTCACCTTGGCAATTAACATGAATATGAAGCGTAATTCACCTGGCAGGAGAAGGTGTAAGGGGAGAGGAGGGGGGAGAGGCACTGTTGGTGTAAGGAAGATGGAAGGGAAGGAAGATAAGGAAGGGGTAAAGTGGATAGATGAGGAAAAGCCATTAAGATGAAGGAAGAAATGAGGAAATAGACGAAGAAAATAAAGGGAAGAGAAGAAAAAGGAAGAGAAGATGGAAGGGAAAAAAATAAGGAAGGGTGTAAAGTGAATAGATAAGAAGCCATGAATAAAAAAAAGAAGAAGGAAGAAATGAGGAAATAGACGAAGACAGCTAGTGGAAGGGAAAGGAGTGGAAGAGAAGATAAGAGAAGAGAAGGGATGGGAAAAGAAATGGAATGAAGAGAAAGGAAAGGAAAGGGAAGGGAAGAATCAAGGTTAGGGAATAGGATGAAAGAAAAGAAGTGAAAATATGAGGGAAAAGGGGGAGACAAAAAATAGGAGGGATAAAGGAGACAGGATAAAATGGCAAAGATGGGGGCAAGAAAGACGAAGAGAAGGAAATAAGAGAAGTGAGGGAGGATGCAATGAAGGGGGGGAGAGGGGGAAGGGAAGATCAAAGGAAAGGCAAGAAGAACTGAGAAGGAGGAGGAAGAAGAGGGCAGATGTGAGGTGGAAGGGTATAAGAAGGAAGTGGAAGGTGGGAAGGGCAGGGCAGGGGTGAAGGGGGAGAGCAAATGAGGAAGGGGCGAAGGGGGATGAGAGGAAGGGAGGGAGAACACCTGCTGACCCCTCTCCTTCTTCCCCTCCACCTCAGCATCGCAACAGTTCCCAGTAATTGTACTTCAGGTGAGTCTCACGCCATTACCTGTTGGGAGAAACCGTGGCGGGCGAGGGAGCATCATGAGGGGGTGGAGGGGTCGTGGTGGAGTGGTGGAGGGGTGGAGGGGGATTGGGGGTGGGTGGTGGTAGTGGTAGAGCGTGGGAGGAAAGGTGAGGAGAGGGGGCAAGGGTGACGGATGGCGGGTGAGGAGAGGAAAGGAAGGAGAGGAGGAGCAGGAAGAGGTTGATGGTTAGGTCACGTATGGGTATAGGGTGGGACAGGTGAGAGATGAGGCAGGTGCGTGATGAAAAGTGAGGCTTGGCGGTAGAGGGATCATTTGCAGGCAAGGGAATGTGTGCGTAGGCGAGTAAGTAAAAAAATAAAAATAAAAATAAGGAAACACAGTATTGGACGTAAGGTAACAGACACACCTATTTTGAACTTGATTAACTTTTCTTCGTTAAGGGAATGTGTACGTAGGAAAGAAGGTAAAAGAAGAAGAAAAAGGAAACAAAGTATTGGAGGTTAGGTAACAGACAAACCTAACTTAAACTTGATTAACCTTTCTTCGTTAAGGGAATGTGTACAAAGGAGAGTAAGTAAAAAAAAACCACGAGGTATAGAAAGTAAGGAAACAGATGAACCTAACCTAAACTTGATTAACCTTTCCTCGTTCCATTTTTTCCTTCATTCTTTATAATTACGACTGCAAGGTGAGGTGATGTCCTTTGCATGGAACAGGTGAGTTGGCTTATTATATGTGACGGGTGTGACAAGGCTAAACAAAACTATATAATGTGGTTTAGATTGCATAGAACAGGTGATTATAAGTGTACTAGTTTATTACAATAGGAAAATAAGTCAATAAAAATAGCAAATAGTAAATAACAAGAGTAAATAAAGAGTAAATGAAATTGCAAATAGAGCTCAGACGTCTATTACTACTAAAACTTTTCTGGCTTTAAGATAATCGAATACACTTTAGACAAGGTGGATATATAGGCAGGTGAGGTGATTGTGAACTGATCAACTGAGGGTCATTCCACCACAACATCCTCTTGACTCCACTCATACCAAACAAGGTGGAAAAAGTGGAAGGAAGCAGCAGCAGGAGGAGGAGAAAGGTATGTGGAGGGGAAAGCGAGAAGAGTGAAAGTACTTAGGAATTTTGAAGGTGTGGATAGAATAAACTGAAAAAAAATGCAAGGAAGGGTAAGTGAAAGGAAAGAACGAAGGAGGAAAACTGGAAGTGATCAAATGAAATAAAAGAAAAGTGAGAAAAATGCAGTACGATTCATGAAGCTTAAAAGAGAGAGAGAGAGAGAGAGAGAGAGAGAGAGGAGAGAGAGAGAGAGAGAGGAGAGAGAGAGAGAGAGAAGAGAGAAGAGAGAGAGAGAGAGAGGAGAGAGAGAGAGGAGAGGAGAAGAGAGAGAGAGAGAAGAGAGAGAGAGAGAGAGAGAAAGAAAAAGAGAGAAAAAGAGAGAGAGAGAGAAGGGTCAGAGAAAGGATCAATGTCGGAAGGAGAGAAGTATAAAAAAAACGAAAGAAAAAGTTGAGGGAAAGAAACGAAATTTACGATACGGTACGCAATGAGAGAGGGAGTGAAAGGGTGAGTAGGAAGAAAGAGTGGAGGACTGAGAAGGGGAATGATGAATAACGAAAAAAAAGTGGGAGGAAATGATCAAATAGAAGAGATTGAGAAAGATAAAGAGGGAAAAGGTGATATAATTCCCTCTCAGTACCTAGAAAAAAACCACTATTAATAACTCCCGGAACAATAATGATGAAGATAATGCTCATGATAATACTAATACTACTACTACTAATAATAATAATAATAATACTAATAATAATAATAATAATAATAATAATAATAATAATAATAATAATACTAATAATAATAATACTACTACTACTAATAATACTAATAATACTACTACTACTACTAATACTACTACTACTACTACTACTACTACTACTACTACTACTAATAATAATAATAATAATAATAATAATAATAATAGATAATAATAATAGCAATAATCAATAACAATAATAGTAATAACAAAAATAGCAATGACACAAAAAACCTTATTTTAAAGCAAGAGTCAATACGTACAAAAAAGAGAGGAAAAAAATCTAGGTGAAGAATGAAGGAATAGCAAAATAAAATGGAGGGGAAAAAACTGGAAGCTGGAAGAAGAAAATCAAATGAAAGAAGTGATGCACAGATTATAAATGAAAGCCTTAAAAATGGGAAAAAAACGAATGAAAAAGTAATAGGAGGAAGAGAAAGAGGATTTGAGGGAAAAGGGGGAGAAAAATTAGAGGAGGGATGAAGAAGACAGGATAAAATGGTGAAGATGAGGGAAGAGGCAAGAAAGACGAAGAGAAAGAAATAAGAGAAGCGGGGGAGAATGCAATGAAGGGGGGGGGAGTGGGTGAGGGAAGATCAAAGGAAAGACAAGAAGAACTGAGGAGGAAGAGGAGGAGGAAGAAGGAGGAAGAGGAGATAAGGAAGATGAGGGAGACATATAGGAAAAGAATAATAAAAAGCATCCTCCAAGACTCATCGTTCACCTCTCACGCCTCACTCCTACCCTTCCATTTCCTTCACATGACCACAAGTTTCCCTGCGCCTCACCTCCGCCCTTCCTCACCTGGGCAAGGAGGAGAGAGGGCACGGGGAGGGCAGGTGAGGTGAGCGGGGGCAGCCGGGGGCGAGGGATCTTCTCATCTGGGGGAAATAAGTGGGAAAACTCTCAGATGCTCAGCCTCTAGCCATCTTTGTTATTGTCATCTGGTCCGTCTTGCCTCCCGTACGGTCCCACATCTCGCCCGCCCATCACCCCGCTCCCGTGACCTATTCCGCCCACTAAGGAGAACGGCGGTGTAGGTGAGGGGGACTGAGGGCACGAGAGGGCGTATATCCTCACCGGAGTGGCGGAAGACCATACGGGAGGCGGTTAAGTTATTGTATTATAGTGGTGGTGGTGGTGGTGCGTCGTAAACTTTTAACCAAGGAAGTAGAAAACGAGCGCCGCCAAGGGTCACACGCAGGATGGCCTTCGCTAATTTACCGCCCTTCTTACCTATCTCCCTCCCTCCCTCCCTCCCTCCCTCCCTCCCTCCCTCCGTCCGTCTCTTCATCTTCCCATCTTCCTTTCACCTTCCCTTCATCCCTCCTCTCCTCCTCCATCTCACCCTTAAACTTTCCCTTAATTGTCGCACTTTTCTTTCTTCCTTCCAACTTCATTTCTTTTTCTAGCCATTCTTCCCTTTCGTTTCTGTTTCCTGTATTCTTGTTGCGTTTTATTTTCCACCTTTCTTATTGCTCTCTTTTTCTTAATGAATTTTCTCGTTCCACCTCCTTCTCTTTACCTATCTTTCTTCAATTTGCATACATATCGGGATTTCTTCATATTCAAAATTCCTCGCTGCATCCCTCACAGCCTCTCTACACACTCACACAACTCTTGAACAGCCTTTGCCAGCCTCCAATCCCTCCACACAGCTATTAATCCTCCTTCATCCATTCCTTTACGCTCTTTACGCTGTCCATCGTCTTCCTCGTCTCCAATAAACCTCTACAGTGCAAAAGAAAGAAAAAAATTATTACTTCTTCAACTCCATTACTCTCTCTCTCTCTCTCTCTCTCTCTCTCTCTCTCTCTCTCTCTCTCTCTCTCTCTCTCTCTCTCTCTCTCTCTCTCTCCTCCCACACACACACACACAGCCTCCCAATCCACCCTCATCAACCTTAGGATCCATCTTGTACTCATACTAATTATTGCTGACATTACCCATAATCCCACGATTGGAGGGGCAGGAGAGGGGGGGGGGGAGAACGAGAGGGGTAATGTTAATGGCATAGGCCGTGTGAGCTGAGGAGGTTGTGGTGAGAGGTGGAAGTGATATTGGGGGGAGGGGGGAAGGGGTTACTACTGTAAAGAGGTCGGAGGTGCAGAACCAGAGACATGAAAGTGGTGATGAGAGATGGTAATGAGAGAAGAATGGAAAGCGAGAGGAGAAGGAGGAGGAGGAGGAGGAAGAGGAGTTAGGTAGTGATAAGGACGGTATAGGAGAGCAGGTAAGGTAGGGTGGTGGTGGGCAGGGATGAGGAGGGGTATAGAAGTGTGGGTGAGAGTGAGGGGGCATCACGGCGTAACCCCACCACGTGACGCCACAACCAGACGACAAAAACAAGCCTGGAGGCGAAACAGGAGTCGGCGGGCAGGGAGGGCGTGGGG
>JACEEZ010020178.1:175000-185000 GCA_016584305.1 Chionoecetes opilio
GCTGCTAGAATGCCATTTGTATCATGAAAAGTACGAAAAATACACGGAATTCTACTCGCATAAGGATCTGGTTTGCATGCACTGATTTTACCCGAACAGCCACTCATTGAGGGCGTCTATAGAAGTGTGGCCGTACTCTGAGTCGGTATACTCAGAGTCTGTCAAAACACGTGGTAACGGGATAAGTCCCTTGTACAGCAGGAGTATATCCATTATATTACAACGACAGAATACAAGCTTCCCTCTAATATTCCGGCAACATACTGACTGATCTCAAGTACGCCTGAAACAACTTGATCAGGCACATCACAATCCAGCATTCTCTCCTCCTTACTATTAATTCGTACGTGGTTCTGTCTATTCCAGGTGACTTTTCCAGGTGAGTGAGTGAGTGAGTGAGTGAGTGAGTGAGTGAGTGAGTGAGTGAGTGAGTGAGTGAGTGAGTGAGTGAGTGAGTGAGTGAGTGAGTGAGTGAGTGAGTGAGTGAGTGAGTGAGTGAGTGAGTGAGTGAGTGAGTGAGTGAGTGAGTGAGAGAGAGAGAGAGAGAGAGAGAGAAGAGAGAGAGGAGAGAGAGAGAGAGAGAAGAGAGAGAGAGAGAGAGAGAGAGAGAGAGAGAGAGAGAGAGAGAGAGAGAGAGAGAGAGAAGAGAGGAGAGAGAGAGAGAGAGAGAGAGAGAGAGAGAGAGAGAGAGAGAGAGAGAAATTAAACAGTGGAATATCCACTTGCTGAGCTAATTATTATATTATTATCATTATTGCAATCAGTAACATCATTACTATAATTATCATCATCATTATTACTATCATCATCATTATTAACATCAAAACAACAAAAACAACAACAACTTTACTAGGTACTACTGATACGATATTTTGCTTCATCGTCTAGTGGTGTATGAGTTACCAGAGAACTGAGAACCAATACTGACAAATAAAAGAGCAGAGATGAAAGGAGAGACTGGGTAATAATGGTACAGAATACGAGTACATGGAGGATAAAAAAAGTAGAGACAAAGAAAGGTTAGAGGACGTAGAAGATGTGAAGAAGAAAGTACAGGAAGTGGAGGAGGGAAGGTGGATTAAGATGATGAAGGAAATGGTCAGAGATGGAGGGTGTGGAGGGATGGAGGAGCAATGGGAAGGAGAGAGAGAGAGAGAGAGAGAGAGAGAGAGAGAGAGAGAGAGAGAGAGAGAGAGAGAGAGAGAGAAGGCAGGGTTGTGGATGGCAGAGGTCACTAACAATCACTGATGCCTGGGAACACCACTGCCTCCCTCCCTCCCTCCTCCCTTCTTTCCTCTGCTCTCCCGCCACTTCCACCTCCTTGTAAGGTCATATCCTTTATTGAGACTCACTTTTGTGGGAGATGTTTCGCCAGTCACTCCACGTAAACTGTTACTGGAAGAGACTTGTGGACGTATCTGAACTGTCTCACACACGCACGTACACATACACAAAAAAATATTTAAAAAACTAAAAAATACAATTGACGAACCCCTTTCTTAGTTTTTTTTTTTTTTTTTTTATGCCCATTATACGGAGACTGCCAATAAGCGCATTGATCTTAACTTTTTTTGCCCTAAGCCACTTCCCTATGATGCGAAAAAAAAACCCAAAACTGTTGACTGGCAATATGACCACCTACACTAATTCATACTTTTTTCTACGTATGACAGGCATGCTGGCTTAGGGAAAAAAGAAAAGAAAAAAAAAAAGCCCATCAAATGCTATTCCCGAAACAGCAAGATAGTAAAGAAGTTCCAGAGAGGTTGGTCAATAAGGTTTGGAAGGTGTCTTAATACTCCACTTTTTAGGAACATGAAAAACTGAATCAGGAAGAGAGTTCCAAAGTTTACGAGTGAAAGGGATGAAAGAGTGAAGATGTTGGTTAACTCTTGCGGTAGAAAGATGGACAGAATAAGAATATGAGTAAGTAGAAAGTCTAGTGCAGCGAGGCAGAGGGAGGGGGGGGGGGTAAGAGACATAAGACATAAGGAAGCTACAAGAGGCCGTGAGACCTACACGTGGTAGTTCCTGTAACATGCATGCATGACTTGTAGTTAGCAAGGTCAAGAAAGCCGTCACCATGAAAATAACGGTAGAAGATTGCAAGGAAAGACACACTGTGGTGGTGTTTGAGAAATTGAAGACAGACAGCGAGAGGAGGGGAGTTTATGAGACGAAAACCTTTTGACCCCACCCTGTTTTAAAAGAGCTTCATGGGTGTAAACTTCGCCCCCATACATAAGAGATACTCTCAATACAGGGGCGGATAAGGAACCTGTATAGCGTAAGTATCTGAAAAGAAGAAAAGTTGGCAGAGACGACATGAGACGATTGCAAAGTCACAAAGTTGAAGGCACAGAGGGGCCTTAGCCATTGTGCCCCGCTACAGAGGTGTGACCCAATGGCTTACCTGCGACACTTCCTACAGTGATCACACGACCCAGCATGTTCACGTACCTGCCATCGGTGCTGTGGGGGAAGAAAACAACGTTAGGCAAGGTCATGGTGGTAAACTTATATAAAGCATCAAATGGTGTCGCTATCCAAAGAGTTTGATGTAATTCTACAAAGAATAAAAGCAATCAAATGGGATTACATTTCATGATTTAAAAGCATGATGAATCGGTAATTCTGTGAAATTTAAGTTAAAGTAATCGTCCAGATCCAATTTTTTTTGCCTAATTATGTTGAATGGACATTCAAAACACCTAATCCACCAAAAATAATTGATTTCCAGGCCTTATTTCCGTAAAAACACGACTTTTGTAAAAAGCGCGCGAAAATGTTTTTCTTCCCTCCAACAGGGCTACGCATGTTATTGATGACGTCACGAGAGGAACGCTCCAATGTAAACAACATTCGTCTGCCTCTGTGAGACCTGTCGGCAAATGTTATGATGAGCGATTGTACTTCGGTGTCAAACAGTGAATCTGTCGCTGTGATAGATCTAGAGTACGATGCTCAATCTGAGACCGAACTAAATGACGCTGCTCGCGTATATGAGGAAAAGGAACCTCAGATTGTGATGGGAGCCCAACCCTATATGTTTGAGCCAGAGTACGAGGTGGATGAACAGGTGTTAGCGGAGCCTGCTGAGGTTCAACACTATTACACACACAAACACTTCTACACACACACACAAACACTACTACACACATACAAACACTACTACACACAGAGTTGGAGCCAGCAGTCACCGCCTACCGGAGCTCCTGGCTGGGATAACAAGCCAACCCCCATGGCAGCGGGCCGGGCAGCCCCCTCATGGCCACTCTTCCCCCTCATCCCCGACGCGTAGCAGCCTGCTGCGCCCCCCTCCCCCCCCACGGAGAGTGTATCCTGCTGAGTGCCCCGCACTCCTCGTCAGGATGGGCAAGCCAGTCCTCGTGCCGCACGCCAGCAGCACGGACACTCTCCTCTCTTCCGGGAACGGCGAGTGTAGCCATGCCCCTCGCCTCCCGTCTTTTTGCCCGCAGCCTAGCGCCGCCGCGCTGCCGCACTAGGCTGCCACCGATCAACGCACTCCACCTCTGCGACATCGAAGCATCTCTCTGACGGGCTCAAGCTAGCCTTGGTCCTCCCCTGCTGGAGGCCCGATAGACACAAACAAACAAAACTACTACACACACACAAGCACTACTACACACACACACACACACACAAACACTACTACACACACACACAACCGCTACTACACACACACACAAACACTACTACACACACACACAAACACTACTACACACACACACACACAAACACTACTACACACACACAAACACTACTACACACACACAAACACTACTACACACACACACAAACACACACACACTACTACACACACACAAACACTACTACACACACACACAAACACTACTACGCACTCACACACACACAAACACTACTACACACACACAAACACTACTACACACACACACAAACACTACTACACACACACACACAGCAGCGCGGGAGGAGGAGCCTTCCTCCCGTGACGTCACCGAGCCGTGGCGCATCGTCTGCCAGTTGCCAGCAGCGTTTTCGAAGCTCGGGGAATTTACAGATTTTGATTGCGGATTATTAAAAAACGGCTGACTGGATGCAAAAAGTGACAACATATTGTTGATACACTCGATAATGGCTATACTCTAACTACATCAAATCAGGAATGATGAAATGGTCTGGACGATTACTTTAAGTAAATATACTACTATAACAACTATTCTTACTACTACTACTACTACCACTGCTACTACAACTACTACCACTATTACTGCTGCTAATAATAACAGCACTACTTCTATTATTACTTCTAGTACTACCCCTGAGTACCACTACTACAACAACAACTACTACTACTACTGGGTTGCATACATCACTGATCGTCAATGAAATAATAAATGAACAATATAAATGAAAATTAAAAAACTTAGAGGCGCTATAGGTTCAAACATAAAGAAGCAAACGATCTATGCTCTACTCCTTTCGCTCCACTCCTCTCCGTATCTCCTTTTCCCACTTTTCCCTTACTACCGCGATGATGCCTACTCGTCTTTGCGGTAACATCACAAACTTTCTACACAAGTCAAGGTCATTGGCTGAACTTCTTTGCCAGTAGTGCTAAGTCATCCGCGTAAAACCTTGCCGTGACTCTCAACCTAACCTATATTGACGACCTGCTTCACTACTACACTGCACTGTTTAATGTTTTACCTGAATTTACCTGTGAAACATATTGTGAGATGAAATTCCAGCATGACACCTTGAAAATGCATATAAGTTTACGGTTTGGTACGTTAATTATATGTAAGTGGTATAGTAGTAGTAGTAGTAGTAGTAGTAGTAGTAGTAGTAGTAGTGATGGTAGAAGTAGTAGTAGTAGTGATGGCAGTAGTAGTAGTAGTAGTAGTAGTTGTTGTTGTTGTTGTGATGATGGAAGTAAAAGCAGTGGTGATGATGGTGGTAGTAGTAGTAGTAGTAGTAGTAGTAGTAGTAGTAGTAGTAGTAGTAGTAGTAGTAGTAGTAGTGATGGTAGAAGTAGTAGTAGTAGTGATGGTAGTAGTAGTAGTAGTAGTAGTTGTTGTTGTTGTGATGGAAGTAAAAGCAGTGGTGATGATGGTGGTAGTGGTAGTAGTAGTAGTTGTATTAGTGGTAGTAGTAGTAGTAGTGGTAGTAGTAGTAGTGGTGGATGATATTGTTGTTGTTGTTATCATTGATGTTGGTGTTGCTTTTGATGTGCTAATACGAAGGCAGGTGTATTGTAAAAGGCTGGTCAACAGGAGGTAAAACTGAATAGAAAAAGCAGAAAACAAAAGTTATGGTGAAGGGAATGCGAGACAGAACAGGGAAGCGTGATTACCTACCAGATAAGGAGGCGCAGAGAGAGAGAGAGAGAGAGAGAGAGAGAGAGAGAGAGAGAGAGAGAGAGAGAGAGAGAGAGAGAGAGAGAGAGAGAGAGAGAAAGAGAGAATCTTGACGCACAAGCCAACCAAACTCATGGGCTTCCGCATTTGTGTTATGAGTGAATATACGAGTGTGTGTGTGTGTGTGTGTGTGTGTGTGTGTGTGTGTGTGTGTGTGTGTGTGTGTGTGTAACAACTATCACAACCACAAGTACTACATCCGTGCATGAGCTTTTTGCATGCATGACTAAAGGGAAACAGTAACAAAAGATCATCGCGGCATGACTAAGTTATATCCACGACTGACGAGTTATTTGAAAGATATGAAGGGGGGGGGGGAGGATGGAGAGCAGTAGGAAATATAGAGAAAGCAGTGGTTAATATCAGAGAGAGAGTGAAGGAAGAACGGAAAGAAGAAAGGAAGAATGGGAGGGAGAGAAAGGGGGGAAAGGGGTGGGTGGTAGGGAAGAAGATGTGGACAGGGAAGGATAATATGGAGAGCAGTAGGAAAAATAGAGAAAGTGGTGGATAATATGAGAGAGAGAGAGAGTGAAGGAAGATCAGAAAGGAGAAATGAAGAATAGGAGGGAGAGAAAGGGGGAGTGGGAGGGAGGGAGATGTGGACAGGGAAGGAGAAGGAGAATATGGAGACCAGTAGGAAAAATAGAGAAAGTGGTGGATAATATCAGAGAAAGAGAGAGTGAAGGAGTATCATAAAGGAGAAAGGAAGAATAGGAGGGAGGGAAAGGGGTGGGAGGGAGAGAGATGTGGACAGGGAAGGAGAAGGAGAATATGGAGAACAGTAGAAAAATTTGAGAAAGTGGTGGATAATAATCAGATCAAGAGAGAGAGAGAGAGAGAGAGAGAGAGAGAGAGAGAGAGAGAGAGAGAGAGAGAGAGAGAGAAGGAGAGAGAGAGAGAGAGAGAGAGAAGAGTGAGGGAAAGGGGGAAAGGGTGGGTGGGAGGGATGATGTGGACATAACAGGGAAGGAGAAGGGAAGGGAGAAAGAGGACTTAGTGACGTCACCTGGAAGTGAGGTAAACAAGCATTTCCCAGTGGTGGTGCACCTGTCCACGTGTGGCGCCACCTTCCCCTGGCTTTCTACCCCCCTCCCTGACACGTGACGCCCTTCTGTGTGTCTGTGTGTGTGTGTGTGTGTGTGTGTGTGGTGTGTGTGTGTGCTGACTGTTCCCTTACTAATAGTGCTGACACTTTCTTTCTTTTTTCTACTGTATGCCTTCGGGTGAAAACAAAATTATCATTATTATTATTATTATTATTATCATTACATTAAACTTAAAACGTAGGAAGAGAGAGAGAGAGAGAGAGAGAGAGAGAGAGAGAGAGAGAGAGAGAGAGAGAGAGAGAACGAGGAGAGAGAGAGAGAGAGAGAGAGAGAGAGAGAGAGTTAAGAGGGTGATGACGCACAGAGGAATGTAGTGAGGGAGTTACTGAGCCGGAGGGAAGGAGAAGAGAGGAAGGAAGAAGAGAAAGATGAAAAGAAGAAGTGGAGGGAAGCCGTATAAAAAGAAATATAATGACTAGATGAGAACCAGAAGATTTTGCAAACAGAACCTTTGGGAAGATTGTAATATGCTGCTTGGAGGTGTGTGTGTGTGTGTGTGTGTGTGTGTGTGTGTGTGTGTGTGTGTGTGTGTGTGTGTGTGTGTGTGTGTGTGTGTGTGTGTGTGTGTGTGTGTGTGTGTGTGTGTGTGTGTGTGTGTGTGTGTGTGTGGTGGGGGGGTAGAGAGAGAGGAGAGAGAGAGAGAGAGAGAGAGAGAGAGAGAGAGAGAGAGAGAGAGAGAGAGAGAGAGAGTAACCCGAGGAGCTGGAGGAAAACTTCATAAACAAAAACACGTGAATTGTTGGTTGGTGAGACAAGACTAGGGTTCATGCCTCTCTCTCTCTCCTCTCTCTCTCTCTCTCTCTCTCTCTTCTCTTTAACTCTCTCTTACTCTCTTTACTCTCTCTTACTCTCTCTCTCTCTCTCTTTTCTCTCTCTCTCTCTCTCTCTCTAAAGACAACTAATACAAAATGTACCTAAACAAAGCAAGTTCCATTTCTCCCCTTTTGTTGTCATTCCGCGCCAACATAAAACGAAGCTAATCTTAATTAATTTTAATGGAAGTATTAATTGCTGGAACGCGTGTGACGACAGCATGAAAGGGGGAGAGAAGGGAAGGAAGGGGAGGAGGGGGAGGGGGAGGGAAGAGTGGAGGAGGGGAGGGAGGGGAAGGGAAGAGTGGATAGTGGAGGGAGGGGAAGGGAAGGGTGGATAGTGGAGGGAAGGAAGGGAAGAGTGGAGGTGGTGCAACGCCTTCTGGTATTTGAGTAGGAAATTATCATGTTACCAGATAATCATATTAGTATTCAATTCATGTTAATATATATTACTCATCTCTGCGTGTCTGTGTCTCTCTCTCTCTCTCTCTCTCTCTCTCTCTCTAATTAGTATATAGACGTAACAATATATACAATTTTCGTCTCTCTCTCTCTCTCTCTCTCTCTCTCTCTCTCTCTCTCTCTCTCTCTCTCTCTCTCTCTCTCTCTCTCTCTCTAATTAGTATATAAACGTAAAAATATATACAGTTTTCGAGAGAATCAGACATTCAGAGAATCAGATAAATCAGGACGAAATAATACGATATGACGTGGTATTCTGTCATCAATTCGGACGTTTGTTTGGGATGTATCATGTTTCACAACCCACACAGACTAAGCAAAGTTCATAACACTGTGACGTTTCAATTCATATAACTTTTCCTTCTCTTCTTTCTGACTAAGTAAGAATATTGGTATGCACGGGTATGAAATCTGACTCCTGTCGTTTCCTAAGTCCTCTGTGTGTGTGCGTGTGCGGTGCGTGTGCGTGTGCGTGTGCGTGTGTGCGTGTGTGTGCGCGCGCGTGTGGGTGGGGTGTGGGTGGGTGTGGGTGTGGGTGTGGGTGTGTGGGTGTCTGGGTGTGGGTGTGGGTGGGTGGGTGGGTGTGTGTGTGTGTGTGTGTGATATGGTAAAATCATTGAGTGCATTCGTTATCAAAGCACTTCTTTCGTTCTTTCGTTGTTTTGACTCCATATTTTACGTGCCAATATATTTCACAACCTTTATATTAAAAAGCCTTGTTATTATTAGTTTTTTTCAGGTAAACTACAATTGGTGGCAGCCTTGTACTGCCTTGCCTTCTCCCTGTGGTAACACATGCATGTGATAGCCCAGCATACTTACAGCCTGAACTTGATGTTGAACTGTAGTAATTCAAATTTGTGGTCACTCAGCCAGGTATTTCAATTCATCTCCCTCATTCGTATATATTTTCTAATAATTTTACATAACAGCTGCAAAGGAAATGTAGCCTCAGTTTCTTGAGAGTCAGATAGATAGTCACTATTGTTGCTCAATATCGGTCTTCTGCAACTGCCTTCCCAGTGGGTATAGTTGGTCTTCCATGATACTTCGCATACCAATCTTCAATCAATGAGACGTCCCAATATTTGTGAGAAAGTAGTAAGTTAACCAAGATGGACTTTAAAACCGCTTTGATAATATTATGATCAATAAAACGTACAAAACCAAGGGAGAGCTTAGTCTCTCTCTCTTTTATATATACGTATATATATATATATATATATATATATATATATATATATATATATATATATATAAATATATATATATATGTAATACGGTCGGGTCTTCATAAGTAGGACGAGGCATAAAAAGCTAGACAATGGTGGTGTTTTTCCCGTGGTGTGCACCAGGCTGGTGAGGACTGTCTAGTGTGCGAGGGTTGACAGGCTGAGGGGGGTGGGGGGAGGCGTTACCGGGGCACAAAGACAAGCAGCCGCGGCACACAAGCACCCTGACCACGGGTCACGTTGGGGACTCGTGTACCCACAATATAAAACGTGTCCGTGTCTCGGCAGAATGGTGTAGACCAGTGTTTCCTAACGTTTTTACCACCATGCCCCCTTTACTACATAGTCCTTGCCTCCATGCCCCCCTTTCACTTCTTCAACCAAGATATTTCAAAATTACCCTGAATCAGAAAGAAAAACTGCAAAAAAATTGTGTCTTTAGTACTTTTATTGTACACATAATTATTCATAAATTAAACATCTTGTATATACCCAGCAGATTTAATTATATCACGTTTAATGAAATACTTGACAATTTTTCCTTTTTCTCTCTTGGCTCACGCCCCCCTTGGTACTTACCCACGCCCCCAAGTTAGAACCGCTGGTGTAAATTATACGATACACAATTCATGAGTACGACTACAGTTATTGAACCTTAACCGTGACTGAACAGTGAGCACTACTATATTTTCCTAATGATCATTCTTAATAATCATAAATATGTGCATGTAATGAAGAGCTGCTATGATATTGGGAAGCATCATGAGCGAGTGGATGTCATTTCTCGACTCAACAAACACTGCTGAACTAACAATATTTTTTATGGAACTCGTTGGAGGTTCCTTTCTATTTTTTTTTTCTCTTCTAACTTATCTTCTCTAAAGTTTTCTGTGACCAGATAACTTCCTGAGTAGTTTTCTCCCTAACACTTTTTAACCCATCTGTATGCTAAGTAACTGTTT
>JACEEZ010020178.1:190000-195000 GCA_016584305.1 Chionoecetes opilio
TAGCAAAAAGACTTGTAGTATTGTAAGTATTTAAGGCCTAAAGTTACGTATATAGTTGCTTTCCATGTATTTATGTCTTTAAAAACTCTTAAGTCAATATAGTCTGTTGTCATTCTCGAGCACTGCATCAGCGTTACATATACTTTCAGGCTAAGAGATAAAGCACATCACCACACTATACTTGTATATATGTATCGTATAGTGTATATATTGCCCCCATGTGTATATCATCTTTTATTTGTATTCGTACTTCAGTTTATTTCCTCTTTTTTATGTATTTCTTTATAAATTTTTATGTATGTTTAGTTTTTGCTGTATATGCCTTCGGGCGAAAAAACCATTATCATTATTATTATCATTATTATCATTAATTCATAACACACGATTATTATTATTACTATTTAGTTTATTTCCTCTTTTTTATGTACTTTTTTTTATATATTTTCATGTATGTTTAGTTTTTTGCTGTTCTATGCCTTCGAGCGAAACATTATTATTATTATCATTATTATTATAACACACGATGGGGAGGAGAGCCGAGGGAAGCTGCTACCCTCCCTCCCCATACCTTACCGCCAGTTCCCAAGACAGACCGTGACACCTGACCTCCCCCCTTCCCTCATAATCTGTGCCTAACCCTCCACTTCTCCCGTCACGCCTCACCTCCTGCCGGTATCCCGCCATCACTCACTACCCCACACCCTCTCCCGCTCCCTCCCTGCGGTGTATTACAAGGTGGCGTTGAGTCAGGGGTTCCTTGGGTATGTGTACACAGAGCACCTCTTCCCCGGACCATCTGTGGCGCCTCGTAACCTTCCCTTAGGCGACTACAGGTTCTTTTACATTTAGCTGGTGCGCTACAGACACAGACGGAAAGATAGACATATACCATATACCACATACGTCAGGTGATCTCCTCCTCGAGGCCCCGAGGACCCACACCGTGATGGGACAGCGAGCCTTTACTTGGGCCACAGCGACACTGTGGAACGCATTAACGGTTGAGGTGGATGTCGTGGCCATGAACACCCAGCAGGTGAAGGTGGCGGCCCACAGATGGTGCCGCTTACATCCGCCTTAGTGACCGTAAGGCGTGATACAGTGTCGTGTCATTAGTGACACACAGTGACACAGTGACACACACATAGGGACACACATTGACACTTAGCAGACACAGTGACATACAGTGTACGTATCAATAGTGCGCCTGACAAGTGCCTGTGACGGAAAGTGACCCTCAGCCTGTAACATTGTGACTGTGTACTTACTTACTACTTAGTTATTATCTTACAAGGCATAGCTTTCGGATAGACGTCCCCGGGACAGGGGACATCTTTAGCTTCTGCCACTTAATGCCTTCATCAACCTCCTTACCAATTGTAGCCCCATGTCAACCATGATGTAAGTTGTTGAAATAAAAATAATAAAAAAAAAAAAAAATAGAAGACAGGCAGACAGACGGAAAGACAGACAGACGGAAAGATAGACATATGGAAAGACAGGCAGACAGACGGAAAGACAGACAGACGGAAAGATAGACATATGAAAAGACAGTCAGACAGACGGAAAGACAGACAGACAGACGGAAAGATAGACATGAAAAGACAGTCAGACAGACGGAAAGACAGATAGATGGAGAGACAGACAAACAAACAGACGCAACTAGCCACCACGGACAGACAGACAGACAGACAGACACACACATGGTCAACGGTGTGCCAATTTTAAGCAAGTGTGATCATATCAATAACGATGATGATAATGATAATGGCAATAAAAGTAGTGATGATAACAATGATGATAATAATGATGGTGATAATAACAATAACAATATATTTATTATCATCACTATCATTATTAATATCATCAGTATCAGTATCACTATTAGTATTATCATCATTATTTACTACCACAACCACCACGACAACCACGACAACCACTAGTACCCTAACCACAACCACATCACAAAACACCTACTCTTACTTTCAGTCACAACTACCACCATCTTAGTCCACCCATCACCTACCATTCCAGCCATCAAACACCCTACTACACCTGTCACCTCAACCATGACCTTTAAAAACAACCATTCTCCCTTTCTACCTCACCCTAATATTGTTATTACCATAACCACCACCACTACCACTACTACCATTAAAACTACCACTACAACTACTTCTTTAAAAGTATCAGCCAAGGTCTCATTTTTTATATTTTTGATCCTCTCTCTCTCTCTCTCTCTCTCTCTCTCTCTCTCTCTCTCTCTCTCTCTCTCTCTCTCTCTCTCTCTCTCTCTCTCTCTCTCTCTCTCTCTCGTGAGAACGTAACCACCCTCGTCGCCTCATTACTAACTCGTTAAAAACTGCCTCACCTTACACTGCCTTCCATGTGTGTCTTACTTCTTCTACCTCTAGCCCCCTCTTCTCTCTCTCTCTCTCTCTCTCTCTCTCTCTCTCTCTCTCTCTCTCTCTCTCTCTCTCTCTCTCTCTCTCTCTCTCTCCCACACACACACATCCCTGTCACACCTAAACATTACCTAGCCTCACCCACTTCTCACCTCCGCAAACACACACACACCACACACACACCACACACACACACACACACACACACACACACACACACACACACACACACACACACACCCACGATGACCAAAGATGTCCCAGAGGGTTACAGGAGATGAGGGGGGCCCAATACAACGGAACAACGAGGAAGATGAGGTAAGAAAAGGAAGAAGGAAGAAGAACGAAGGAAGAAGAAGGTAGGAAGGGAAGGGAAGGGTAAGGAAGGAAGGAGGGGAAGGGAGAAGGGGAAGGAAGGGAAGGAAGGAAGAAGGGAAGGGAAAGGGAAAGGGAAGGGTAAGGAAGGGAAGGGGAGAAGGGAAGGAAGGGAAGGGAGGGAAGGGAAGGAAGGGAAGGAAGGAGGAAGGAGGAAGGGAAAGGAGGGAAGGAAGGAAGGAAGGAAGGGAAGGGAAGGGATGGGATGGGATGGGAAGGATGGGAGAGAGAACGGGAAGAGGAAGGAAAGGGAAGGGAAAGGGAAGGGAAGGGAAGGGAAGGGAAGGGAGGGATGGGATGGGATGGGATGGTATGGGATGGGATGAGACGGGACGGGAAGGGATGGGATGGGAAAGGAAGGGAAGGGAAGGGAAGGGAAGGGGAAGGGAGGGAAGGGAAGGGAAGGGAAAGGGAAGGGAAGAAGAGGAAGGGAAGGAAGGAAGGAAAGGAAAGGAAGGAAAGGAAGAAAGGAAGGAAGGGAAGGGAAGGAAGGAAGGAAGGAAGGGAAGGAAGGAAGGAAGGAAGGAAAGGAAGGGAAGGGAAGGGGAAGGGAGGGGAGGGAGGGATGGGATGGGATGGGATGGGATGGGAAGAGACGGGACGGGAAGGGATGGGATGGGATGGGAAAGGAAGGAAAGGGAAGGAAAGAGGGAAGGGAAGGGAAGGGAAGGAAGGGAAGGGAAGGAAGGGAAGGGAAGGGAAGGAAAGGAAGGGAAGGGAAGGGAAGGGAAGGATAGAAATATGCTGACCACTAACGGAAAACTTGAGTGAGTAGATAAATTAGCAAAAACGAAATAGGAGAAAAAAATACACATATAAAAAAAAAAGAAACTCAGAACTTTGATGGCAAAATCATCCTGTAGAAAATCAAAAACATCTCTTGATAGAAAAAAAAAGCTGAGCAAGCAAAAAAAATAAGTAGGACGAGGATAAAAAGATAATTAAATAAAAAAACAAAGATTGAGTTGAACGAGGATACCCCCAAAAAAAGTCATTCATTTTTTAGAAGATTACGAAAAAAATGTATGGGGGGTAAAGGAGAAGTTGGAAATGAGGTGTGGGAAGGAAAGCGGAGTGAGGGTCAGAGTGGGTTAACCATCTGTAAGTTCTTGACAAACAGGGTGTCACACGAGACGGTGGAAGGCTCAGGAGGAGGAGGAGGAGGAGGAGGAGGAGGAGGAGGAGGAGGAGGAGGAGGAGGAGAGAGGAGAGAGAGGAGAAGAGCTGGAGATGATGTGAGGCAGGAGTTGAGGGGTGACAGAAGAGAGAGAGGGGAAAGGATGAGGACAAAGAAGAGATGATGGTAGGGAAGGAGGGATGGGAGGGTAGAGGGTGAGGGAGGATAAATAAAGGGAAAGAAAGAGGAGAGATATAAGTCATAAAGATACAGACAAAGGTAATTACAGCTAAAGAAAAGAGAGAAAGACGGAAGAACTAAACACAGAGAAATATAATGAAGTGGGGTGAGCGAGAGAAAGGAAAGGAGATGGAATGAGACGCGAAGGGATGGCTCAAGGGAAACAATGAGCTCTCTCTCTCTCTCTCTCTCTCTCTCTCTCTCTCTCTCTCTCTCTCTCTCTCTCTCTCTCTCTCTCTCTCTCTCTCATTAACTAACGCGATACTAAAACCTTATGACAAAAGACAAAATAACGAGGAATGAATGACACTGAAAAAGAAAGAGAAAGAGTGAGAGAAAATAAGAGAAAAACACGCAGCAAAAAAATAGAAAAACTTCGAGATAGAATTCCTTGAAAGTTAAATAAATAAACACCCTTGTGATGAAATGAAGACAAAGGAGGTAAAAGTGATAAGAATACGTAAAAAAAGAGGGACACTAAAGCAAAGAATTAGAAAAGAAAGGAAATGAGAAGAGAAAGCGAGAAGAAAGCAAGTGAGAGAGAAGGAGGGAAAGGGTAGAACGAAAAGCAAGGCCTAGGAGGCGGATGAGGGGGAGAGAGGAGGGGAAGAGAAGGAAGAGAGAGAGAGGGAGAGAAGAGGTAGAGGAGGAGAGAGAGAGAGAGAGAGAGAGAGAGAGAGAATGAGTGCCGAGATGAGATAAGGAGAAGGAGAGAGGAAAGAAGAGAGAAGAGAGAGAAGAGAGAGAGAGAAGAGTAGAGAAGAAGAAGAGTAGAAGAAGAAGAGAGTAGAAGAGAGAGGAGTAGAAGTAAGTAGAAGAGAAGAGTAGAAGAAGAAGAAGAGAGAAGAGAGTAGAAGAAGAAG
>JACEEZ010020178.1:200000-217500 GCA_016584305.1 Chionoecetes opilio
CGGCATCTACGAATTCTTGTTTGTTGAGGCTGAAGCCTTTAGCTCTGATAGGCAAGCATGTTAGCCAGTTGGACGCTCCCGTTTCCTGTGCAATGTGAATTTTCTTCACGGTTTCGATTGGCATGACGTCTTTTAGGTGTTGCAATCTTTCCACTTGTGCATTCTGTCTGTTTCTAGACATGGTTTTCTTTAGCTCCAAGACCGCATTCTGGTCTGTTTCTCCCTTTGCGTCTTGAGCTATGATTTTTTCGGTGAGGGACCTGGTGGCTATTACTACTACTACTACTACTACTAGTATACTGCTGTTGCTTCTACTACTACTGCTACTACTACTACAAACAACAACAACAGCAACAACAACTACTACTACAACTGCCACTAGTACTACACTACCACCATCACTACTACTACCTACCACCGCTACAACTACCACCACTAATGCTCCTCCTCCTCCTCCACTTCCTGACGCCTCCAGCTTCACTTTTTCCCACGTTCCGATAACCCCACCTTCCATCTGGTTGTTTGCTGTAGTTCTCAAGGTCTTTTAGAGAAACGGACAGTATTGAGGGCAGGATTTGAGTTTGTAAAGGAAGGAATGTAAAGCAGTCAACTAGGTACTTTGACTTTGACAGAGGAGGAGCAAGTACAAGGAGACCTGTTGGTATATAACGAGGCTATCTGCTGAGCTACGTACTACTAGTGAATTATATGCAGGAGAAAATGATAGAATAGACTAAGGCTCCTCCCCGTGAGCCTTGATCCAGAAACATGCCTGCGGAAAAATGAAGAGGAACACCGTGTATTTGAAAATAAAGAGTATATGTAATTTTTCGACAAATTCTACCCTTTTTTTTATGTACTTATCGTATTGGCTCCTACAACATTTTTGGAAACTTGTTCCATCGATTGACTTCTCTGACTATGAAATATTTTTTTCGAAGACCAATGTTAAAACTGTTAAAACCTCTATCGCTCTTCAAGAGGAGGAGGAGGAGAAAGGAGGAGAAATGAAAGCAAAACTAATGGCAACTGATGACCTGCCTCACTGGGATGACGTCACCGGCTGACCTTTACCTCTCAGCAGTGCTTTTGAAGGTCACGACCATCGAGTCCAGTTTGGTGGGAGAGGAGGAGGAGGAGGAGGAGGAGGAGGAGGAGGAGGAGGAGGAGGAGGAGGAGGAGCAGAAGAGGAGGGGGGAGGAACGAGTCACTGACAGAGAATGTGGGATGCACATGGAGTCATCGATAGAGATTTTTTTCAAACAGATTGACGTTACATGTTACTCCCCAATGAACTACTTCTTTCTTTCCTTTAGTATATACCTGTCGTCCCCCTATATAAGTTTCTCCTCGTTCATACCCTTTTCACCAGCTTTTCCCTATATAGCCCTACCAGGTGAGCCAGTGTATCTACAGCTTCCCAACACCCTCACCACCACCTACACCACCACCTCTATGCCACGTTCCCTCTTCAAGTGGTGTTACAGCTCTCTTCCCTTC
Organism: Chionoecetes opilio; assembly: GCA_016584305.1. Lineage (NCBI taxonomy): Eukaryota > Metazoa > Arthropoda > Malacostraca > Decapoda > Majidae > Chionoecetes > Chionoecetes opilio. The sequence continues at coordinate 201,501 of JACEEZ010020178.1, forward strand.
CCTTCATCCCTCCATCCATCCCACCCTTCCCTCCCCAGTTCATGTCGCCACTTCATTCTCCCCCCACGCATACATGTCCTCGTTTGTCTACACATGTGGTTCCCAAACAGACGGCTACGGATAAACCTCAAGAGCCCAGCGGATTCACCAATAGAAAGAGAAAACAGAGAAAAAATAATAAGTACTGAATGAAATGTATCGTTTGTAGCTTAAGTCTTTAGATATTCTCGCATTTTCAAAAATCTTCCATGGGTTGATTGGCGATTGGATCATTTATATATCACAACAGCACTTACAGTTTTATCACCCATATCTTATCACTACAGCTACTACTACTACTACTACTACTACTACTACTACTACTACTACTACTACTACTACTACTACTTATGTAATACTCTATAAATCGGTCAGTTATAAGAAGATTGTGACATCAATATTAGGAGCCACTGGTCTTTTCCATCCGATACCAAAATGTCGCTTTCCCCCCCGACTCCCTGCCTCTCTCTGACTTCTCTGCCTTCCCCAATGCTCTCTCTCTCTCTCTCTCTCTCTCTCTCTCTCTCTCTCTCTCTCTCTCTCTCTCTCTCTCTCGCCACAGGAGGAGGGGGAGGCTTAGTATTAATGCAGCGACCCACGTAAGCAGTGACGTAAGGTGACGTCATTAGGGAGGGGGGTCAACACCTGTTATATCTGCATGACCTTTACCTCTGTGTGTGTGTGTGTGTGTGTGTGTGTGTGTGTTGTGTGTTGTGTTGTGTGTGTGTGTGTGTGTGGTATGGTGTTTTGTGTGGTGTGTGTGTGTGTGTGTGTGTGTTGTGTGTGTGTGTGTATGTGTGTGTGTGTGTGTGTGTGCGTGCGTGTGTGTGTGTGTGTGTGTGCGTGCGCGCGTGTGTGTGTGTAGTGAAGCAGCTTGTCAGCATGTATATGTTTTTTTATTATTAATTAATTTAAAGGCTTTAATTTTCTGAGTTTGTATTTTCTGCATATTTTCGTAATTTTGCAATCCAGCTTATTTCTTTGCATGTTCGCACTTACTTACTCACCCACACAACCACCCCACCCACCCACACCCACCCACCCACCTGGTGGTGGTCAGCCACCTAATAACACACTAAGAAATTAATGAAAACACCAGCTTGATATGTGATCCTGGCGAGGGCGGCCCATGTAATGTACTGAGGCCTCAACCCGCACCCCCTCCCTCGAAGCCGTTATGTGGCACAGAGTACTAAAGATACGATGCAGCATTTCTAAAATAAATAACAGATCTCAAAGTATTCACGGAATCCACAAAGAGGCTTAAACTATCTGAGCTCCTCCGCCTCCTTTTGTCTGTCTGACAGCGGCCTTAGTAGCAGTAATGACATATCTAGCAGCAGCAGTAGCTGAGGTAATAGTAGTTTAGTAGTAGTAGTCGTACTGGTAGCAGTAGTAGTAGTGGAAGAACTAGTAGTAGTAGTAGTAGTAGTGGTTGTACTGGTAGTAGAAGTAGTAGTAGAAGTAGTATGTAGAAGTAGTAGTAGTAGTAGTGGTAGTAATAATAGCAGGAGTAGTAGTAGTAGTAGTAGTAGTAGTAGTAGTAGTAGTAGTAGTATAGTAATAGTAGTAGTAGTAGTAGTAGTAGTAGTAGTGGTAGTAATAATAGCAGGAGTAGTAGAGTAGTAGTAATAGTAGTAGTAGTAGTAGTAGTAGTAGTAGTAGTAGTAGTAGTAGTAGTAGTAGTAGTAGTAGTAGTAGTAGTAGTAGCAGTAGTCGTAGTCGCTAGTAGTATAGTAGTAGTAGTAGTAGTAATAGTAGTAGTAGAAGTTAGTAGTAGTAGTAATAACAGAGGTAATGGCAGAAGTAGTGATAACAGTTTTCCAATCAGAATATCAGGGTGGTGGTGATGGTAGTGGTTCGAGTAAAGTTGGTGATCAATGAAATTAAGTCAACTGTACCAGCTTAACAATCCTAAAAAAAGAAATAAAATAAAGTACAATTATAAACTGGTTCTATCCCCCCATCCCTCCTCTCTCTCTCCCTCCCTCCCTGGAACGTGCGTCATTGCTCGCCCCTCCTTCACTCCACGCCTCCTACACAATGCCACAAATACCGTAGTTCTTAAAGGTAAGCTGGGAACTGACACGTGATGTTCCGCAGGGGGGAAATGACTGACAGCTGGAAATGAATAGACAGAGAGGGTATCGACAGACCCATATACAGACTCATCGACAGACCCATATATAGACAGAGGAATATATTTCAGATTTGATGGAATGCTGAGTCATATGTGGACAGAGGAGAGAGAGAGAGAGAGAGAGAGAGAGAGAGAGAGAGAGAGAGAGAGAGAGAGAGAGAGAGAGAGAGAGAGAGAGAGAGAGAGAGAGAGAGAGAGAAGAAGAGAGAGACAGAGAGAGAGAGAAGAGAGAGAGAGAGAGAGAGAGAGAGAGAGAAGAGAGAGAGAGAGAGAGAGAGAGAGAGAGAGAGAGAGAGAGAGAGAGAGAGAGAGAAAAAAAAGAAAAAGAAAAAAAAAAAAAAAAAAGCGAAAGAAAGAAAGCGAAAGATAGAAAGAAAGAGGCAAACGGATAGACAAACAAACAAGACAGATAATGATATACAAACAGACAGAAAGACAGAGACAGACACATACAATTTAACAACATATTTCTAGGGGCGTAGATAACTAGATAATAAGTATGCGGACGAGCAAACGACCCGTCACTAACTAACACACACACACACACACACACACCGACACTAATACATACAAATCATTCATAAAACAACAAACATATATAAGCGTTTATACTCGTAAGCATGTATACAAAATAGCTACATGGACATAGATATATAGATAGAAATTGATAGATAGAAAGACAGACAGACAGACAGACAGCTGGATGATAGATAGATAGATGAATTAATAAACAGGTCTATGAAAAAAATGTACAGTTATACATGATTTGTTTTCTTCTGCCGAGATTTCTGTGAGCTTAAAGAAGGGTGACTGACTGACTGACTGACTGACTGACTATTTTCTTATTCACTCATACAATCATTCATTCATTCACAAGTACATACATTCACTCACTATCATAGAGCGTATACGGCATAAAATACACACAAACATACACGCAAATAAATAAATAAATGTATTCATGAAACTCACCATTTAGTGACTCCCAAGGCACTGACTAACTTACTATACAATAACATGGATCAATAAGTATATAATCACTGTATGGCACTCATTTATTACCTCATGAAACCCACTAACTCACTTATCCACCCACACATCCATTCATCACTCCCTAACTACAAATAGCGCAAAGAAGAAATGCTAGATAGTGAAGTATAATGACAGACGCCCGTAGAGTTTCATATTAATCTCTATATCAATATTACGCAGGTTAGGTTGTGATAAGGTTTTTAGGCAGGAGGAGGGAGCTAAGGATGTGGTGGTGAAGCATTTACCTCTCTTAACTACTGATAACTCCAGATTGTGGTTGACGCCAAAAAAAAAATTGCAGTATATATTAAATGATACAACATTCACAGAGAGCAAAATATTCCTCAAGGAGGGGCTGCCAACCCTCTGTTTCCGTTCCTGTGATAGACTACTCTTATACCACACGAGGCTATCACTTATTCCACGTGTCTCACCTGAAAATAATGACAATGATAATGATGGTAAGAAGAAGAAAAAGAAAATGAAAAAAAAAAGATAAAGAAGAAGAATAAAGAGGAAGCAGAAGAAATTTAATGAATAATGACATTAATGATAACGACCACCACCTCGACAGCATGAAAGGACACGTGCCCATCTAATTAATGCCTCCTTCTACATTCTTGGCAGATCTCAGCATTCCAATGACTGAAGTAAAGGAGAAGTGAGCCTTTGATTATTGGAACCTGTCTACAGCCAAACTCTATATGATTAAACTAGAACAAATTATTTATATTATTACAAGAACTATATTATTATCATCATCATCATTATTATCATGATTACTACTAGTGATATTATTTTACTGTTATGAAGACCGTCCTCGTTCCCTTGATCAGAACGAGTAAGGTCTTCGTAGCAGTAAAATATATCAATAGTAGTAATCATGATAAAGATAATAATGATAATAATAATGATAACAATGAAAATAACAATAAACTCCGACCTTCCTTCCACCTCCTCACCCTCTCATCATAATCCACATCTGTGCTTCCTCCTCCTCTACTCTCCTCCTCCTCCTCCTCCTCCTCCTCTACCCTCCTCCTCCTCCTCTTCTCCCCTCTGCTTCCTCCTTTCCCCTCGGCTTCCTCGTTGCGTGTGGGGGCACGTGCTCACCACCCCTACGTCTTCCTTCTCCCCCTACTCTCGCCCTATTACTCCCCTCTACCCCCACCACACCTCCTCTTTCTTCCCCCTCCTCTACCTCACCACCACGCGACTCGTGCACCACCACCACCACCACCACCACCCCCACCACCACCACGACCGCGGCGACCTCCACCCCCATCACCAACACCACCACCCCCACCCCCACCCCACCCCCCACCACCCCACCCACCACCACCACCACACACCACCCCCACCACCCAGCACCACCCCCACCCTCACCACCACCACCACCACCACCACCCCCACCACAACCACCCCACGGATTAAGTCTGTGAATAGAATGTTTTTTGTATATTCTTTTTCTGGAAGACTGGACACCGTGGATATAAATAGTTTATTAAATACCATTGCACCACCACCACCACCCCCCCACTACCCACTACCCACTGCCTACAACAACAAACTACTACTACTACTACTACTACTACTACTACTACTACTACTACTATACTACTACTACTACTACTACTATTACTTCTACCACCAATTTACTATTACCATTACCAATTTACCACCCTTATTATTTTTTTTTACTTCGCCCTCAACACCACCACCACCAACAACAACAGCAAGGTGGACACTAATAATAGCAACACTACAACTACCTACAAAATAACACTTCCGTGGCGTGGCCGGTCATGTGGGGTGATCCTGGCGATGTTACAAGGCTTCCAGCTCCCCTAGGCGTGCACGTGTGTGTGTGTGTATGTGTATGTGTGTGTGTGTGTGTGTGTGTGTGTGGGTGTGGGTGTGGGTGTGGGTGTGGGTGTGTGTGTGTGTGTGATGTTCTGATTTCCATATATGTGTATATACTTATTTCTTTCTTTCTTTCTTCTTTAAACGCTTGCCTGTATGTATATATGTATGTATGAACAGTGAAGTTATAGCCCCTCAATTTAGAAGATTTATAGACTTATTATATATTATTACACCTATTATTCTAGGTAAGCCAATGAGGCTACAGCATAAATAGAAGACTGTCTCCTAGCAGCACCTGGTCGAGTATTTTAGCTCCTATAGAAGGGGAGTATCAAAATCCTTCCGCTAATTATTTGTTTTTACCCCTTTTATATGGTACTAGCCGCAAAGTCGCCCTCCGGGCGGACTTTTTGGCTAGCTCCTGCGGAGGGCTATTGGTGGGCCTTCGGCCCACCAAACACAGACTCTCCAGATAGCCCCTTCTAGCTTTCCTGAAATCATGGATGTAGAAATGTATGTATTAACGCCTTACCCATCACCCCCAACCCATTCACTCACCCATTACCCATCACCACACACCCATTCACTCACCCATTACCCATCACCACACACCCATTCACTCACCCATTACCCATCACCCCCTACCTATTCCCTCACCCATCACCCATCACCCCCCACCCATTCACTCACCCATCACCCCACCCACACCCATTACCCATCACCCCACCCATTCACTCACCCATTACCCATCACCCTACATCAAGGTTTCCTCAATTCTCGCAATCTACATTTTTTTTTCACAATTCTCGCTAATAGGCTGCTAAAAAAAAGAAAGAAAAAGTGATCGGATCATCTCATAAGTGGGCTTATAATGTGCCCCTGGTCGAGCTGGTTCCAAAACTGTCCTATATGATGGGATTGTGCCACGGGGGGCGGCACCTATCACGGACATACACACAGACACACTTTCGCTTATATTATTTATTATAGATGGCATTCACAGTTTTCCTTTTTTTTTAGCCTTCGGCTACTCCTCTTTCCATGTGTATAGAAAAGTAGTCGCAGCAATAGTAGTAGTAGTAGTAGTAGTAGTAGTAGTAGTAGTAGTAGTAGTAGTAGTAGTAGTAGTGCTAGTGGGTGGTGGTTTTAGTAGAAGTAGAAGTAGAAGTAGAAGTAGTAGTGCTAGTGGGTGGTGGTTTTAGTAGTAGAAGAAGTAGTAGTAGTAGTAGTAGTAGTGCTAGTGGGTGGTGGTTTTAGTAGTAGAAGAAGTAGAAGTAGTAGTAGTAGTAGTAGTAGTAGTAGTAGTAGTAGTAGTAGTAGTAGTAGTAGTAGTAGTAGTAGTAGTAGTAGTGCTAGTGGGTGGTGGTTTTAGTAGTAGAAGTAGTAGTAGTAGTAGTAGTAGTAGCAGTCTATGGTGACCCCACACCTGACCGTCATATAATCACTCAAAAAGGTAACTAAATATCTTTTTCTTGCTTCTGTTACTCGAAAAATATAATGTCACGGAGATGCCAAGTAAGTTTTCTCCATAACCTCCCCGCCCTGCCTAGAGTAACCTTCCTAGGCTGACCGTTATCCAGAGTGACCCCGCGCCACTAACACGGCCTACCTACATCACGTGAGGTGTATGTAGGGCTGCCTGTGTACTCGTGTGCCACAACCTTCAATTATAATTATCATAAACTAGAGCAGACATTTTTTTTCCCTAGGCGAGTACATGCTTATATTTCCGTGTTGAATTTTAGTCACTGAGCTCGTTATTGACAGTGTGTTTATTGGTGCTGATGCAGTGAGAGGCACATAATATAATGGGTAACTGTACTGAGTGAATTTCGTTTACATTATTACATTTGAAAGGTGTTATACTAGAAGTCATCGCTCACGGAAATTTCACCTTTCATTACACTATACGAGTCGTTATGTATTCGTGTATACTCACGTAGATACGATTCTTAGGTAAAGATTCGTTTTATCAACCCTCAACTTTTTCAGATGAAACTATATTTTTCTGATCGATTTTTATGTAATCTAAAATAATCTGATTTTTGTTTTTCTTGGCAATCACTAGGGTTTTTTTTACACCATTGACCTCACCTCTGAAAAAAACTTGTGATTTCCAAGTAAAAACAAACTTCAGATTGTTCCTAAACACATCAAAATCTACCAGAAAAATATAGATCACGAATAAACAGCCACAAGTCGACCACAAGACTATGAGTAAGAGGCAACACGTCTTCCGTCACGTGACCTGAGGATTATAAAGCCTGGTTCACACTGGGCTTTTTTCGGCACTTTTGTAGCGTGGGGTAGTCGTAGAAGAGGTCTGGGACTGAGGCTGGGAGTCATGATCGACCTATGTTTAAAAAAAAAATCCCACACCCCTCGATCAGTCTTTTATCTGCCGAGCGGCCGAGAATTTCGCGCGCCAAATTCAAACAAACGTAGAAGCCAGCACTACCCACTTCCCAATCACCCCAACTATTGGTATAATTTCGGTATTGGGCACTAAAAACTAACAAATTTAACTTACATCATCGTGCAGATCTTTTCATCCTTAATTTGAATCTCAATTTCCCCAATTTCCATGCCAATGGCGATACATATAATACCGAAAATTTTCCGTTTTAGCTACAGCCAGAAACGGTTGTTGGTTTAAATCAGATTATGCAAGGTTAGACGTGGGGTTTGATTTAGTAGATGATATCAAGGAAAAAATGAAACCATCAATACTACGGGCTTTACGGGAAACCATCACTACGAGGACGCGGGAACAACAACAAACCAGCATTTGTTTCCCGGTGTCTGCCGGAACGAATTGCGTGTGTGAACGTAATCTCCGCACTAGCCTGCAAGAGGCCGACTTCCCCGCGCTACAAAAGTGCCGAAAAAATCCCAGTGTGAACCAGGCTTAGTCAGTCAGGATTGTCTAAAACTGAATAATGGTATATATGCGATTAATGCTGACCTTAGATATTCAGCATCATTACTTCTTATCTACTTTCATTACAGCATCAAGTAATTTGCTATATCTATCTGGAAATATCTCATGTGGGCACCAGGAAAATAGTGGGTTGTCAGTCTGTAAAGGTTCAATAATAAGTGTGTAAGAGGTCATTGGTAAAGCTACAAAATTGTGTAAAGCAACATTAGAGGGTGAACACATTTTGTCATTATATTCTCCAAACATTGCTGGTTCGTACGCAGTTTTGTTTCAGGCGTTTTGAAGGCTAAAGCTGTTGACGATACATATATTTTTTTCTACTTTTAAGCCATTAGCGCCTATAGGCTATTATCTTTCTTCCTAAGGTTAAATTAGGTTCTATACGGTACAAAGTTGCTCGTCTTTTCTAAACGAACTTATAGCTCATGCCAATTCATTTTGTGATTATACAATGATAATAGAAACCCACAGATGTTGATCTCCCTAATTCCCGGCACACATATAGCCTTCATCTCCCTAATTCCCGGCACTTATAGCCTTGATCTCCCTAATTCCCAGCACACACACAACCTTGATCTCCCTAATTCCCGGCACACATATAGCCTTCATCTCCCTAATTCCCGGCACACTTATAGCCTTGATCTCCCTAATTCCCGGCACACATATAGCCTTGATCTCCCTAATTCCCGGCACACATATAGCCTTCATCTCCCTTATTCTCGGCACACATATAGCCTTGATCTCCCTAATTCCCGGCACACATATAGCCTTCATCTCCCTAATTCCCGGCACACTTATAGCCTTGATCTCCCTAATTCCCGGCACACATATAGCCTTGATCTCCCTAATTCCCGGCACACTTATAGCCTTGATCTCCCTAATTCCCGGCACACATATAGCCCTGATCTCCTATTCCCGGCACACATATAGCCTTGATTCCTAATTCCCGGCACACATATACCCCTTGCCTGATTCCCTAATTCCCGGCACACATATAGCCTTGATCTCCCTAATTCCGGCACACACACAGCCTTGATCTCCCTAATTCCCGGCACACATATAGCCTTGATCTCCCTAATTCCCGGCACACATATAGCCTTGATCTCCCTAATTCCCGGCACACATATAGCCTTGATCTCCCTAATTCCCGGCACACTTATAGCCTTGATCTCCCTAATTCCCGGCACACATATAGCCTTCATCTCCCTAATTCCCGGCACACATATAGCCTTGATCTTCCTAATTCCCGGCACACATATAGCCGTGTAGTGACACAGTGACAGTGAACACCACATGTGACACACATGACACTTAGTAGACACAGTGACATACAGTGTACGTGTCAATAGTGCGCCTGACAAGTGCCTGTGACGGAAAGTGATCCTCAGCCTGTAACACTGTGTACTTACTTACTACTTAGTTATTATCTTACAAGGCATAGCTTTCGGATAGATGTCCCCGGGACAGGGGACATCTTTAGCTTCTGCCACTTAATGCCTTCATTAACCTCCTTACCAATTGTAACCCCATGTCAACCATGATGTAAGTTGTTTAAATAAAAATAATACAAAATAAAACACACAAAGTACCGGTTGAAAGAAAGACTGGATAAATGTAGATGCGGAGACGGGACCACACGAGTATACCTCAGGCCCTGTAAAACACAACTTAGGTAAATACAACTAGGTAAATACAAGCCAACACTTAACATTGGCCAGGCTCAGTTAAGACACCTTCCAAACTACTAAATTGGCTCTCCAACATTATTGATTTTCGTACTTTCCACTTTATTGGGACTGGCAGCTAGCGGGATTTTAGTTAGTTTTTTTTTTTGCCCTTGGTGCCCTTATGGTGTAAAAAAATATATATAAGTCATGTAAAGAGCACACGGAAGAGCATCTGTTTTGTGTTCACCTTGATTTTGCATTTTGTTTTTATTGCATTTCATATCACCGTCATTATCATGATCACTATCATCATCATCAACGTCGCCTGTAACACAAACGGGTAGGCCACAGCAGGACAAACGCGTCCCCTAACCTTTCTCCTGCACTGTTGTCTTCCATACCATACCTTATAATTACTTTTTTTTTTTGCCCTTGGTCTGTCACTTATATATCTAAAAAAAAAAAAAAAAAAAAAAAAAAAACCACAAGATTATAACTAGGAGGCAACACGTCTTCCGTCACGTGACCTGAGGATTATAAAGCCTGGTTCACACTGGGCTTTTTTCGGCACTTTTGTAGCGCGGGGTAGTCGTAGAAGAGGTCTGGGACTGAGGCTGGGAGTCATGATCGACCTATGTTTAAAAAAAAAATCCCACACCCCTCGATCAGTCTTTTATCTGCCGAGCGGCCGAGAATTTCGCGCGCCAAATTCAAACAAACGTAGAAGCCAGCATTACCCACTTCCCAATCACCCCAATTATTGGTATAATTTCGGTATTGAGCACTAAAAACTAACAAATTTAACTTACATCATCGTGCAGATCTTTTCATCCTTAATTTGAATCTCAATTTCCCCAATTTCCATGCCAAGGGCGATACATATAATACCGAAAATTTTCCGTTTTAGCTACAGCCAGAAACGGTTGTTGGTTTAAATCAGATTATGTAAGGTTAGACGTGGGGTTTGATTTAGTAGATGATATCAAGGAAAAAATGAAACCATCAATACTACGGGTTTTACGGGAAACCATCACTACGGGGACGCGGGAACAACAACAAACCAGCATTTGTTTCCCGGTGTCTGCCGGAACGAATTGCGTGTGTGAACGTAATCTCCGCACTAGCCTGCAAGAGGCCGACTTCCCCGCGCTACAAAAGTGCCGAAAAAATCCCAGTGTGAACCAGGCTTAGTCAGTCAGGATTGTCTAAAACTGAATAATGGTATATATGCGATTAATGCTGACCTTAGATATTCAGCATCATTACTTCTTATCTACTTTCATTACAGCATCAAGTAATTTGCTATATCTATCTGGAAATATCTCATGTGGGAGGCACCAGGAAAATAGTGGGTTGTCAGTCTGTAAAGGTTCAATAATAAGTGTGTAAGAGGTCATTGGTAAAGCTACAAAATTGTGTAAAGCAACATTAGAGGGTGAACACATTTTGTCATTATATTCTCCAAACATTGCTAGTTCGTACGCAGTTTTGTTTCAGGCGTTTTGAAGGCTAAAGCTGTTGACGATACATATATTTTTTTCTACTTTTAAGCCTTTAGCGCCTATAGGCTATTATCTTTCTTCCTTAGGTAAAATTAGGTTCTATACGGTACAAAGTTGCTCGTCTTTTCTAAACGAACTTATAGCTCATTCCAATTAATTTTGTGATTATACAATGATAATAAAAACCCACATATGTTGATCTCCCTAATTCCCGGCACACATATAGCCTTGATCTCCCTAATTCCCGGCACACTTATAGCCTTGATCTCCCTAATTCCCGGCACACTTATAGCCTTGATCTCCCTAATTCCCGGCACACATATAGCCTTGATCTCCCTAATTCCCGGCACACTTATAGCCTTGATCTCCCTAATTCCCGGCACACTTATAGCCTTGATCTCCCTAATTCCCGGCACACATATAGCCTTCATCTCCCTAATTCCCGGCACACATATAGCCTTGATCTTCCTAATTCCCGGCACACATATAGCCTTGATCTCCCTAATTCCCGGCACACATAGCCTTGATCTCCCTAATTCCCGGCACACATATAGCCTTGATCACCCTTATTCCCAGCACACATATAGCCTTGATCTCCCTAATTCCCGGCACACATATAGCCTTGATCTCCCTAATTCCCGGCACACATATAGCCTTGATCTCCCTTATTCTCGGCACACATATAGCCTTGATCTCCCTAATTCCCGGCACACATAGTCTTCATCTCCCTAATTCCCGGCACACTTATAGCCTTGATCTCCCTAATTCCCAGCACACACACAACCTTGATCTCCCTAATTCCCGGCACACATATAGCCTTGATCTCCTTAATTCCCGGCACACATATAGCCTTGATCTCCCTAATTCCCGGCACACATATAGCCTTGATCTCCCTAATTCCCGGCACACATATAGCCCTGATCTCCCTTATTCCCGGCACACATATAGCCTTGATGTCCCTAATTCCCAGCACACATATAGCCTTGATGTCCCTAATTCCCGGCACATATATAGCCTTGATGTCCCTAATTCCCGGCACACATATAGCCTTCATCTCCCTAATTCCCGGCACACATATAGCCTTCATCTCCCTAATTCCCGGCACACTTATAGCCTTGATCTCCCTAATTCCCAGCACACACACAACCTTGATCTCCCTAATTCCCGGCACACATATAGCCTTGATCTCCTTAATTCCCGGCACACATATAGCCTTCATCTCCCTAATTCCCGGCACACATATAGCCTTCATCTCCCTAATTCCCGGCACACATATAGCCTTGATCTTCCTAATTCCCGGCACACATATAGCCTTGATGTCCCTAATTCCCAGCACACATATAGCCTTGATGTCCCTAATTCCCAGCACACATATAGCCTTGATGTCCCTAATTCCCGGCACACATACAGCCTTGATGTCCCTAATTCCCGGCACACATATAGCCTTGATGTCCCTAATTCCCGGCACACATATAGCCTTGATCTCCCTAATTCCCAACACACATATAGCCTTGATGTCCCTAATTCCCGGCACACATACAGCCTTGATGTCCCTAATTCCCGGCACACATATAGCCTTGATGTCCCTAATTCCCGGCACACATACAGCCTGACACCCATGCACTGGTCTCTACAGATAATATAATCATCATAATTATGTACAAACGTGCCGTGTGTTGTCACTCACAATATGGCCGCAGGGAATGTTACCTGGCTTCACCTCGGACTGTATATAATCACCCTAAGAACGCTTCCTCCTATGCAGCGTCCTTGATCAGACCCACATTTTTTAGGATGTAAGGAAGTTCAGCTTGCACGCGAGGGAGTAGGTTCGCGCCGGTAATCCAGCTGCAGCTCCAACAAAACCAGCAACAACAACAACGACTACAGCAGGAGCAGTGGCGGGATGATCCCCGCTCCCAGCTTGACAGTCTGGGGCACCGGAGGAGAGTTGGTGCCCTCACAGTGATGCACAAGGCCCAGGTGCAACGCTCTTCCCACCGTGCAGGACTTCGGGTCCCGTGGAGGAGGTCTGTGCGCGCTACGAGGACGGTAGTGTCAGGTGATCTCGAGGCCCCGGGGACCCACACCGTGATGGGACAGCGAGCCTTTACTTGGGCCACGGCGACACTGTGGAACGCCTTCACGGTTGAGGTGGATGTCGTGGCCATGAACACCCAGCAGGTAAAGGTGGCGGCCCACAGATGGTGCCGCTTACATCCGCCTTAGAGACCGTAAGGCGTGATACAGTGTCGTGTCATTAGTGACACAGTGACACAGTGACACACACATAGTGACACACATTGACACTTAGTAGACACAGTGACATACAGTGTACGTGTCAATAGTGCGCCTGACAAGTGCCTGTGACGGAAAGTGATCCTCAGCCTGTAACACTGTGTACTTACTTACTACTTAGTTATTATCTTACAAGGCATAGCTTTCGGATAGATGTCCCCGGGACAGGGGACATCTTTAGCTTCTGCCACTTAATGCCTTCATTAACCTCCTTACCAATTGTAACCCCATGTCAACCATGATGTAAATTGTTTAAATAAAAATAATACAAAATAAAACACACAAAGTACCGGTTGAAAGAAAGACTGGATAAATGTAGATGCGGAGACGGGACCACACGAGTATACCTCAGGCCCTGTAAAACACAACTTAGGTAAATACAACTAGGTAAATACAAGCCAACACTTAACATTGGCCAGGCTCAGTTAAGACACCTTCCAAACTACTAAATTGGCTCTCCAACATTATTGATTTTCGTACTTTCCACTTTATTGGGACTGGCAGCTAGCGGGATTTTAGTTAGTTTTTTTTTTTGCCCTTGGTGCCCTTATGGTGTAAAAAAAAATATATAAGTCTTGTAAAGAGCACACGGAAGAGCATCTGTTTTGTGTTCACCTTGATTTTGCATTTTGTTTTTATTGCATTTCATATCACCGTCATTATCATGATCACTATCATCATCATCAACGTCGCCTGTAACACAAACGGGTAGGCCACAGCAGGACAAACGCGTCCCTAACCTTTCTCCTGCACTGTTGTCTTCCATACCATAACTTATAATTACTTTTTTTTTTTGCCCTTGGTCTGTCACTTATATATCTAAAAAAAAAAATAAATAAAAAAAAAAAAAAAAAAAAAAAAACAGGTTTGCCATTTCGTCTCCCTAACGGTTCGCCGTTTGTAACCTTTTTTATGACACTCGTATTAAACTTTTTGTGTATTCTTTGACCTATGATATTTTCTTGCCTCAACTTTTTTCTTTATACAATACATAGACAAGGTGGACTGGCCAGGTATTACGTAATAAGAATGAGAATGTATGAATAGAAACGGTTTATGTATTCCGAGCAAAAACAAATATAAAAGAATTCAGACTCCACGAAAAAAAGAAAAAAATATATATAAAATAGCACCCTAATTTTTATTGCATGAATTAGCACTGCCAGAAAATCTACCCTGATCGAGCACAAATTTCAAGGTAAGAAGTGCATAGGCGTTGCTGGTGTTGCTGCGTTTACCACAAGCTATGTGCCTAAATTTACTACAAGCTCTGTGACCTAATCTACCTGTATACATCAGACTCGTGAGCTTGTACCTGTTTATTCATAATGCGAGTGGTTCATCCCATACCTAGATTTATTTATTTAAGTGTGTGATTAATTAATATTATCTTGTGTACATGACGTTGATAATAGCATAGCTATAAGGCTTCCTAGGTGTAATTCAACGATCACTTGTTGTAATCAGCCTTCAAGTCCATTTACCAGATAAATGACATACAAATTACATCCTAGGGTGTTCAATTCTTCAAAAGAAAAACAAAAGTGGCCAAGATGTTGAAATTAAGATAATATCATCCATTTATTTAATGTTTCCACATAAAAAAAACTAAAACTAAAACTTCATCTTGGTAAACAATTAAGAACAACTTTAGAGGAATTGTCAGCTTTGTCTAAATTTGAATATAATTTCCTGGTCACCATAGAATAAGGATGATTTCGATAATAAGGATATAAGGATTCGAGATAAGGATGATACCTTCACGACACATGTTTTCTAATATCCTCACGTAAGTCTCCTCTGCACCTTACTTCCGAATAGCTTCACCAGAGTCTATAACCTTTCGTACCTAATGTGAGAAGGGCACGATTAAAAGTTCATAACATTCTGTCAAATTATCTTCTCATTGGTTAAGCATGCCCAGTGTAGTGGTTAGTTCTTAAAGACTGGTAACGAAATCCTCCTTATTCTTAGCAGCTTGGTTGGAATCAGATGGATGAATAATCAGATTTTTCATGTTTAAAGCTATCTGTAAAAACCTTAATGAAGTGCAACATGTAACCCTCTACGATGGCAGTCTTTTAGTATGTAATGTCTCTTATCTGAGGGATGATAAAGATAAAGGTAATTCATCACTATGGTTCCTCCAGTGAATCTCTCTTATCTCATCTCTACCTTAAGCTAGGATGCCATTAATGCGTTTGCAGTATGCGAGAAAAAAAACTATAGAATACGCAGCCGCAACTGGATTAATGGAAACTATAAAATACGCAGCCGCAACTGGATAAATGGAAACTATAGAATACGCAGCCGCAACTGGATAAATGGAAACTATAGAATACGCAAGCCGCAGCAACTGGATAATGGAAACTATAAAATACGCAGCCGCAACTGGATAATGGAAACTATAGAATACGCAGCCGCAACTGGATAATGGAAACTATAGAATACGCAGCCGCAACTGGATAAATGGAAACTATAAAATACGCAGCCGCAACTGGATAAATGGAAACTA
>JACEEZ010020178.1:220000-225000 GCA_016584305.1 Chionoecetes opilio
TTAGCCAAACCTTCCTAACACACCTCATGTACATTAAAGAAATATATTGTAAAGACAGATAACCTCTCCTGGTCTCTTATCATGAAGACCTGAAACGACCGTAACTTTACCCACATAGCTTACATATTTCAATGGCATGGGAGGTTAACAGATTTTCTTGTAAGACTCCCATCTATAATTAACTCCTGAGTGCGATTTCATCAAATTATACTTCTTTTGACATTTGAGAATACTGGCCGTTGTTTACATCTATATTGTCTGTGTTAACATCAATATACGCCCATCACATAACGGTTACCATGTCTTTCATCCACCTACTGCCAAGACACATTTACACTACTGCAAGTCCTACTGGTAGTTTTCTAGTTTATGTTTTTAGTTTGTGTTATATTATATATATATATATATACCGTAACGGTATGCGATGGGGAACCAAGTCCCAGCACAGGTTGTTAATAATCTGCTTTAGAAGATAGCAGGAATTATTATGGATTCACAGCACTTCTTACTTCCGTTCGTTTGTAATGAGTACAAGATGTATTAAGCCATGACTGAAGACCTAGTAAGGCCCAAAGTCTAAAGTAGCAGAAAATATACCATAAATACTGTCTATTGAGGAACAGCAGATCCATACACACAATCTATAAGCATACAAGTCATGAAGTTACATGATACAAATCAACATATAAAAATAAACGCATATCAGCGCAGCAGTCATTTTGGTTTCGTTCCCTCCCCCATCCTGTTATATAGTCTGGCCTCACATACATCCTTAATTAAAAGTTATGGGATGAAAGTAGGATCCATTCAACATAATCATATTTTTTCCATGAATGAGAACTGATGAGAAAGCTTTAAAATCGAAGCACGTAGTCAATCTTCATGTTAACTAAGCTGTATAGATGACATGACAGTTATGCCTAGTGTCATGAGGAGAAATCTTCGTCCACACACGCCTTACTACTGACTTTCGCTACTTAAATACTGCAAGAACCATTAACACATATTAATTCAACAATAAACTAACCTGTCTTGAAGCTGAACAACTTTTTTTCTTCCTTCGGCTTCCTCTGCCACTCACAGGCTGACACGCCCTTCCACTACCACCACCTGTAGGCTGCGAGGGCCCTGGTGTTACATTAGTCATCACAAATGGCAATAAGAAACGAGCAGTAGGAAGGGGCGAAAAATAACACTATAGTTCATTGAGTTCAACACTATCACTCGCGCGGCCGCCGACACTTTGGTAAACAAACACCGTGACATCACACCTGGCCGCTGGGTGACAAATGACGCCCCCGATGGGCGAGCCTGTCCTTCCGTGTAGCAGCGAGACTCAGGCCACTGCCATGAATAGGAAGGATAGATTAATTCATATAGAAAGTGTAATTCATCTGGGGTGGTATTACTGTTGACGCATTCAGGCCTTGGGTAAGTTATAACTACAAATAATGGACGAGCACTATAATAGCTTTGTCCCAGCACTGCTTCTGTGTTGCCAAGCCCCTGTGATCCTGCAGTCACATCTATCTTACATCAGCAGTTTTTGTTTTACCTGATGCGATATTGTATTTATGTATACACAAACGTTGAATTTTGAGCCTTTCTTGAAAACCTTTTTCATTGTGTATTAGTATTTTCAAAAGCAATGCCTGTTATCAGTGTATATATCACACAATATATATATATATATATATATAATATATATATATATATATATATATATATATATATATCGGCTCTGATGAAAACAAGCGTAACAAGCGCAGAAGCGATTAATGCAGTTTACTGAACAAGTATCACAGCGCGACGATCAGTATAAGAGAGGCGGCGTGGGCGTGTTGGCCGTGAGGCAAATACTGCCTCCATCGGCAGGCGTGCCCCAGGCCCCCAGCGGCTCTCCTCTCCTGGACGGCGTTGATTGGTCAGCCCGATCACGCCAGGCTAACGAGTGTGCTCGAGTTAGGTGAACGATGCTCCGGTGCCTCGGTGGCGAGAGCGAGAGCTGGGTGAGCGACGATTCGAAGCAAGCCTCGGTGGTGCGAGCCGGCGCGCGCGCGCGCGCGCGCGCGCGAGAGAGAGAGAGAGAGAGGAGAGAGAGAGGAGAGAGAGAGAGAGAGAGAGAGAGAGAGAGAGAGAGAGAGAGAGATACGAGAGAGATGAGAAGAGAGGAGAGAATGAGAGAGAGAGAGAGAGAGAGAGAGAGAGAGAGAGAGAGAGATGAAAGGAGAGAGACGAGAGGATACAGAGAAGGAGAGAGGAGAGAGAAGAGGAAGATATTTACGAACGACGTATCATAACTAGATAGATGTTTAATTATCAAAACTACAATCAAGGCAAAAGGATTAAAGAAAAAAACAAGCAATATGTGATTTTAAGAGACGAAGATCTTAGCAAGCGGTGGCGATCTTTACACAATCAAGGTGAATGTCTGAATGAGTACTATAGGTTACATACCGTAATACCTAGACAGTGCTGCTCTTAATTACTGTACGAGTACATTGCCCGATTCAACGACAGGATCACCTCTGCGACCTACCATCAATAAGTCCTCCAAGCGCTGGGCTGCACACGTAAGAACTGCTCAATAATTCAGATTTGAAAATGTTACCACAGAACCTTAAAAGTAATTTTATTTTACGAAATTGATATCATTTTTCCAAAGTTTTTTAAATGTAATGAACGCAATTGGAAAATAAAACTGTGTACTAGGAAACATTACCGGGAGACCAGTCGGCTTATTACGAAGGTATCTGCTGAACTACTGATACTACTGATAGACTACGTCATAGACCACTATATCTCATTACAGTGGTCCATGACTACGTGTATCATAATGGAATGGAAGATCAGTCAGTCGCGTGTACGGGAAGGTTTATTTAGTGTTAGATTCAAGCACTTCAATATTGTGCTCACGGACACATATGATTCACCGCTCATGTCCTGTGATGTGTCTAAGAAGTGTTGTGTGTGTGTGTGTGGTGTGTGTGTGTGTTGTGTGTGTGTGATTATGTGTTATGTGTGTGTGATTTATGTGATTATGTACATGAAGTGCTTAGAATTTTTGCTTAGAATATATGTATTACCTTCTACTTGGAAAAAAATGATATTTTTGTTTTGTTTGGACAAATGATAGATCTGAATTGTTTTTTGTATAATATTTTGTGTTTTTTAATCTTTTGTATTTTGTATTATGTATTAATTGGAAATTCTTTGTCAATAAATTAACTAACTAACTGTGTGTGTGTGTGTGTGTGTGTGTGTGCGTGTGAGTAATAATGCATGATAATGGCTGCCTGTGTGGGGTATGAGAGCTACAAACGCACTCCGATGACTTCCATAGTAAAGCATATCTGGGATTAAATAATGCTATAATAATGATAATAATAATAATAATAATAATAATAATAATAATAATAATAATAATAATAATAATAATAATAATAATGACAATAATAATGACAATAAAAATAGTACAGTGATAATATATCCACTGTTGGAAATGCAGTACCCGGAAGTGAGCAATGAAGCTAGACTAGTATAGGTCATCTTATTCGGGTGGAAGGGAAGGGAAGGGAAGGGAAGGGAAGGGAAGGGGAACAGGTGGGTACAAAGGAGATAGAAGAAGAGGAGGAGGAAGAGGAGATGAATTGGCGTGGGTAATACAAAAGCTCTGTACATTTTCACTCAGCCAGTCTAACGTCTTATCTTAAAAGGAAAGGTGTTCTCTCTCTCTCTCTCTCTCTCTCTCTCTCTCTCTCTCTCTCTCTCTCTCTCTCTCTCTCTCTCTCTCTCTCTCTCTCTCACACACACACACACACACACACCAGTTATGTCTTCAAGGTAACAAAAACAAAAGCAGCACACAACACAAGTAAACATCCCGGACGAATCATAAAACAGTAGCTAACACCAAAAAAAATAACCACAGTAGCAGTCTAACGTACTCAACCCCAATACGTAGTAGCACAAATACAGTAAGATAGATGAAAAAGACATCAATTGTGTTTCGATGGCAGGTGGTGGCAGGTGGTGGCAGGTGGTGGCAAGGCGGTACACGAGAATCATACGGAAATAGGCTACCTTATCGCACTCTTCAGTCTCTTCTACCCCATTCAACACACGCTTGTAGTACTCACTCCCTACTCCTCCCTCCGTCCTACTCTTCCCCTCTCCCTCTCAGTAGCCCCTGCGGCGTACCCTGAGAGTGTGAGTGATGCAGGGGAATAAGTATAAGAGGAGGGAGGGAAGGAGGGAGGGAGGGGAGAGGTGTGTGTGTGTGTGTGGAAGGACGGGGCAGATAATAGATGGTGGAGGTGGTGGTCGTGGTGGTGGCTGTGCAGTTCCGTATCTTTTAGTTCCGCATTGGTTGAAAGTTGCCGAATACTGCCACCTACTATACTTCCGCGCGCTGCTCTCTCTCTCTCTCTCTCTCCCTCTCTCTCTCTCTCTCTCTCTCTCTCTCTCTCTCTCTCTCTCTCTCTCTCTCTCTCTCTCTCTCTCTCTCTCTCTCTCTCTCTCTCTTCTCTCCTCTCTCTCTCTCTCTCTCTCTCTCTCTCTCTCTCTCTCTCTCTTCTCAACCCACTTAAAAGTACTTTCATACGTTGGCCCTTCTGCAGTTTTTTGTTTCTTTTAATTAAGTTGGCAATGTGTGTGATGTGTGTGTGTGTGTGTGTGTGTGTGTGTGTGTGTGTGGTGTGTGTGTGTTGTGGTGTGTGTGTGTGTGTGGTGTGTGTGTGTGTGTGTGTGTGTGTGTGTGTCGTCTTTCTCTTTTCCCCATACGTTAGCGGCGACCTAAAGAGAGTATGGTCGAATAATCGGATGAAGGTGGGAGGTTGAGCGGTCAAACGATGCATCTCCCCCCCCCCCCTCTCTCTCTCTCTCTCTCTCTCTCTCTCTCTCTCTCCTCTCTCTCTCTCTCTCTCTCTCTCTCTCCTCAGCTGAGTCACTTCCTAGCTGGCATGATGTAATAGTGTTGTCGTTGTTGCATTCAGTGTTTT
>JACEEZ010020178.1:230000-247500 GCA_016584305.1 Chionoecetes opilio
TGAGAGAGAGAGAGAGAGAGAGAGAGAGAGAGAGAGAGAGAGAGAGAGAGAGAGAGAGAGAGAGAGAGAGAGAGAGAGAGAGAGAGAGAGAGAGAGAGAGAGAGAGAGAGAGAGAGAGAGAGAGAGAGAAGAGAGAGAGAGAGAGAGAGAGAGAGAGAGAGAGAGAGAGATGGATGGATGGATGTTGGATATATGGAAGTTAAACAAACAAGGTGATTGACAGACTGAATGCCAGTCCGACTGATTGTAATGCAAGTTTACGTAAACATGAGATATAAATTGTTTTTACACACACACACACTCACGTTTAAAGAGGAAGATAATAAATAATTATAATTCAACACATTCTTTCAAGTGAATATCCATGTATAACCTATGTATATGAATAAATAAATAAACAAATTAATGGATAAAAATAAATACATATACATATATATCATATATGTGTGTACTACATATACGTATGCGTGTGTGATGCACGCATGATTGCTTTCCACACCCCTCACCCCCTCAAGACGCCCCCCACCTACCACCACCTCGCTGACGGGAAATCACGATAGAGTGGGGGAGGGGGGAGCGTATTTCATTTGTTTCTTGTTTCCGTCACCCAAGGTCCCGGAGGACGGTGTTGCCAGATGTGGGTCACTGTTTTGTTTCACCCCCCCCCCCTCAAGGCCCCGCAGTGCCGCCGACACACACACACACACACACACACACTGAAATGACGTGACTCGGCCTACCTTTGTCATTCGCCTACGTCAGCAAAACGCAGGACGGTCAGCTTCTTTTTAACACCATAAGCCTAAGCTGGCCAGATATATATATATATATATATATATATATTATATAAGAGAGAGAGAGAGAGAGAGAGAGAGAGAGAGAGAGAGGAGAGAGAGAGAGAGAGAGAGAGAGAGAGAGAGAGAGAGAGAGAGAGAGAGAGAGAGAGAGAGAGAGAATGTGTAAAAAAAACAAGTCACGTGTTAACAAACCACACAAAACAGGTAAACGTACTACATTAATTATAACGGGTAACCATTCTATTAACACCATCAGTATTGTAAGTCAGTTCAAAGCATTACTTCATATTCAAAGTAACAACGAATGAAAGCAAGACCAACAGCGATGCGGCGCTACCACGAGTGATCAGGCGTTGGGTGGGATGGGAAGGCGAAGGGTAGGTGAAGGCGAAGGGTGTACAACTAACACGTCCTAAAGAGTACACGAGACACAACGCCTCGAGTAAATGCTGACAAAGATATATTACATGATACCGAAGAACCAGAAGCAATAGTTACACATACGATGATAAGAAGTAGCATGCATATAACATTTATGTAGCATTAATATACAGTCGAAGATGAGAGAAACTAAACGTATTTTGATGAGTTCGTAATATAATGATGTGGATTCAGAGCCATAAAACAAGAGAAACAGTTCAACTCATCAACGCACAGAGACTGATAAGAACGTTCGTATAAGGGAGATAAGGAATATATAGAATAAATAATAATACTGATACAGAAATACCAACTTTATATAGAGGATGACTTAGAATAAGGACACACTTTAGGATATCCAGTTTACATTCTTTTTGGGTGAGGAATAGACTGGGAATGTGGAGGAAGTAAAGGGATTTTTGGTGAGGGATTGGTGGGTATGTGGAAGTAGTGTGGGAGCTGAGAATGTGGAGGAAGTAAAGGGATTTTTGGTGAGGGATTGGTGGGTATGTGGAAGTAGTGTGGGAGCTGGGAATGTGGAGGAAGTAAAGGGATTTTTGGTAAGGGATTGGTGGGTATGTGGAAGTAGTGTGGGAGCTGAGAATGTGGAGGAAGTAAAGGGATTTTTGGTGAGGGATTGGTGGGTATGTGGAAGTAGTGTGGGAGCTGAGAATGTGGAGGAAGTAAAGGGATTTTTGGTGAGGGATTGGTGGGTATGTGGAAGTAGTGTGGGAGCTGGGAATGTGGAGGAAGTAAAGGGATTTTTGGTAGGGATTGGTGGGTATGTGGAAGTAGTGTGGGAGCTGAGAATGTGGAGGAAGTAAAGGGATTTTTGGTGAGGGATTGGGCAAGTATGTGAAGGAGTGTGGGAGGAGAGGTTAGGTGACTGTCGTTGAAAGAAGACAGAGGATGGATAGGTGAAAGGTTGTGTCTCGTAACTCCCGTTGACAGGTGAAGATAATGACTTTTTTGAGGCACTGAAGGTCACTGGGAATTTCCTGCCACACTCGTTAACATTAAAAACGTCACGAGTTTTTATTTTGTGGGTACTTTTTTTCTACTTGCTGATGGTAGGGATTATTTTGTAAAGGGTAAAGAGTGATATGGGTACAGAGTCATCGATACAGGGTTAGGAGACATGGGTATAGGTTCATATGGTACGGTGATCGATGGGTAATGGCATGGGTTGGGTGGCAGCATGTATTGGGAAATAGGGATATCTAACAAGCCAGAGTAAAACAATACTAACAAAAGAATAGCTGATACAAATGTGAATATATTATATGACTAGTGAAGTATGAATTAATATGACTAAAATTAGAGTTAAAGTGGTGTTAATTCACTAAAAATAATTGAAATAATTGAAATAAGCTTCTTTACAAATTACCAACCCGCTAGTGTCACCCATAACTATGATAACCTCAAGCCCTTCCCTCGGTAAAGTCATCAGTCATAGCTATCCCAGGTACTTCAAGCTTCCCTTGGTACTGTCATAGCAATCCTTCCCCCGCCATCTCGTTATCACAGGGGTACCTGGAACTCTCGCCGATAGGAATTCTCGCCGCCGTCGTCGAGTGTTCCAATTCTTGATATTACAGGACCCAATATATACATTTAATCAAGTTTTACCCGCGTTTCTGCATTCAGGGATGAAATACTATCGTTAGCTTGATCAGTTAGGTTAAGTTAGGTGCCAATGTCCAGGTTAGGTTAACATTTCCACGTCGGCGAGAGTTCTAGATTGGTGTTTCGGCGAGAATTCCCATCGGCGACAGTTCCATAAACCATCACAGGTGTCGCCCGCTTTAGATAACATTAAAAAAATTCACCAGTACATTACATTTTACTGATAAGAATAGGAAGTCGATATAAAACAGCTATTTGTCATATTCCATGCTGCTTTTGATAACTTAATTTTTTGCACACACACAAATGAAGTGACTATCAGTAAATCACGTATGACAGATTTTTGTTGTTACCCTGAATATATTAACTAGGTTGATTTTTTTTTTTTCTCTCTCTCTCTCTCTCTCTTCTCTCTCTCTCTCTCTCTCTCTCTCTCTCTCTCTCTCTCTCTCTCTCTCTCTCTCTCTCTCTCTCTCCCCGTACTGGCCCCCTTAACGTCACGGCAGCAACATCATAAATATTCCCTCGATTTCTTTACTTCCTGCCGTAATCCGGATGGTGACGTCAGGCAAGCAGTAGGAAGGAAGCAGCAGAGGAAGTGTGATAATGACAACACCGCGGCTGCCCACTCCATCCGCTACTGCTGCTACCACTGCTGCTGCTGCTGATACCACTGCTGTATCTGCTGATTTTGCTATCCGCTTCATATTGCTGGTGTTGTTGTTGCTACTTCTTCCACTACTGCTACTACTACTATTGTTATAAACTACTACTACTACTACTACTACTTCTTATTCTACTATTATTACTACTACAATTAATTAAGAAAAAAGAAGAGGAAAAAGAGCGAGAAGGTGAAAAAGTAGAACAACAAAAGAAACAAGAAAAGATGATGATGACGATGAAAAGATGAAAAGAAGCAACAGTAGCACTGATAGTAGTAGTAGTAGTAGTAGTAGTAGTAGTAGTAGTAGTAGTAGTAGTAGTAGTAGTAGTAGTAGTAGTAGTAGTAGTAGTAGTAGTAGTAGAAGCAGTAATATAGTAATAGTAGTAGTAGTAATATTAGTACTTGTACGTAGTAGTAATAGTAGTAGTAAATATTCATTTTTTATTTTGTTGTAGCATTTTTAGTAATAGCAGTTGCAATACCAAGAACAGCAGCAGCAGCAGCAGCAGCTGCTGCAGTAGCAGTAGTAGTAGTAGTAGTAGTAACAATGATTAAAAATAGCAACAGTAGCAATAATCATAATAATATTAATAATAATGATGATAACAATGATGATAATAATAATAACAAACTCCTGAATGCGAGCAGCGTGATAGCACGAGTGACGTCACCGCGACAACAATGGCAGTAACGAGACAGTTAATGACCTTAACAATCTGCTTCCCGAGAGGGAATAGGGGGAGCTGCAGGAGGAAGAAAAGGAAAGAGAACAAACAAATGTATAGGAGGAGGAACAAAGAAGAAACATACAAGGAGCAAAGAGGATATAGACTGCGTAGTGCACTTAAGATAGTTATCAAAACCAGGAAGGAAATGGAACGAGAAGGAGGAGGAGGAGGAGGAGGTAGGGAAGAAAGAAGGAGAATAAAGGTGTGTGTGTGTGTGTGTGGTGTGTGTGTGGAATACTTGATCCACTCCACTACTAAAAACCTCCTTATCTTCTTCCTCCTTCTTTTCCTCCTTCTCCTCTTCCTCCTCCTCTTCCTGGTCACATCTACATCCTGGGTGACGCATTAATATTGTTTCCGGAACTGTATGCCCGGAACTTCCTACTCCTCTCTCCTTTCTTACCCACCTCCTTCTCCTTCTCCTTCTCCTTTTACCTCCTCTCCTCTCTCCCTCCTTCCTCAACCCCCCACCCTTCCCTGAACCCCACAACAGCAGGTAAACCCTACATAGCGTGGCCCTGATAACGATAAGACACACAAGGTTAAGGGAAGAGCGTTGTATCTCCACTCTTATGCTTCCTTATAACGGGGTGGAAGAAAGTTATCTGTCGTGACGCAAGTTGAGCCTCGTTTTTTTTTCTTCCTTTTTGTTTCTTGTTTTTTTCTTCCTTCCCGTTCGTCCTAAATGCCTTTCTTTTTTTCTTGGAACGCTGGGGGTTTTCTCTCTCTCTCTCTCTCTCTCTCTCTCTCTCTTCTCTCTCTCTCTCTCTCTCTCTCTCTCTCTCTCTCTCTCTCTCTCTCTCTCTCTCTCTCTCTCCAATAAACGAGAAATATAAATTGGATACTAGTTTGATCAGAGAGAGAGAGAGAGAGAGAGAGAGAGAGAGAGAGAGAGAGAGAGAGAGAGAGAGATGTAGAAAACAGGATTTAAAATATAATTAATGAAGTTTTTTATCCAAAACTATTTTGATTCATAAACACAAATTCGGTATTTTTTTTATTATATTCTCTCTCTCCCCTCTCTCTCTCTCTCTCTCTCTCTCTCTGCTAGTGTAATTTACTTAATTCATACGCACTAATCTCTTCACCTCTAACCATCTGACATTAAGAAGTTGCTGACTCGTCAATGAATGCTGGGCTACCTGTTTCTCTCTCTCTCTCTCTCTCTCTCTCTCTCTCTCTCTCTCTCTCTCTCTCTCTCTCTCTCTCTCTCTCTCTCTCTCTCTCTCTTTATAACAGCAATATAACACGTCAGCAGCTACCATAAAACGAATACATTGAACGTTCCAGGAATTCCTTAAACAAATCATCCTTCTCTTTTACTTCCTGATTCCTTATATTTTCAAGATTCCTCCTCCTCCTCCTCCTCCTTGCCTCGCCGTGTCCTTGAAGCGGCGGCACAGTAACGGGGCGAGGGGCGGGCAGGAAGTAAGCAACGCTCAACACTCTTCATTGACTCTCCCTTCCTTCAGGTGTTGGTTAAAAACAATCATAGTCGGATAATCACACCATTGTTGCTTCAGATTATTGTTGTTATTGATGAATTACGTGTGCGGAAAGGGCGTGGTGAGGAGGTTGAGATGTGAGGTGTACGATGTTTGGGTTAAGGGGCGGAGGACGTCAGTGGGTTGTCTGGCAGCGCGGTGTTGTTGAGTCTTGTGTTCTTGTATTTTTCATTCACTTCCGGTCATTGCCTGATTAACCCACTGGCCCGGTCATCTTCCTTGTCTTATATATGAACTATAACATACAACAGAGAAGTGGGAAAAGCTTTTAAAGTTACATGGTTTGGCGTAATTTCGTGAATCTAAGAAAGGAAGTTCGCGGTTAGATTACACTCAGATAATGTAAATTCAATGCTTCCGCTATTCAAGTTTATCGTAATGATTAACACTAGATTGAGGTGTCTTTTTTCTTCATCCTCTGGCGCGGCGGCGGGTGAGCATCCGTCACCTGGCGGGGCATGGCTGGGACCGATAACAAGAACTGGATGTCTCATTGCCTCAAGCCACGGATGTCAATAAACACTTTGTTTTTTCTACTAGAGGAGCGTCGCCCAAGGAAGTGCGCAGCGCAGCCTCGAACCCTTGTTGACACAGTGATCAGAGTCCACCTCGCCTCATGATGCAACGGAGTGCCACTTATTAAGACACAGGACGGCACGGCGCTGGCCTCATCCCGTCTATACGTAGGGACAGAATCTGGTATACGTTTTTAGTGGTATCAATAAGATGCTCATGACAAAGAACCCGTTAGAACAAGTAATAATAATTTCATCCCGTTTACGCGTATGACAGAATCTGGTTAAGTATTTGGTGATATCAATAAGACTCTCATGTCAAAGAGCAGGTTAAGACAAGTAATAATGGCTGTAGGTATAGATAAATATTTTGATTGAGGAAGATGCAAAAAATAAGTTCACAAATAGAACAGTAAACGAATGATAAAAAAGCAACAACTCAGCGATTATGTCTTAAAAGCAAACAAGATAAATAGTTTAAAAAGCAGATTAGATCAATTGATGGATGATTATATATGGAAAGTTTTAGATGTGCAGGAGCTGCTTTGATAGGTCGTCAATCTTTTGTAGTCCCCTTATGTTTTTGTGTTCTTATGTCATAAAGTTATCACGGGGATTATAATTGCGTGTCTGGGAATGTACCAAGCAATAAGAGACAGAAGATAAGGGACTATAAAACACTTATAAGTTATAACCACTACGTATCTAGACATAAGTCAAAATAAAACAGTACCTAATCAGTGTATGTTTTATCATTACTACCTCTATCACTACACTGCTATCATTCATTTTCACCGTATATCATCATCACCGATCACAATTATCACACACTTTATATATATATAGTGTGTGGGCAAAGTACTTATATTACTAGCATTTTTTTCTTGGGTAAAATTAACAGTAACAAAAACAACAATCAGTAACAAAATTTGCCAGACCCACGACCGCAAGAGGCAACCCACGTCACCATTCCCACCACAACAACAATCGTCACAACCATCACTACCGGAAGAAGGTCCAAGGCTCCATCCCGACCTCGGAACGTCTCGAGTCTTTGTTCTTGCACGCCCGACCACCCATGTCCTCAACGCACATCCGATACACACCTCACACACCCTCCGATACGCATCACATGCATTACACTACACTATTAAAACCACCCATGGCATCTCATAAACTCCTGGTAAACCTAAATACTTCGCACGATACATTACCTACCACTCGCTTAACCTAGGATATGCTCTCTGCGCCCTCTAATAAGTCTCCTAAACCGACATACATCACCTAAACCCCGTAATGCACCTCCGCCCAATCCTCACACACCTATTCGTCTGTTGAATGCGTGTGTACATTCCCTACTACCCAGGATTACTTTTTTACAGGGTGTTGTTAAGGTATCTTGGGAATAATTTAGATGTTCTCTCTCTCTCTCTCTCTCTCTCTCTCCTCTCTCTCTCTCTCTCTCCTCTCTCTCTCTCTCTCTCTCTCTCTCTCTCTCTCTCTTTCTCCGCATTCACTGTTAACGGTCTCAAAATATTACACCCGGACTACACAGATTACACAAGATCGGTTCCAGCACCAAGAAAGTAACATTCATACCCTAAAATTTACCTTCCCACACACTATTCAACTCCTCCAACAAGATACTCCCAAAAAAACATCATTCACAACACCCTTAAATGTTTTTCCCATCTTTAAAATAACTCAAGTCTTCGGGATTCTTTTTCTTTTTCTAATCTTCAGTCCCTTGATTTGGTCTTAGAACAGGAGGAGTATACGGACCGAAATAGTTCATCATCATAGCGAGGCGGTGACATGCAGCCACATCCCTGCATCGAGGTCCCTGAGCAGTGAGTCCTTCTCTCTCTACCTGCAGACTGGCCAGCACTAATAGAAGACATAATGATAACCTCAAGGTAGCATCGCATCACATCATGAATTAATTACTCATTCGGGTAAGATTATTTTCATCATCATGAGAGCGAATGTTGAGGTTGACCTTCCTTTCTCTCTTACGACGACAGCAGCAGCAACAACAATAGCAGTAGTAGTAAGAAAAGTATCAGAGCAATGTCAGAGAACCATAGCAACCTTCCCGTTCGCATTTAGATGTCGAACACATGGTTTTCGTGTGGTACTCTACACAGTCGACCCTTAACTGAGCTGAAAGTAAGAATTGATATAGGGAACAAAAAGCCCTCAAATAGGAAGCCACGGGAAAAATACAGGAACTATCACGTGTAGGTCTCATGGCCTCTTGTAGCTTCCTTATTTTCTTATGCTATTAAATGACGCTACAGGATAATATTTACAATTCTGAGATCAATAAAGAAACCTATCATAATTTACACCACAACAATCCTAAGGGGTGTGAGTTGTGGTTGATGCAGGCAGGAGCAGAGGATGGGAAGCAGACACCCCCATGTAGACAATCAGGGCAGTGCATCGGCAAGGTGAAGGTGGACTTGTCACGAGGCAGTTATTGAGCAGCAGGTTTGTATCGTGGTGTCGGACGTGGTAGGAGATAAGTTGTTTTAAATAATGACGTGATATAGTGGTGTTAGTAGTTGAAGGTATTGTGGTTCTTGTTTTCATCTGTGTACATGTATACGTTCCTCTCTAAAGGCAAGGTAAGCATACATGTATACATAAAAAACATATACAGCGGCACACCATTTCATGAGCAGGGCAGAAAGTTGGGTCCACAGCAAACCTGAGGACCTAGATCAAGGCTTCTCATATGATGACTAGTAAATGGTTGGAGATCAGTAACCCACTTCATTAGTTTAGCCTACCGATAATCACCCCTGTCATCATCTCGCACCCGGCACCACGACTGCCTTGCTCCACGAGGGTGTGTGGGCGCCCAAGACAAGCCCCAGAGGTGATATGATGGCCGCACAAGAGGATATGAATGGAATTCACAAATCCGGTGAAGCAGAGATCCTGCACCATCACGGCTGGACTTGTGTAATACAGGTGTTCTTTTTTTTTTTTTTTTTTTTTTTTTTTTTTACATCACAAGGAACTGGCCAAGGGCACAACAAAAATGGGTAACACAAAGCCCGCTTAGTTGCCAGTCCCTATAAAGAAGACAGTAAGAGAATAAAATAAAAAAGAGGGGTGAGCCAATTTAGTTTAGTTCTGTGCATGGCGTGCGTCAGTCATTCACGCAGCAGACGCCGTGACGCAAGCCGCCACAATAAACACGCACGTCATCACAGTTGTAGCTCAGTGTTGTGATAACTTGTGACGGCATAAGAGAATGACCACGATTCCCTTTGACAAAACGTACAAAGACCAGACCAACGTGATGGCACAAAGCAAGGTGTACAATATCTGTTTCCGGCTGGATAAAAACAAAATATTGCCTCTCCCCGGCGGGGAATCGAACCCCGGTCTCCCGCGTGACAGGCGGGGATACTAACCACTATACTACCGAGGATTGTAAACTGGCACTCCATGTAGAGATTTTTACGCCAAGACGCCCTATATTCTACGGGTTTTTAAATGGCTAGAATGATGATGATTATGATGAAAAAGGAGAATAAACAAATTTATTGATTTTGTTGTCGTTGTTTTTGCCATTATTGTTATTATTGATGTCGCTGACGTTGTTGTTGATATTGTTATTGTTCTCATTATCATCATTATTATTACAATCATGTGTCATTACAATCATTATAATTATCATTGCTATTACTATCATTATCATTATCATTATTCATATCAATATCATTAATATCATCACCATCATCACTGAATCTCTAATGCAAAATCGTCTCTGCGTGATGAGGTGTTTTCTTCCCCTCACTGGGTGTTGTGCCGCAGCAGGGGGGGGGGGGGGGGACGGGACACTCACCCCTCACCTGTAACGAGGTCTTTTACAGAGAAGAAAAGTAAAAAGACCTTGACACATGTAAAAGACCTGTAACACCTGCCCGCCCTGTACAGAAGCTACTCGTCCTTGGTGGGAGAGCCACGGTGGGGGAAGTGTTGATTTGGGATCATTTTAGAAAACACTAATAAACACTCCCTCTATCTTATCAGTCCTCCAAACATTTACTGCTAGAAGTGTGTGATGGACCGACGGTTAGTCAAACTCTTAAGTAATCAAGTCTGTTCACGAGTATTACATAAACTCTATTAGTCTTTAGATAAATTGGGGAAAAAAATACTATTATAAGAAAAAAAATTACAATGAAAATGAATACACACAAAAAACTTGACGTCCTTTTCGATGACTATAATGATATTTTTCCTATACGAGTAAAATATATAAAAGGAAATGATGGACATATTCACTGTAATTGAGTATCTCTCGTGTGTGTGTGTGTGTGTGTGTGTGTGTGTGTGTGTGTGTGTGTGTGTGTGTGTGTGTGTGTGTGTGTGTGTGTGTGTGTGTGTGTGTGTGTGTGTGTGTGTGTGTGTGTGTGTGTGTGTGTGTGTGTGTGTGTGTGTGTGTGTGTGTGTGTGTGTGAACAACATATCACACACGCATATCATATGGCAAAACGCATACTAAAGAGAGAGAGAGAGAGGAGAGAGAGAGAGAGAGGAGAGAGAGAGAGGAGAGAGAGAGAGAGAGAGAGAGAGAGAGAGAAGAGAGGAGAGAGAGAGGAGGAGAGAGAGAGAGAGAGAGAGAGAGAGCATCCCCTCTCGCGAATCACTTATCCATTATAATCATTCTTCCTTTTAAAAGCTTTCCTTTTACTTCCACTTATACCCACCCTACCACCCTACCACCCTACCACCCTACCACCCTACCACCTATCCTCGCCTTGCCATCCGTTCCCTTTACTAACCCGACAGAGGAAGAAGAGGAGGAAGAAGAGGAGGAGGAAAAGAGTGAGAGCAGTGAGCGTATCTGTTATCTTCACTATCATTGTCTTGCATGGGGTGGAGGAGGAGGGATGGGAAGGGGCTGCAAGGGGTGTGTCAGGAGAGCCATAAGGGTGGGCGGGGACTTATGGGGCAAGGGAGGAAGGGGGTAAACAAAGGGGTCGTCGTAATAAACAGCTCCAGGCCGTCTTGCTGCTCCGGCCGCCCATTGTTGGAACCGGAAGCGGAAAGGTGGAGACTGACGCCATCTTGTCCTCCTCCGTCACGCCCTCCTCCTCCTCCTCCTCCTCCTCCTCCTCCTCTACTCCTCCATCCCTTCTTCAACTTCCTCCTTCACATCACACTGGTTCCTAAATTTGCACCGTGTTTTGTTTTCTTTTGGTATAATTATTGTTGTTTTTTCATTAGTTTCCCTTATTTTTTTAAGTGCGTGTGGGAGTGTGTGTGTGTGTGTGTGTGTGTGTGTGTGTGTGTGTGTGTGTGTGTGTGTGTGTGTGTGTGTGTGTGTGTGTGTGTGTGTGTGTGTAATTTTACTATACTTAAGACTCATTTACATATCATTTTCTCATTATTATTATTAAGTGTGTTTCCTTTTCTCTCTGTTTCTTCCTCCTCCTCCTCCTCCTCCTCCTCCTCCTCCTCCTCCTCCTCCTCCTCCTCCTCCTCCTCCTTTTCCTGCATTCCCTCACACACTTCACAGTTCTTTCTCTCATATTCTCTGATTTATAATATTTGTTCCTCTATATTTTCTCTTACTTTCCTCTTTCCAGTCATATACTTCCCTCTTCCTTATTCTTCTCTCTCTCTCTCTCTCTCTCTCTCTCTCTCTCTCTCTCTCTCTCTCTCTCTCTCTCTCTCTCTCTCTCTCTCTCTCTCTCTCTCTCTCTCTCTCTCTTTATTTTTCCTTCCTTCTTCAATTCTTATCCCAGACGCCTTTCCTTTCGTGTGGCCAAACTTACGATTCTTTTCATTTCAGTTCATTTCTCATCCTTTTATTCACTCACTTCCCTTTCTTTCGTCTTATTTATCGATTTGTTTTTTTCTTCAATTTTGCTTTCTCTCTATCTCTCTTCGATTACTTTTCCTTTATTCCTTGCTTCTATTTTTCTTTTCTTTTCTTTTTTCCCTCTTTTTTGTTCTTTTCTTTTCCTCTATTTTGTTCATATTTTTCGATAATTTCCTCTTCGTTCTTTTCCTTGCTCACAACATATTTTTTCCTTGTTTATTCATTATATATACTTCTTAGTTTTTCTTATATACTCTCTCTCTCTCTCTCTCTCTCTCTCTCTCTCTCTCTCTCTCTCTCCTCTCTCTCTCTCTCTCTCTCTCTCTCTCTCTCTCTCTCTCTCTCTCTCTCTCTCTCTCTCTCTCTCTCTCTCTCTCTCTCTCTCTCTCTCTCTCTCTCTCTCTCTCTCTCTCTCTCTCTCTCTCTCTCTCTCTCTCTCTCTCTCTCAAAAAAGCTTTCTTGCTGTTGTTTCCTCCTATTTTCTTTCTTTCTTTCCTCCTCCTCCTCCTCCTCCTCCTCCTCCTCCTCCTCCTCCTCCTCCTCCTCTCCTCCTCTTCCTTCTCCCTCCACTACTTCTATTTTCTCATGAACTAACTGAATAAAGAAATATGAATAATAAATTATCAGACTGAATAAAAAGGGAAAATATCACATCACCATCATGTGTGTGTGTGTGTGTGTGTGTGTGTGTGTGTGTGTGTGTGTGTGTGTGTGTGTGGGTTGTGTGTGTGTGTTGTGTGTGTGGTGTTGTGTGTGTGTGTGTGTGTGTGTGTGTGTGTGTGTGTGTGTGTGTGTGTGTGTTGTTGTGGTGTGTGTGTTGTGTGTGTGTGTTGTGTGTCAAACAGTGTTCACAGCATAACCTTGGACGTGTGTGCAATAGCCATGTAAACTAAAGAAGAGAGAGAGAGAGAGAGAGAGAGAGAGAGAGAGAGAGAGAGAGAGAGAGAGAGAGAGAGAGAGAGAGAGAGAAGAAATATATGTTGGCACACAATCCTAATCTCTAAGCGTTAACACACACACACACACACACAAACATAGTCGCACAGCTGTATCACTATTATTATACTTTAATCTTTAATTCAATTATCAAGCTGCAATTAATCATAAGCTCTTCAGGAGTATCATCTGCATGTTATGGCGCAGTGTTGATAACGAGAACTGCCTTAATGGTAATGATAACAATGATGATGAAAGTTATTATACAATGATGATTTTAATACTAATACTAATACTAATACTAATACTAATAAAATAATGATAATGATTGTAAATTAATAACAATAATTATGATAATAAAATAACGATAACAATAGCTACAACAAAAGTAATAAAAATAATGATAATAATAACAATGATCATAATAACATTAATAATAATACTAATAATGATAATAATAATGTACATATACCAGTACCAGGTCGGATTCGAACCCCTGGACAGGGCGTCGTAGCCACTACTACTACTACTTCTATCTTCTCATGAACTAACTCATGCATAAAGAAATATAAATATAAATTATCAGACTGAATAAAGGAGCGTCGTAGCCACCTCTCCACACGGAGGTCCAAAGGTAATAACAGGCGCCCCACCCTGCCTTACCCCCGCCGCAACTCCATCAGGGCAGACAGTTTTTTATCTCTGTGTGGAGAGGTGGCTAGTATTACAGATAGGATCGTTATTATCATCTTTAATATTTGTATCATCATTTTCATTACCATTTTTGTTCACACCATAACTGTTTGTTAGTATCATTATTATTCTCAATATCATTGCAATTGATTCAATTATTTAAATCTTTATTAACATTACTATTGTTAATATAATAATAATTACACACACACACACACACACACACACACACACACACACACACACACACACACACACACACACACACACACATACACACACACACACACACACACACACACACAGTCCTTATGACACTCAATACGTAAACAAAATAATATATATTCCAGTATATTCCATATATTCTTCCATCTCTCGCTCTTACATATAGAGAGAATGAGTGAAAGAATAACTCTCTCTCTCTTTCTTTCTCTCTCTCATTATCATTGTTCTCTTTACTTCCTCTTTCGTCAGTTTTTATCCTCTTCCCTTTCCTCTTTCCTCCTCCGGTCTCATTATATTCTCACATTGTTCTCTGAGTCAGCCTCCTCCTCTCCCCTCCCTCGCCTCCTCCTTCTTCTCTGCTTCTTCCTCCTCTGCTCCCCTCTTCCGCTCCCCACCCCCTACTATACCCACCTAAACAAATGTCAGATAAACTCAAGCTGTCACCTCGTAAATCTCTCTTTCTCTCTCTCATAATTTATATAGCATATAGGGTGAAATTAAAGCAGTCTGAGAGAGAGAGAGAGAGAGAGAGAGGAGAGAGAGAGGAGAGAGAGAGAGAGAGAGGAGGAGGAGAGAGAGAGAGAGAGAGAGAGGAGAGAGAGAGAGAGAGAGAGAGAGAGAGAGAGAGAGAGAGAGGAAGAGAGAGAGAGAGAGAGAGAGAGAGAGAGAGAGGAGAAGAGAGAGGAGGAGAGAGGAGAGAGAGAGAGAGAGAAGAGAGAGAGGAGAGGAGAGAGAGAGAGAGAGGAGAGAGAGAAAAAAAAATGTTAACAGAAACTAGCAAGTTAAGAAAAGTAAAAAAAAGAAGTTAAAAAGAGGATGAATTCTTGGAAAAAAAATTAAGCAAAACATGCAGGGCAATGATACAGTCACCTTTAAAAAAACACTCACACACACACACACACACACACACACACACACACACACACACCACACACACACACACACACACACAGAAAAAAAATGCTAAAATCAAATAATGAGGCAAACAGTTCATTCCATTACGTAACAAACAAACAAACAAACAGTCAGCATGTCAACCAACAGAGTCAGCATGTCAACCAACAGAGTCAGCATGTCAACCAACAGAGTCAGCATGTCAACCAAACAGAGTCAGCATGTCAACCAACAGAGTCAGCATGTCAACCAACAGAGTCAGCATGTCAACCAACAGAGTCAGCATGTCAACCAACAGAGTCAGCATGTCAACAAACAGAGTCAGCATGTCAACAATCAGAAAGTCAGCATAAAACTCGTCTGTATTTTATCACTACAAAACCCTATGTAGAACCTAATTACTGAAACCTTACAGTGTTAAGGATGACCACCACCACCACTACATCCACCATCACCACCACCACCATCACCACCACCATCACCACCACTACATCCACCACCACCACCATCACCACCACTACATCCACCACCACCACCATCACCACCACTACATCCACCACCACCACCATCACCACCACTACATCCACCACCACCATACATCAACACCACCACCACATCACCACCCTGCATCCACCAACACCCCATCACCGAGGAGTTAGATGAGAACAAGAGAGAGGAGGAGGGAAGAGGAGATGGTAGGAAGTAAAAAGTAGGTCTGAATAGTGTGTGTGTGTGTGTGTGTGTGTGTGTGTGTGTGTGTGTGTGGTGTGTGTGTGTGTGTGTGTGTGTGTGTGTTATGCAGTTGATACACGACTTGAAATAACGAGAAATATAAATGATGATATGACCCAGATGCATAGCACAAAAACACACACACACACACACACACACACACACACACACACACACACACACACACGCACACACACACTTGCATAATACATATACTTGTATCTGTCATAACACCCGATGTGTTTTCAAACCGAAAATACATATATAAACAAAATGTAGTGTGTAACAAGTATGCAGAGAAGAGTATATATACAGCAGACGTTGGTTGGGCACTCAGTCACTAAGAAGAAAATACAGTAGTAACATTGTATCATTAGAGAAGGAGAAGGAGAAGAAGAAGGAGAAGAAGAAGAAGAACAACAACAACAACAACAACAACAACAACAACAACAACAACAACAACTACTACTACTACTACTACAACAAACTAACTAAGACTATACTAAAACAAAACAGCAACATACAAAAACAACAAAAACAACAACAACAACAAACAAAATACTAACTAATATACACAAAAACAAAACAACAACTACTACTACTACTACAACAACAACAGCAACAATACCAACAACAACAACAACAACAACAACAACAACAACAGCAACAATACCAACAAGAACAAGAGGAAGAGCAGGACGAAGGAGAGAAGAAAAAAGAAGAGAAAGAAAAAGAAGAGGATTGAGAAGAAGAAAAATAACGAGAAAGAAAGACTATTGGCAAGAACAAGACAAAGACCATCAAGGCGAAGAAGTAGAAAATGATGGAAAAGAAAGAGTAATGGCAAAGAAGAAGAAGAAAAAGATAACCAAGAAGCAGCAGCGAGAAAAGTCAAACCAATTTAAAAAAAGTAGCGAGAAAAAAACAATAAGAAAGAAGTAGCGAGAAAATATAAACCACAGCATGCCTTCAGATGAGGAGTAAAGGGCCTTACCACACGGCTCATCTGCACCACCATCTATCACCTCTTCCTCACTTCAAGGAAACCAGCCTCTAATTCCTGGCGGCTGGTGACGAGTAGCCAAACGTCCCCACACAGAAATTCCTTCAAATATAGCAAAAAGATAAAAAACCACACCTTTACTCGTGACCGACATTCCCGCGCGCGCCAATTTCCTTCCTCTCTTGACGTCACGCCGAAGACTTTGGCGCCAAAATTAGCCCAGAGAGGCGGGAGGAGTGCCAGGAGTCGCCGGCCGCCTCACGCCCCAGGAATGCCAACAGTGCCACTTTTAGGCAACAGTACGGCACTCCGAAAGGGTCGCACCGGAAGGTCAACTCTTGGTAAATATAGGACAAATGAGAGGAATTTTCACAGCTTTGTATTTCTTCAATACCACACCCTTTTTTTTACTACTATTTTTTGTCTCAACACACACACAGACACACACATGCATAAATAGATGATGCTGAATAAAAATACAACGATTATACAGTGGTCATTGTGTCGAATTGATGACTCTATACCCGTGAGAACTCAGGTGAAACAATGAAGTGAGTGAGTGAGTCCTACACGAAACGACTTGAGCGCTAGAGACAGTCCCTGAAATAAGTTTACAGTGAGGGGAAAAAGACGCCTCGTGTTGTAAAAAGAATAGCACAGTCACTCATGCTCCTGTAGTTCAAGACATGGTCACTGAACAAAGGTACGAAAAGAAATGGAAAGAAAGAGATCAAGAAAAACAAAGGTGTGAGGGGTTAGTGGAGGGGAAACGAGGGCACCACAAAGCTCCACTACAGCGCTGCGAGGTGGAAAGAGGGGAAATTATTGACCAGCTTGAACTAAAAATTGTTGCCACAGAAAATAGAGTGCAGGGTGCCAAGTTAAATATATCGCGGCAGCCAACCACCTGC
>JACEEZ010020178.1:252500-262500 GCA_016584305.1 Chionoecetes opilio
TTAAATTCCATCATCCTCAAATTCTTTTCCGTCCCTTATTCTCAACCACGACCAATCGTATCTTTTTCTTCCTCTTTATTACCTACCTTTCCTTCTTTACCTTCAGACCTCTCCCTCTCCCCCCTCTCCCCCCTCTCCCCGTCCTTCCTACCTCCCCCCCTTCTCTCTCTCCATCCCTTCCTCCTTCTTCTTCTGTCCTTCGAGACATTCCCTTCCTCCCTCCTCCCTCCTCTCCTTCAATCTACCACTGCCATAAATTCCTTCCCTTCTTCAATGATCTTTCTTCACTCCTTTCCCTACCTTTCTTCCTTTTCAAGTTATCATCCTTACCTCCCTCCCTCCCCGTACCTTCCCTTTCCCTCCCTCTTTCACATTCTACCTCCTCCCTGGCGTGAGAACCGAGTCAGTGGGGTAGGGAGGTAGCGGGGAGTGTATAGCGGGGAGTGTGTATAGGGGAGTGTTATAGCGGACTTGTGGCTCCTCTCCCTCTTTCTTCTCTCTCTCCCTCTTCTCTCCCTCCCTCCTTCTCTCCATCCCTCCTTCTCTCCCTCCCTCCTTCTCTCCATCCCTCCTTCTCTCCATCCCTCCTTCTCTCCCTCCCTCCTTCTCTCCCTCCCTACTTCTCTCCCTCCCTCCTTTACCCCCACTCTATGGCTCTTCCGTGAGACGTTCCTTCCTTCTCTATCGTACTAGAGTCACTGGGCTATTTATCCGCGGACCACACAACACCTGCCTCCCTCCTTACCTAACCTTACCTTTCCTACCTGTACTCTTCCTCCCAGCTTAATATGTTAGCCCTGTTGGCCCGTCAAGTCATTATATAAGGTGGTAAGTTATGTATACAGGCAGGTGTGTATAGGTGTTAAACGTGCGTGAGTGAGTCGTTAATCTACAGTGTATACGTATGCCAATCAGTTACCTGTGCTGTTAGAGAAGTCACCCTTCCGCTAGTTACACACACACACACACACACACACACACACACACACACACACACACACACACACGGTAAATACATGAGGCAAACAAACTACCGCTAAGGATGTGTGAACAAGCCTCGCCTCACAGTCACCTTAGCTGACTATCACGTGTTTACCTTGAGTGTGTGTGTGTGGTGTCCGTGTGTGTGTGTGTGTGTGTGTGTGTGTGTGTGTGTGTGTGTGTGTGTGTGTGTGTGTGTGTGTGTGTGTGTGTGTGTGTGTGTAACTGGGCTGCTACTCCTATGTATGTACTTGAACTGTACTTTGAAACCAGGGTCACTAATGTATGTATTATTCATGTGTTGGTTATGTTTACTACTACTACTACACCTACTACTACTACTACTCTATATACTACTACTACTACTACTACTACTACTACTACTACTACTACTACTATTACTATGAATACTATAGTAACGGAGTGTAGAGAAGTCTGTTCAATCATGTGGGGAGAAATAGGAAGCTAGTATATGTCGATTCAAGGAAGCTGGAGTGAGTCTTAATCAAGGCTGAGAGAGAGAGAGAGAGAGAGAGAGAGAGAGAGAGAGAGAGAGAGAGAGAGAGAGAGAGAGAGAGAGAGAGAGAGAGAGAGAGAGAGAGAGAGAGAGAGAGAGAGAGAGAGGAGAGAGAGAGAGAGAGAGAGAGAGAGAGAGAGAGAGAGAGAGAGAGAGAGAGAGAGAGAGAACAAATGTGTAAAAAACAAAACACGTGTTAACAAACTACACAAAGCAGGTAAACGTTAGACATTATGTAAGTCCAATTCTGTGCATAAAAAGAAAAAAAACATATATACATACATAATACATAGGCTACATTACATACATACATACATAGAGACAGACAAACAGCCAGAGAGGGCCGGGATGAGAGATGCGACAAAAAAAAATAAGAGGATGTGGGACAGGTGACTCTGAGGTGAGGTAGGAAACAAGGGTTATGGGGGACAGGTGTGGAGAACAGGTGTGTGGAAGGTAACATGAAGTGTGTTGATTAGCGATATCACACATCAGACCTTCCTGACGGGGGGGGGGGGGGGGGGGGGGGGGAGTATACACACTTGTACTTAACACTTGTACATAAATCAGCATAGGTTTTTGAGTACGCAGACAACACGGCTGCAAGTTCATGTGGTCCTGTCGGGTTTTAATGTTGTGGGTTTCAAGGGAGTGGGTTCTAAGGGAATGGG
Organism: Chionoecetes opilio; assembly: GCA_016584305.1. Taxonomy (NCBI): domain Eukaryota; kingdom Metazoa; phylum Arthropoda; class Malacostraca; order Decapoda; family Majidae; genus Chionoecetes; species Chionoecetes opilio. The sequence goes on from JACEEZ010020178.1 coordinate 254,670, forward strand.
TTATAATGGATTGGGTTCTAAGGGAGTGGGTTCTAAGGCTGTGGGTTCTAACACAGTGGGTTCTAACACAGTGGGTTTTAAGGTTATAGGTTCTAATACAGTGGGTTTTAAGGGAATGGGTTGTAAGGCTGTGGGTTCTAAGGGAGTGTGTTGTAAAGCTGTGGGTTCTAAGGGTGTGGATTTTAAGGTAGTGGGTTCTAAGACTGTGGGTTCTAAGGCTGTAGGTTTTATGGCAGAGGGTTTTTAGACTGTGGGTTTTAAGGGAGTGGGTTTAAGGGTGTGGGTTTTAAGACTAGGTTTTTAAGCTGTGGGTTTTAAGGGAATGGGTTCTAAGACAGTGGGTTTTAAGGTAGTGGGTTCTAAAGGAGTGGGTTCTAAGGGTGTGGGTCTTATGTGTATGGCAGCTGTTATCTTGGCCCGCCACGCTATATCAGTACACATGGCTTACTGTTAAATACCACTGATAATTATAATTCATATATCACACAACTTCCTTGACGCCATTATATAAAGAATACTGTTAATTCTACGTCAACACATGTAATCACACTTTCATGGAAGGAACGTGCCAGCCAGCAATACACGATAAACAAGGACGGAAGTGTTGCTGGGGTTTTTTCTACGTAACTGTTAGCAGATAAGATAAGATTTTCATCCTATCTAGACACTTTGCAAGTACCAACTACAAGGTTATTGACTATACAAAGCGCCGCCACGTCAGCACGAACTAGGCGGACTCGAACCGCTGACCAAATGCACAGGGACGCTGCACATTGCGAACTCAGTCCCTACCAACCTTGCCACCCTGACGGGCTAACTGTTAGCAATGTTACTTCAATGTTAGTCACTTCTCTTTTTATCATATATTATTGATAATGACGGGTTTTTTTTATCATTTTGTCATTTAATCATTCTCTCAGAGGAGTTTCACAATACATTTCTGTATAGGTTATGTACAGGTTAGTCATGTATGTCAATTTTATCTCTGTATTGACAAGTATGCGTAACATGATCAATTCCGAGGTGAGATTTTATTATTCTTTCAGAGCAGTTATACCAGTGCATTTTTTAACATCATAACTAGGCGACCAAAATGTCTCCCAGTGATGGAAAACTGTCGCCCAGTAAGAACAATTTTAAGCTACTGGGCGACAAGATATTTGTTCATAAAATCCTTCCTGGATACAATGGTTCATCATGTCTGTGTGTGTTAGATCCAAAAGTGCACTCTTATTACTGCATATGATCTTTATTTATACACAACATACAAAAGGGTTATGTTGATGTATCCAAAAAACTATATTTTAACAGGTAGGCCTTTACCTTTCTGGATATCCAAAGAATGTCGCCCAGTAAGATATGCTTAAAAAATGCACTGAGTTATACAGTGCATTTATATATAGCTGATGTATAGATTGGTTATGTATGTCCATTTTTTATCTCCGTATTAACCAGTACACATTAACACTTCCGTGGTGAGGTGCAGCAGCCGTGTGTGTGTGTGTGTGTGTGTGTGTGTGTGTGTGTGTGTGTGTGTGTGTGTGTGTGTGTGTGTGTGTGTGTGTGTGTGTGTGTTTGTGTTGTGTGTGTGTGTTGTGTGTGTGTGTGTGTGTGTGTGTGTGTGTGTGTGTGTGTGTGTGTGTGTGTGTGTGTGTGTGTTGTGTGTGTGTGTGTGTTGTGTGTGTGTGTGTGTGTGTGTGTGTGTGTGTGTGTGTGTGTGTGTGTGTGTGTGTGTGTGTATGTGTGTGTGTGTGCATGTGGTGTGTGTGGGGGAGGGGGGGGGGCTGGGAATACACGAGCCTCTGTTCCAGTCAGGGCCGCGGCAGACAGCTGGTCGCCCTCCCCTAAGGACTGATTGATAACACGTAGGTACCCTAAAGTAACCTCGGAAAGGTAAACTGGTAACCCTAACCTCCCGGTGGGCCCAGGTAAGGAGCCTTTGCTATACCTTTATTTTATATATTACCTTCACTTTACTTCATAATATTACCTTCACCTGACTTTATATATTAATTCAAATTGACTTTATATATTACCTTCACTTTACTTATATATTACCTTTACTTACTTTATATATTACCTTACCTTTACTTTACATATATATTACCTTCACTTTACTACCTATATATATTACCTTTACATTACTTTATATTATCTTTACATTACTTTATAATATTACCTTCACTTGACTTTATATATTACCTTCACTTTACTTCATAATATTACCTTCACTTTACTTTATAATATTACCTTCACTTTACTTTATATATTACCTTCACTTTACTTTATATATTACCTTCACTTTACTTTATATATTACCTTCACTTTACTTTATAATATTACCTTCACTTTACTTTATATATTACCTTCACTTTACTTTATATATTACCTTCACTTTACTTTATATATTACCTTCACTTTACTTTATTACCTTCACATTACTTTATATATTACCTTCACTTTACTTTATTACCTTTACATTACTTTATATATTACCTTCACTTACTTTATATATTACCTTCACTTTACTTTATATTACCTTCACTTACTTTACTTATACTTACCTTCACTTTACTATATATTACCTTCACTTTACTTTATATATTACCTTCACTTTACTTTATATATTACCTTCACTTGACTTTATATATTACCTTCACTTGACTTTATATATTACCTTCACTTGACTTTATATATTACCTTTACTTGACTTTATATATTACCTTCACTTTACTATATATATTACCTTTACATTTACTTTATATATTACCTTCACTTTACTTTATATATTACCTTCACTTTACTTTATATATTACCTTCACTTTACTTTATATATTACCTTCACTTTACTATATATATTACCTTTACATTACTTTATATATTACCTTCACATTACTTTATATATTACCTTTACATTACTTTATATATTACCTTTACATTACTTTATATATTACCTTCACTTTACTTTATTACCTTCACATTACTTTATATATTACCTTCACTTTACTTTATAATATTACCTTCACTTTACTTTATATATTACCTTCACTTGACTTTATATATTACCTTCACTTTACTTTATATATTACCTTCACTTGACTTTATATATTACCTTCACTTGACTTTATATATTACCTTCACTTGACTTTATATATTACCTTCACTTTACTTTATATATTACCTTCACTTTACTCTATATGTTACCTTCACTTTACTTTATAATATTACCTTACCTTTACTTTACATATATATTACCTTCTTTTTACTTTATATATTACCTTTACATTACTATATATATCACCTTTACATTATTTTATATTATCTTTACATTACTTTATAATATTACCTTCACTTGACTTTATAATATTACCTTCACTTAACTTTATATATTACTTTACTATATACCTCCTGCTCAAAGGCGACAGAGACTGGGGTCAGGGTGGGCTAAGCGTGAGTCGCAGCCTTGCCTTCCGCATGTACTATTCATCACTTATCTGCCTTGCACCTTTTTTTCTTCTATTTTTTTTTGTTTACATCATGAGGGACTGGCCAAGGGTAAAAAAAGAAGAGTAACAAAAAGCCCGCCAGCTGACAGACCCTATTAAGAAAACAGAAGAATTCCAAAAATCCTAATGTTTTGTTGTGTTTTCTTAAGTAACAATAATCAAGGATGTCACGGAATGATAGGGATCTGTCGTTATCAATGAGTTTAAATGCCACGGAAAATTATGTTCTCTATATGATTACGACAAATGGTACAGATTCATTATGACCTTCCATGAAAAAAAGTAGGAACAAACTCAAATAGATATGTGTACCAGAAACTATACTCACGATAATAAATACATAATAATCACAACAAAAACAACACTAACAGTAATAGCAAAAAGCATTACCACCATTGTCATCATCAACAACAACAATAACAAGCAACCAACACTAAGCAATGACTGACCATAAACCAATAACTACAACAAAAACAACACTAACAGTAATAGCACAAATAATTACCCTCCCCGTCATCAACAACAATAAAATACAACAAACACACAACAATGACTGGCCAGCTTTACGCAACACCACCATCTGATCACCAACACATCACGAATAACACTAACTACTCATCCCACAACACCCTACAGTACACCTCGCCTTAACACCAACAACACCCCAGCATTGTACTTCCACGCCGCGATCCCACAACACCATACAACGCTATATTCTTGCACGACCTTCATCATGTACTATATGCTTACACCTATGCCACCTACCACCTCCTCACTAACTATATCCACCACTGACTATAAAGAGCCAATCATACCTTCCTCTTCCTCCCTCCTTCCTCTGTGTGTGTGTGTGTGTGTGTGTGTGTGTGTGTGTGTGTGTGTGTGTGTGTGTGTGTGTGTGTGTGTGTGTGTGTGTGTGTGTGTGTGTGTGTGTGTGGGGTTTGTGTAGATATTTATCCCTTCCCTTATCTCTCCCCACTACACACTTACATACACCCATACATCAAGTAATATTTCACCCTTTACCTACACCGTGCGCACATATATTTTGCCACACCCATACGTAACTTGATACTCTCATTAGAGAGGCAAAAACACACATAAAAATAACATGAAAACCTTTCATGAAAAGTTACGTTTTTTTCTTCAAGGAGGGAGAGCAAGGTGTTTTGGAATATTATTTCTTTGTTCATTCATTTTAATTTATGTATGCTATCTTCCCTACACGTCTACATTTACTGAGATAGGGGAGGCGGTACTAAAGTAGTTAGCGTCTCCGAGTGGCGTTCTTGGTGACCCGAGTTCGATCCCCGATGAGAACCCAAATCCACTTAAAATCTCTCTGCACCGTCGAGTGGCCTAAGAACACCCACATGCTGCCCATTAACTCTACCTTCGATTGCGAGTGCATCGGAGGAGACAGGAGGGCAGCATGTGCCTCTAATCATAGGAGGCACTATAAATATCCTGCCTGCGCCACCACGGGCGAGGGCCAACCTCGAGTGAACAGCCCTCAAGTGAACCTCCAGGGCCTATCATCCGAGCCCTGGAGGTCACTGCCTACAGGCGCTTTAGGCACAAATGTAAAAGGAGATACAACACTTTCCTTCAAATTTCAAGGTCAGAATGTCACCAGTCTCCGCAGCGGCCATCTTTTTTATCTTTTATGTGACATTACGTGGGCGACGCAGTGTTGTGTTTTGTTTGGCACGGAAGCATGAATGAGATAACCCCAGACAGTAGCTAGAACAAGAGTAGCCACAGTATAAACGAGGCACATCATTACTTCACAGCATGAGTTGGATATAAGGAGCTGCCTGTCAGTCTGCTGCTGTGGTCTGCTGCTGCCGTGTGTGACAGGACACGTGCTCACCGCTACCTTGCCAGATGACGATACGGCTGTACAAAGCTGCTGCATTTACGCTCCATGATGACTGACGACAATCAACACATGAAATTATTACCATCATTATTGTTACCATAACTATGATTACTACCACTATCACTACTTTTACTTCTAGTGCTGTTGTTGTGTTGTTACTGTGTGTACGTGTATGTTTTTTGTAAATCAATCAAGTAATCAATCTGTCTAACTGTCTGTCTATCTGTCTGTCTATCTATCTATTTATCTGTCTGTCTGTCTGTCTGTCTGTCTGTCTGTCTGTGTTATAGAACATAAGAACATAAGAAAATAAGGAAGCTACAAGAGGCCGTGAGACCTACACGTGGTAGTTTATGTTACTTAACATTACATACATCCATCTTTCATCCCTATCCATAAAATTGTCTAGCCTCCTTTTATAACTCCCTATTGACTCCGCTCTAACTACCTGATGACTGCTTCCATTCCAATCATCTTTTTGTGAGCCAGTTTCTCCCTATTTCTTTCGTAGGTGAAACAGGGCTAGGGTATGACTGTGAGGATGTGGCTCGGGTGTGAGTGTGGTATGGGTGTGGGTATGATGAGTAGGGGAGTGAGTATGGGAGTGCGGTATGGGTGTGGGTGTGGTGCGTGGGGAGTGAGTATGGGAGTGTGGTATGGGTGTGGGTGTGGTGCGTGGGGAGTGAGTATGGGAGTGTGGTATGGGTGTGGGTGTGGTACATGGGGAGTGAGTATGGGAGTGTGGTATGGGTGTGGGTGTGGTGCGTGGGGGTGAGTATGGGAGTGTGGTATGGGTGTGGGTGTGGTGCGTGGGGGTGAGTATGGGAGTGGATGTGGTGTGCAGGAAGAGAGAGAGAGGGAACCACCACCGTTACCACCACCGCTACGCTACACTCCTCACCGACTGCCCGAGTTCCTCCTTCCATTTAATCTCTCCTCTCTCTCTCGTCTCTCATCTCTCGCTTCTACTCGTCTCGTCTCTCTCATCCTCTCCTCTCTCTCTCTCTCTCTCACACACACACACACACACACAAAGATTATATCATATTACACGGAAGCACAAACAGACTCTATGATAGCCACAAGGTGATCTGGCCTTAATTAATGTTGACGTAATAGCATGACTGGAATCGAAAACTGTACAGGAATAGTTTTGAGAGAGAGAGAGAGGAGAGAGAGAGAGAGAGAGAGAGAGAGAGAGAGAGAGAGAGAGAGAGAGAGAGAGAGAGAGAGAGAGAGAGAGAGAGAGAGAGAGAGAGAGGGGGGGGGAAACCTGTGTATGTGTGGGGGGGATGTGTGTGTGTGTGTGTGTGTGTGTGTGTGTGTGTGTGTGTGTGTGTGTGTGTGTGTGTGTGTGTGTGTGTGTGTGTGTGTGTGTGTGTGTGTGTGTGTGTGTGTGTGTGTGTGTGTGGAGGGAGGGGTTAGTGGAGCCCGGAAGTCTGCTCACCTGCACACACCTGAGAGCCGGAAGCCACCTGCGCCACCTACACACACCTACACACACACACACACACACACACACACACACACACACACACACACACACACACACACACACAGCACACAGCTTCAGCCGACCTCACGCAGACTGGCTACTCAACCCTTCTTCCTACACACCCTCCCAGTCCCTCATTTCCCTGGCAAGAATGTAACGATATGTCCGAGGTAGTGGCAAGATGATGGTATAGTAAAAAAAGTAAATAAGTAAAGTAAAGCGTAAAGAGTAGAAAAGAAGAAGAAAAGAAGTACAAAGAAGAGAGAAGAGTAAAACAATATGTAAATAAAAGTAGCTACTAAGTCAGGACAGGACCAGAAAGCACCATAGCCTTAACACACGACTATGATATGGAGATCGACAAAGTATGAACATAAGAACATAAGAAAATAAGGAAGCTACAAGAGGCCGTGAGACCTACACGTGGTAGTTCCTGTTACTTAACACTACCTACATCCACCTTTCATCCCCATCCATGAAATTGTCTAGCCTCCTTTTAAAACTCTCTATTGACTCTGCACGAACTACCTGATGACTGAGTCCATTCCATGAAGGTTTGAAAGACCTCGAGGTTATTCCTAATGTATACAGACGAGATGTGTAAAGGAGAAGAGACAGGTGATGTGTGTGATATACTACAAGCCTTTCACTCTCTCCCACGTGAAAAAAGGCGTAGGTTTTCATTGCTGCCTTTTTGGACAGAGGTTTGACCAAGCACCATAACAGCTACTATCCGCTCTTCCTACTCTTCTTCCTTTTGTTTCATCGTTCATATGTCATTACTTTTCGTCTTTTCATAGGAGATTTATAGTGTATAGTAAGTTATGTGTAGGTAGTAGTAGTATAGTGTAGTAGTATAGTGAGTGTAGGAGTATAGTAGTAGTTAGTAGTAGGTATAGTAGTGTAGTAGTAGTAGTAGTGTGTAGTAGTAGTAGTATAGTAGTAGTA
>JACEEZ010020178.1:272500-275000 GCA_016584305.1 Chionoecetes opilio
TAGGAAGAGAAACAGGTGGTGGGCAGTGGTATTAGAGGAAGGGGAAGGAAGCAGGAGAGGGAAGGAGGGCAGGAAGCAGGAGAAGGAAGGAGGGCAGGAAGCAGGAGAAGGAAGGAGGGCAGGAAGCATGAGAAGGAAGGAAGGAAGGAGGGCAGGAAGCAGGAGAAGGAAGGAGGGCAGGAAGCAGGAGAAGGAAGGAAGGAAGGAGGGCAGGAAGCAGGAGAAGGAAGGAGGGCAGGAAGCAGGAGAAGGAAGGAGGGAAGGAAGCATGAGAAGGAAGGAGGGCAGGAAGCAGGAGAAGGAAGGAGGGCAGGAAGCAGGAGAAGGAAGGAGGGAAGGAAGCATGAGAAGGAAGGAGGGCAGGAAGCAGGAGAAGGAAGGAGGGCAGGAAGCAGGAGAAGGAAGGAGGGCAGGAAGCAGGAGAAGGAAGGGCAAGGAAGCAGAGATAGAGGAAGGAAGCAACAGTAAAAGGAATGGAAGAAGGGCAGTGAGATAAGTATGCCATTAAAGCAAGGACGGACAGGAAGCTTTTATTTTTGCACAATGCCATAACTCTCTCTCTCTCTCTCTCTCTCTCTCTCTCTCTCTCTCTCTCTCTCTCTCTCTCTCTCTCTCTCTCAAACCTCTTTTCACCCGTGGATAAAACAACACCAAAGTTTCCACCATATATGAACACTTGACCATTATATTCTACCGCCTCCCTAACCCCACCGTGTTTTCCTTGACTACTTCCTTCACAACCCACACCACACCAGCTTAGATGTAAACAAAGAGCAAAACATAGTGGGAAATGGAGATGAATAAGTAACAGAGAAGGAGGAAGAGGAAGAGGAGAAGGAGAAGGAGGAAGAGGAAGAGGAGGAGAAGGAGGAAGAGGAAGAGAAGGAGAAGGAGGAAGAGGAAGAGGAAGAGGAAGAGGAGGAGAAGGAGGAAGAGAAGAAGGAAGGAGAAGGCATATCGTGGCCCGTGGGTAGTTGAATTGTTTACGGCATGCATTTGGACACACACACACACACACACACACACACACACACACACACACACACACACACCACACAATTATACACTCACTTCAACACATACATACAGACACGTCCATTCATACATAAATACATATCCATTACAATTATTCGTCAATAGATAAATACACCACAGTAGATAGGTGCTATTATCTAACATGCTCCTGCAGTAGAACCATCCACTCCTTCATGATCCACTCTTCCACTCTACTTCTACACTCCACAGCTACCTTCCTCGGGTTTCCCCAGGTACCCATTTATCGACCAACGATATTTTTAGGGTCTATTTTACCCTTTTCATTTTCCCTATTCTATTTTTCCCCTTTTATGTTTACTATTTAGGCGCAATTTCCTGTCAAGTAGGGGAGAGCGGGGCAGGTTGCATCATTGCCTCTAACTCGCATGTTATCACACGTACATCGTCTTAATACTACTACTACTACTACTACTACTACTACTACTACTACTACTACTACTACTACTACTACTACTACTATAAACTACTACTACTACTACAACTACAACAATAATAATAATAAAAAAAAGTTAATGCGAGTTAGAGGCAATGATGCAACCTACCCTCGATGCAACCTGCCCCGCTCTCCCCTATGCTTCATGTGTCACCGTCTGGACCTATACTACTACTACTACTACTACTACTACTATAAACTACTACTACTACTACTACAACCACAACAATAATAATAATAAAAAAAAGTTAATGCGAGTTAGAGGCAATGATGCAACCTACCCTCGATGCAACCTGCCCCGCTCTTCCCTATGCTTCATGTGTCACCGTCTGGACCAAGGCAAGGATAGTACATACTATCCTTGGTCTGGACTGTCCCACTCACCCACGTCATCTGTTGACACACTCTACGTTTCCTTCCTTCCTTCCTTTCTCCTTCCCCACCCTTTTTCCTTCCTTCCTTCCCGTTCTCCTTGGCCCCCACGTTGCCTTCCTTCCTTTCTCCTTCCCACTCACTTCCTTCCTTCCTTCCTTCTTTTAATACATTTTCCGTCCTTCGTCGTATATATATCCTTCCGCTATGGGTTTTTTTCTTGTTTTCGTTTTCCTTCCTCTCTTGCATTTCTCCTTCCTTCCTTCCTTCCTTCCTTTTGTTGATTATTTTGATTTCTTCACTCCGTTTCCACTTTTCCTTCCTGTGTCTGTGTGGGGGGTTTCTGTCTGTCTGTCTGTCTGTCTGTCTGTCTGTCTGTCTGTCTGTCTGTCTGTCTGTCTGTCTGTCTGTCTGTCTCTCATTATAAGTGTGGTTTTGTCATGCTAAACCTAATGTACAACCTAAATGTACCTATTCATTTGTTCTGTTTGTTTACCTGTACTAACTACCTGTACTTTACCTGTAGATAAAGAAGACGAAGAAGATGTTGAAGTATTAGGAACAAGAGAAATAAGAAGAATTAGACAGACTTAACAAAACATTCACACATGAACGGGAAATCATCACAAGGCCAAAATA
>JACEEZ010020178.1:282500-307500 GCA_016584305.1 Chionoecetes opilio
CTCGCCGTGAAAATGCGACGCTTGGATCCGTTCTTTGTTTACAAATAATCAAGATGGCCGGGAATGACGTAACACAGAGATTCCCTACTTTGAGAACGGCTTTACATCGCTTAGACGAGGACGATGGGGGACATGCGGCAAGGATCTTCGTCGATAATCCATAATCAATTGGCTTAATCCATTGATGTGTGGCAGACTTGATGAGGAGAAACATACATGCGCAATAAAGAGAGTCATGTGATCATTCTACATCGAACCTCGCAAACCAAACATATGGAACCAATGATTTAGACTTCCCAACTACGCAGCAGAATGTCCTGTACCGTCTTGTTCCCAACGAGTCCCACCAGTCACAGCTCCTCCAACATAGCCGTGATAGTATTCAAGAAGTAGCCAGTTATTCCTACAAGCACATACGAAACCATGTCCTCCTGATGAGTGAAGTTGTGATCCAAAGAACACCCTATTACACCACAGTAATGTCCTCTATACACAGTTCGATATATTGCTATTAACCCCTTGAGACCCAGAACGTAATTTCCATTGTAATTTGGGTACCATTAGACAATTTTTAGTGACTATAAGCAATATTTTATAGATATGACCTGTTTAGTATCCTTGCCCACTAACTAATTTGGTATGTTAAGTGACTTTTCGTAATTTTATGGCCCGACAACAGACGATTTTTTATAGCAAAGGGAAGATCTGGGCGTGAAGGGGTTAAAGGCCACTTCATCTCACTAACACTTCGCATCATCATATTTACAGTGTATGGTATTCCCGATCAGTTCGATCAGGGCAGTTCGATTTAGTACTTCTTCACGGATGCAAGTCAAATATACTCTCTCTCTCTCTCTCTCTCTCTCCTCTCTCTCTCTCTCTCTCTCTCTCTCTCTCTTCTCTCTCTCTCTCTCTCTCTCTCTCTCACACACACACACACACACACCACACACACACACACACACACACACACACACACACACACACACACACACACACACACACACACTTGAGATGTATCGGACATCCGCAGCCACCGCGCTTGTGATAAATCAAACATCAACATCTACATCCGCATCCGCATTTGAGATGAAATAAATATCCACATCTGTTCCACACGCAAAGAGCATGTGGCGGATATACAATACCATAGACCACTGTATACCTGGACTGCGCACGAGACAATGTTTTGAATTGCGGGGCTGCATAGGGGCCTGCGGGGCGCCCGACAAAGAGATATAGTGGTCTATGGACTATCATATAGACTGGTTTATCAGTATATATGATATACTGTAATCTTCGTAAATGTTTGTTCTATAATATTATCAAATAAAAAACAGTAAAACACGGTAAAGAAATGCCATTACGAGACTCTGAAGAAATATGCATGAACTTAATATTCACTTCAACTCTTCGCCATTTAAAACTTTGCGAGTCAACTTTTATCATGAAGGGTATCAATAGAAGCGCAATTTTATTAGCTTTCCATTGCTATATTTTGTTATCTGATAAATGAATTAGAACCATGCATAAATTAGCGTTAACTAAATAAATAAAATCATCAATCGGGTAATTTTCCCGATTGATGAGGTTATTTATTTACTTATATATTTCGTTTTCTGATAAAAGAATTAGTACCATGTATAAATTAGCGTTGACTAAATAAATAACCTCATCAATCGGGAAAATTACCCGTTTGATGATTTTATTTATTTAGTTAACGCTAATTTATGCATGGTTCTAATTCATTTATCAGATAACGATATATAGCAATGGAAAGCTAATAAAATTGCGCTTCTATTGATACCCTTCATGATAAAAGTTGACTCGCAAAGTTTTAAATGGCGAAGAGTTGAAGTGAATATTAAGTTCATGCATATTTCTTCAGAGTCTCGTAATGGCATTTCTTTACCGTGTTTTACTGTTTTTTATTTGATAATATTATAGAACAAACATTTACGAAGATTACAGTATATCATATATACTGATAAACCAGTCTATATGATCCGTATATATATATATATATATATATATATATATATATATATATATATATGAATCCGAGCGGCCCTCCGATTACAGGCCCTTGTGCGACAGGCCGATATTCCGTGCGCAGTCCAGGTATACAGTGGTCTATGACAATACATTACAGAGATTGCAAAGTAGAAGAAAATGGATGCATTTTTACTTACTATAATATTCTACCTTGCATTAATTTCTGTAAATTTTATATAACAATGTGTCAAGAGTTATATGGAAGGGCAGGAGGAGGGACAACATTTTAGATCGTGACTATGTAGCCTACTATTTATTTTCCTGATTAACTGTCGGCTTTATTAGCTAAACTATTCATTGCACGACTTTGTCTATAGAATAAACATTCCTCCCCCCAAACCGAGATGGAACAGGTCCAGTAAAATAAATCCTAGACTTACACAGATTGGTGTGGACTAGAGGGAGACATTTGACCCATAAAGACTATCACACAATAAACACACTTCCTTTTTAAAAGTTGACTTCCATTAACCTCGACAAAATTAACAATTTGTGTATGCACACGTGACTATTTTGTAACAAAAGCAGCTGACATTTGGTAATAACTGCATGGTGTTTTATACGAATATCCTGAAAGCATCCGTATCCGTGCGAATGTCATAATATGCATCCGCATCCGCTGTTTTTTTTTTTATAAAAAGAAATTCGCATCTGCGTCCGCATCCGCAAAATATGTAAGTATTTTAATACTCATACGCATACACATCCGCATCCCCGGATCTCTGAATTCTTACATCCGATACATTTCTAACACACAAACACATTCAAGTTAATAATGATCCCATTTTGTTGTTGTTTCCATTTCACCTGACCAGGGTTTAGTATCTCCCTAAAATTTCCAAGAAGGACAAAGGCATTGAATTCTCTCCCTGAACACTGCATATAATCCCCCTTCGCCCCTTCCTTTACACGCTTCATGTCTCCCTGTGTACTCCCTGTCCTGCATCCCTCCAGCCCTACACACTAATCGCCTTCCCTTCACACCTCCCCTCACTTTATTTTCATTTTTTTTTACCTACCATCTTTCTCGCCTTGCCCCTTGCTTCTCCCTATCCACCCTTTAGTCTACCCCTTTTACTCTCCCTCTTCACCCCTTCACTGCCTCTAAAATCCCTCCCTTGGCAGTGAACACGTAAGGACAATCGAGCAACATTTAGTTCTTATTTCTTTCAGTCAACTTGTCTTTTCCACAGTGGCTTTATTCTTTCCCTTGACTGATACGAAGCCTCGGCGCCACTCGGGTTGAGAAGGGAGAAAGAATAATAGGTATGGTAGATGGTATAGGTAATCGGTAATAGGGGTAGATGAGGGGCGAGGAGGACGATTGAAGGAAGAGGAGAGGAGAAGAGAGGTGTAGAATGTTTCCTCAGGCAGATATCGACCTTACTACCACACACACACACACACACACACACACACACACACACACACACACACACACATATTACAATTCATGTGTATATAACAGAAATTTCATAAACAATATCGAATCTAATGTAGCAATAACAACAATAACAACAATTACTCCTATAAATTATACAAAACGTAACAACTACCACTACTACTACTTCTACTTCTACTACTACTACTACTACTACTACTACTACTACTACTACTACTACAACAACTACTACAATTACTACTATTAGTTCTTTTACTATTACTACTACTACTACTACTACTACTACTACTACAACAACTACTACTATTAGTTCTTTTACTACTACTACTACTACTACTATTACTACTACTACTACTACTACTACTACTACTACTACTACTACAACAACTACTACTATTAGTTCTTTTACTACTACTACTACTACTACTACTACTACTACTACTACTACTACTACTACTACTACAACTAGTACTACTACTACAACTACTACATTTTTATTGCTTTAGTACTTAAGTTCATTTACTCCTGTCTGTATAATTATGTTGTTGTTGTTATTTTACTATATGCCTTCGGGTGAAACTAAAATTATTATTACTATTATTACTACTACTATAGATAATGATAATGATGACAATAATAATGATAATAATAATGAAAATAGTAAAAATAAATCTTCCTTTAGCTCCATCCGTCCTTTCCTTCCTCCATCCTCCTCGTTTCCTCCTTCCCTTCCTCTCCCTCCCTCCTTTCCTTCCTCTCCCTCCTCCTTCCTTTCCTCTCCCTCCCTCCTTTCCTTCCTCTCCCTCCCTCCTCCCTCCATCACGCCCATATCCTGGAGTGAGGCTCTTCCTCCTTCCCCTTCCCTTTCCTCTTCCTTTTCCTCCTCCTGCCTTTCTTGTACTTCCTCTTCCTCATTATCTCTTCTCCTCCTTTCTCTCTCTCTCTCTCTCTCTCTCTCTCTTCTCTCTCTCTCTCTCTCTCTCTCTCCTCTCTCTCTCTCTCTCTCTCTCTCGACCTTAACAGAGTCTTAACAGAGAAAACGAAGAGTAAAAAGAGGTCGAGAGAGAGAGGAGAGAGAGAGAGAGGAGAGAGAGAGAGAGAGAGAGAGAGAGAGAGAGAGAGAGAGAGAGAGAGGAGAGAGAGAGAGAGAGAGAGAGAGAGAGAGAGGAGAGAGAGAGAGAGAGAGGAGGAGGGGAGAGAGAGAGGAGAGAGAGAGAGAGAGAGAGAGAGAGAGGAGAGAGAGAGGAGAGAGAGAGATGAGAGAGAGGGAGAGACGAGAGAGAGAGAGAGAAGAGAGAGAGAGAGAAGAGGAAGAGAGAGAGAGAGAGAGAAAAAAAAAAAGAAAAAAAAACTATATGGAATAACATCAACTCTCAACTCGCATCTTTTTAATCATTTTTCTTTCACTACCATTATGAACTGTAGCCTCTAAGCCACTTGTCTCTCAAAAATGTTCCCTTGAGGCCCACTTTTCCAGTAAGACTCAAAGGGTAAGACAGCAGTAAGTTCTTGTTGTGAGTTCGTATACGCTACAACGGGGTTATGTGTTCCCTCGGCAATCCATTTCCTTGTTTCCTTCCGTTATCGAGCGTTTCCCTCTCTCTCTCTCTCTCTCTCTCTCTCTCTCCCTCTCTCTCTCTCTCTCTCTCTCTCTCTCTCTCTCTCTCCAAATAGTTCTTTCTTTTTCTACCATTATTTCAACTTCCGGACCATCAAGAGCAACAGAGAGAGAGAGAGAGAGAGAGAGAGAGAGAGAGAGAGAGAGAGAGAGAGAGAGAGAGAGAGAGAGAGAGAGATGAAAGAGAGAGAGAGATGAAAGAGAGAGAGAGAGCGAGAGATGAGAGAGAGAGAGAGATGAGAGATGAAAGAGAGAGAGAGAGAGAGAGAGAGAGAGAGAGAGAGAGAGAGAGAGAGAGAGAGAGAGAGGGGAGAGAATGGGCAACACAAAGGCAGAGAAGAAATCATTAAAATGGAGCCGCGCCAACAGTACATCAGGCATAACCCCACAAACAACCAAGTTACACGCCTACATGCATTACGTTCGCGAACGCGCGCACACACACACACACACACACACACACACACACCGTGCGATGGTCAGGTTGATAGCGTGCTGGTCTCCCATTCTGTGGGTAGGCGGTTCGAATCCTCGCGCTCCCGTGGATTTTTCACTGACAAATTCGGGCGGTTACTGTCCCCCTTGAGCAAGGGGATGGGTGTGTGTGGTGTTTGAGGTCCCAGCATTGCCCAAAGATCGGTAATAATGAGCTCCAAGCTCGCACTGAGAGGGTGAAACTGGCGATCGCGAGCCAGCTCGCGTGGACAAGACCATGGGTGAATGACACGTCGAAATGAGGTTGAAGTCCAAATCTTGTGTTTTTTCTTTTCTATTTGTTCACATATTAATTTTTTAGTACACATTTTCTTTTTCTTTTGTTTTATTTTCTGATCTTTATCTAAGTAGAGAATAAAGCAGTGGACAGCTGGCCACCTACTGTTCCACCTACAAAACATTCCTAGAAAGATACCCAATGAAAGCAAGCGAATCATTGTTTACTTAAAGACTTGATGTCATACCTTTCATGCTAAGTATAACAAACGACTGACTCACATTCACAGCCTTAATTTCATGAGAATCCTTAAAAAAATAATGACATTGCAGGGTAGTGTCAGGCAGTACCCATGCGGCGAAGGATCAGAACGTGCCCAGGTTCGACCACACCCAATGGCACGGTATTACAATTTCCAAATTTTGTGATCATTAAATTCTGCAATATTCCCGATATCAGATCTAATTTCCCGTTTGAGTAACATCATCTATCCTGCTTTAAGCCTCATTTTCTCTGTATCTTTTTTTCTCAGGTGTCTATGGATTTTGATCAAAGCGTTGAAACAAAACTGACACTTTCTAACGATATTTATGTTATGTGTGATGAATCTCTCTCAGTAATCATACTTACAATATAGCTTTTTTATGGTTCAATTTGTAAAGTGTAGCGCATATTTTGACTCATTCCCGTTATATGTAAGTCTCCTTAGAAGAAAAACTTAGAAACAAAAGAAGAGAGGAACAAGACACCTTAGGAACTATATATACTTATTGAACATATTATCCTATCGGGGCTCTTCACTGTCCACTTATGCGTGAGCGGCTATTATGTAGGATTCTCTTTAATTTAGCTTTTTAATATTTGGTCAATCTACATACTAAATAAAACAACAAAAATAAATGAATACCGCGACAAGGATTCTCTATCTCTCCACCTAAATTGTTGCATCACAATTAACATGGATGAGTTGATGAGTTATGAACACCTAAACTATATCTGCAATGCGACGATGGAATGAGTAACCTCCATCATCATCATCATCATTATTATCATCATCATCACCATCAATAAACCTTGGAAGCAGTGGTGATCTTCCCTCATGTCTTAACCACTGCCCTGAACACCAACCCAGAAAATTACAGTCTGATGAGAATGAATAAAAGATAAAGAGCTTTGTTTCTTTTGTGGTCAGCATACCTCGCATAGCCACGCTGTGTTTGGTGGTGTAGGTCACGGCACCCCCACCACCACCACCACCATTACCACCACCAACACCACCATCACCATCACCACCACCACCACCACCACCATCACCGCCACTACAACCACCACAGCGATACCATCACCACCATTACCACCATCACCATCACCACCACCACCACCACCACCACCACAGCGATACCACCAACACCACCACCACCACAGCGACACCACCACCACCACCACCACCACCACTACCACCACCACCACCACCACCACCACATCACCACCACCACCATCATCATCACCATCACCACCACCGCCACCACCACCACGGGGCACCACCACCACAGCGGTGCCCTCTCTGCATCACGGCTCAGTGGCTGCATTCTTATTTAAACACCGGCACAGGTACTTCTGTTTGAACGCTTTATAGGCTACAACGTGAATTTTAAGTTTATAGAGATGCACAGAGATCTTGGAAAGCAATAGGGGAAAAAAAGTGGCGTTGCATTCATATTAATTAAACACAGTACAGGTACTTCTGTTTGAACGCTATATAGGCTATTAAGTGAGTTTCAAGTTTAAAGATAATATGCATAGATATCATTATTGACCGAGATCTTGACTATTTTGTAACTTCCTCAAAAAAGTATAGCAATGTTTCCAAGTTTCCACAGATAAGATTCTTCCTAAATTCCCTCTGGTCCGCGGGAAAGATTTAACAATTTCATTCTTTCAATACAAAATCTTTATCTTCACAGTATAGGTACTATTGACGCCAGCAAAATTAGTACCATTGATTCTGTCTAATCACGTACCTAAAGTAACCCTCGTTTTGTTTGTTCCTACGTATATTAAGACAAACATACACCTACATTATCTTATAGACATTATCTTTATACATTTCTTTTTGTCCAAACATATCATTTACATCTAGAAAATCCTTAAAAAGATATAAAAAGATTAAACGTTTCGAAGAACTTCTTTGTTACGCTGGACACCTCGAGACACTCCCATCGTCAGTGCCAGGATGCGAAGTGACAGCTGAGCTTTATACATTGATGACTGCACTGGAGGAGAGGAGATACATTAACCAAGTGCTGACGGTGTGAAAGAACAAAGAGATCCCCCGAGTAATGACTTTTTATCAGGATGTAAAGAGAGAGAGAGAGAGTGAGAGAGGTGTCAGTTTTGGCCTGGTAATGAGTCGTACTTGAGTTGCAAATTCGTCTATTTTATATATTTTCACTTTTTTCACTTTTTTCACTGTACCGTCGCATGGGGTGAATAATATGACTCATGAAGGCAAGGAAAGGTTATGAACATGTCGACCTGAAATAATGTTCTGGATATTCCTTCATTTGTTGACTCACGTTCTTCAGGCGTTGTGGATTGACTCATTTATTGTACCTGTTCAT
Organism: Chionoecetes opilio; assembly: GCA_016584305.1. Taxonomy (NCBI): domain Eukaryota; kingdom Metazoa; phylum Arthropoda; class Malacostraca; order Decapoda; family Majidae; genus Chionoecetes; species Chionoecetes opilio. Next base: position 290,909 of record JACEEZ010020178.1, read on the forward strand.
GTAAAACAACTTACTATAAATTGAAATCCTACTAATTCATGTGTTCGTGACAATATTACCGCTCCTACAAGTGTGTGTGTGTGTGTGTGTGTGTGTGTGTGTGTGTGTGTGTGTGTGTGTGTGTGTGTGTGTGTGTGTGTGTGTGTGTGTGTGTGTGTGTGTGTGTGTGTGTGTGTGTGTGTGTGTGTGTGTGTGTGTGTGAGATGAAACCATGAACGTAAACACTACTTTTGCACACACACACACAAACACTGATATTGCACACACACACACAAACACACACACACACACACACACACACACACACACACACACACACACACACACACACACAACACACACACACACACACACACAAACACACACACACACACACATACACATACACACAAACACACACACGTTTCCTTACGAACAATCCTACTCAAAAATAGCTTGGGCTAAACTAAATATAAATGAGAAGGAGGGGAGTCGAGGCAAATAGAGAAGTGAGACGGGAGGGGAAAAGCACGGATATAGCAAGAAGTAGATTAAGGTTATTTACGTATAAATCAAGTTTTCTAAATATAACGAAAAAATGAACATTGGAACATTGGGCTGAGAACGGCAAATAACAGACAACATAAAGATACAACGAGAAAGAGCAGCAATCGTAACAACACAAAAGGCAGAAAGAGGAGGTGGAGGAATCAGGAAGAAAGGAAGGAATAGGAGGAGAAAAAAAGAAAGAAGAGAAAAGGCACGAAGAAAGAAAGAAGGAAGAGGGGCAGGAGGAGGAGTATAGGAGGAGGGTGGTGGAAAAGGAGGGAGAAAGAGAGGAGATAAGAGAACGGAAGTGAGAGGAAGGAAGGCGAGTGAGGGATGGGTGATGCCCGAGGGGAAGAGGGAGGGGAAGAGGGAGGGGAGAAGGGGAAAGGGAGGGGGAAGGGGAGGGGGAAAGAATCAATACTCGGAAGTAGGAGGGAAAATGAACCCAGCGCCCCAAGAGAGAGAGGAGAGAGAGAGAGATGAGAGAGAAGAGGAGAGAGAGAGAGAGAGAGAGAGAGAGAGTAGAGAAGAGATAGAGTAGTGGAGAAGAGAGAGACTGCATGATCAGAAAGAGAGAAGCATGTATGAGATGAGCATGATTACTGAGATAATATAGACAATGATACAGATAGACATGAAGGAGAGAAACGATAGTGGAAACCGAGAGAGATGAAGAATATATATGTATTAGATATTCGAGACATCAAAGACTGTCATATCAGAAAAGAACATTATTTTCATTATTACCATTATTACTATCATTATCATCATCATTTCCAATTTTCTCTTTACTACTTATCTTAGACTACACATATGGTAACTCGTAGTATTTTAAGTAATATTATTATTATAGTAGTAGTAATATACATACTAGCACAGTAGTAGATAGTAAGCATACATCTCTCTCTCTCTCTCTCTCTCTGCTCCTCTCTTCTCTCTTTTCCCTCTCTCTCCTTCCTCCTCTCTTCTCTCTCTCTCCTCTCTTCCCTCTGGACTCATTTCCCCCTTCACTTCCGCTATTTCTCCTCCCTCTCCTCCTCTGTCTCCCGCTCTGTTGTTCTCTCCCTCCCTCCTCGCCTCTCGCTCTCCTCTGTATGTGTGTGTGTATATGTGTGTGTGTGGTGTGTGTGTGTGTGTGTGTGTGTGTGTGTGTGTGTGTGTGGTGTGTGTGTGGTGTGTGTGTGTGTGTGATGTGTGTGTGTGTGTGTGTCTAACATTTTATGTAACATCATAATGATTTTATATATAAATACTTCATTACAATATTTAAGTTATAATTACAATGATGAATATGATGAAAATTACGATAATAATGATAATAATAATAATAATTATCTATAATAATATAAGCGAAAGTGTGTGTGTGTGTATGTCTGTGTGTGTGTGTGTGCTATAGGTTCCGCCCCCTGTGGCGCAATCCCATCATATGGCACAGTTTTGGAACCAGGTTGACCAGGGGAAGGTTTTAAGGCCATTTTGGGGATGATCCGAGCACTTGTTTCTTCTTTTTTTTTAGCAGCCTATTAGCGAGAATTGTGAGAAAAAAAGTGGGTTGCGAGAATTGAGGAAACCTTGATGTAGGGTGATGGTGGGGTGATGGGTAATGGGTGAGTGAATGGGTGGGGGGTGATGGGTTGGGGGTGATGGGTGAGGGAATAGGTGGGGGGTGATGGGTAATGGGTGAGTAAATGGGGGTGTGGTGATGGGTAATGGGTGAGTGAATGGGTGGGGGGTGATGGGTAATGGGTGAGTGAATGGGTGGGGGGTGATGGGTAATGGGTGATTGAATGGGTTGGGGGTGATGGGAATGGGTTGGCGTTAATACATACATTTCTACATCCATGATTTCAGGAAAGTTAGAAGGGGCTATCTGGAGAGTCTGTGTTTGGTGGGCCTTTGGCCCACCAAACACCTGTATTTACATATATACATTTTCTAGCCAAAAAGTCCGCCCGGAGGGCGGCTTTGCGGCTAGTAATAATAATAATGATGACACTAATAATAACAATAATGATAATTAGGAATATAATTGCAACGATAATAACAATAATAATTATATTAACAACTGCACACAGGGAATGAAAGAAAACATGGAGAAAAAAAAGAATGAAAGAAAGGAAGAGAGAGAGAAAGAGAGGGAGAAAGAGAGAGAGAGATGTGGAGAAAGAGAGAAAAAACCCAATAAACAGTTAAAAAAAGGACATTCACCGCTTTAGAAACCCTAAATGTGTGTGTGTGTGCGTGTTAGTGTGTGTGTGTGTGTGTGTGTGTGTGTGTGTGTGTGTGTGTGTGTGTGTGTGTGTGTGTGTGCGTGTGTGTGTGTGTGTGTGTGTGTGTGTGTGTGTGTGTGTGTGTGTGTGTGTGTATTCATCTAGTTGTATTCATCTAGTTGCATTTTACAGGGCCAGAGCTAAGCTCGTATGGCCCCGTCTCTATATCAACATTTATTTCATCATTCATCCTTAGTGGCCGAAGCCACCACCCTGGGAGGGGGGTCACAAACCCCCGGCTAACACCCGGTACCCATTCACTGCTGGGTGGATAGGGGCTCGGGTTTTAAGAAGACCGCCCGTCCGTCTTCGCTCCGCCCGGGGATCGAACCCGGGACTTCTCGGTTGTGAGCCGAGCGTGCTAACCCTTACACTACGGAGTTCCCCTGTGTGTGTGTGTGTGTGTGTGTGTGTGTGTGTGTGTGTGTGTGTGTGTGTGTGTGTGTGTGTGTGTGTGTGTGTGTGTGTGTGTGTGTGTGTGTGTGTAGGTAGTGACTTGAGCCAGGAATGTCAACACAGTTCATGATGTCAACCTCCTAACATTATACATCACAACAGTATTTCCAATATAAATCATCTTCTCACCTTCCCTAACCTCACATACCATTCATAAACCCTCTCACATCCACTCTTAAGCCACGTCTCACCATATAGGTAATCTAATCTAATCACCAATACTAATCCTCCACTAATATAACCTCAATTCATCCTAACATTACATCATATACTATTGTCCCTTTCCTACCGTCTCGCTTTCATTCTACGAACATACTTTCCCTCACATCCACTTACAACACTCTTCTCTGTAATCTTATATATCTTACTCCTATATTTCCTTCTTATTCCTTTACTGCCATTCGTTACCTTAATACTCATCATCTCTATCCCTGTTTTTACTCCTTTTTAGATTAGTACTCATCATCTTTATCTCAGTTTTTACTCATTTATTACTTAGTACTCATCATCTTTATCTCTGTTTTTACTCATTTATTACTTAGTACTCATCTTTATCCCTGTTTTTACTCATTTATTACTTAGTACTCATCATCTTTATCTCTGTTTTTACTCATTTATTACTTAGTATTCATCTTTATCCTTGTTTTTACTCATTTATTACTTAGTACTCATCATCTTTATCCCTGTTTTTACTCATTTATTACTTAGTACTCATCTTTATCCCTGTTTTTACTCATTTATTACTTAGTACTCATCATCTTTATCCCTGTTTTTACTCATTTATTACTTAGTACTCATCTTTATCCCTGTTTTACTCATTATTACTTAGACTCATCTTTATCCCTGTTTTTACTCATGTTATTACTTAGTACTCCTCTTATCCTGTGTTTTACTCATTATTACTTAGTACTCATTCTGTTTTTGTTTTTATGTTTATTACTTAGATATTGTCCCGTTACTATGTATACTGTACTTTTATCCTGTTTTACAATTATAGTATCATCTTCCCTTTTTACTCATATATTATACCATCTCTATCCGACTCTTAAGCCTACTCTCAACTTAGTTTTATCTATACGACTCATACTTATCTGTTTACTATATATAGTACTCAATTCATCCTTCTTACTCATTATTACTTAGTACCTCTTATCCACTGTTCTTACTCATTCTACTTAGTACATACTTATCTTTCACATCATTACTATACATCTCCCTGTTACTCAATTATCTATTACTCATATCTTTATCCTTTTTACTATTTATTCTTATACTCACATACTTGTTCTACTTACTCATTTTATCTTATACTCATCATCTCCTATCCCTTTTCTTACTCCTTTTACTTAGTACTCATCATCTTTATCGCTGTTTTTACTCATTTATTACTTAGTACTCATCTTTATCCCTGTTTTTACTCATTTATTACTTAGTACTCATCATCTTTATCCCTGTTTTTACTCATTTATTACTTAGTACTCATCATCTTTATCCCTGTTTTTACTCATTTATTACTTAGTACTCATCATCTTTATCCCTGTTTTTACTCATTTATTACTTAGTACTCATCATCTTTATCCCTGTTTTTACTCATTTATTACTTAGTACTCATCTTTATCCCTGTTTTTACTCATTTATTACTTAGTACTCATCTTTATCCCTGTTTTTACTCATTTATTACTTAGTACTCATCATCTTTATCCCTGTTTTTACTCATTTATTACTTAGTACTCATCTTTATCCCTGTTTTTACTCATTTATTACTTAGTATCATCTTTATCCCTGTTTTTACTATTTATTACTTAGTACTCATCATCTTATCCCTGTTTTTTACTCATTTATTACTTAGTACTCATCATCTTTATCCCTGTTTTTACTCATTTATTACTTAGTACTCATCATCTTTATCCTTGTTTTTACTCATTTATTACTTAGTACTCATCATCTTTATCCGTTTTTACTCATTTATTTCTTAGTACTCATCTTTATCCCTGTTTTTACTCATTTATTACTTAGTACTCATCATCTTTATCCCTGTTTTTACTCATTTATTACTTAGTACTCATCTTATCTGTTTTACTCATTTACTTAGTATTCTTTATCCATGTTTTTATCATTTACTTAGTACTCATCATCTTTATCCCTGTTTTTACTCATTTATTACTTAGTACTCATCATCTTTAGCCCTGTTTTTACTCATTTATTACTTAGTACTCATCTTTATCCCTGTTTTTACTCATTTATTACTTAGTACTCATCTTTATCTCTGTTTTTACTCATTTATTACTTAGTACTCATCATCTTTATCCTGTTTTTACTCATTTATTTCTTAGTACTCATCTTCGTCCCTGTTTTTACTCATTTAGAAGTCTTTCAAGTATTACTTTAGCATGTGCAGGACTTATTCCCCATTTATCCTTCTCTCCTCCTCCTTAGTTACATTATTTCTTTATATAAGTAACGTGAGAAACGATAAAAACAACTCGACAACTTACATATAATGATAGTGATAATAATAAGAGGAATACAGGAACTACCACGTGTAGGTCTCATGGCCTGTTGTAGCTTCCTTATTTTATTATGTTCTTATAACAATAGTAGTAATGGTGATAAAGTGGTGACGCATCTGCCACCTGAGTCACGTGTTCCCCCCACTCCACCTGTCCCCACTCCACCTATTTACCCCACTCCTATGTTCCCCACTCCACCTGTTCCCCCCAATCCACCTGTCCCCCACTCCACCTGTCCCCCACTCCACCTGTTCCCCACTCCACCTGTTCCCCCCACTCCACCTATGTATCCCACTCCTATGTTCCCCACTCCACCTGTTCCCCCCACTCACCTATTATCCACCTATGTTCCCCACTCCACCTGTTTCCCCCCACTCCACCTGTTCCCCACTCCACCTGTCCCCACTCCACCTATTTACCCCACTCCTATGTTCTCCACTCCACCTGTCCCCCCACTCCACCTATTTATCCCACTCCTATGTTCCCCACTCCACCTGTTCCCCCCACTCCACCTATTTATCCCACTCCTATGTTCCCCACTCCACCTGTTCCCCCCACTCCACCTGTCCCCCACTCCACCTATTTATCCCCACTCCTATGTTCCCCACTCCACCTGTTCCCCCCACTCCACCTGTCCCCCCATCCACTGTCCCACTCCTGTTCCCTCACTCCACCTGTTCCCCCCACTCCACCTGTTCCCCCCACTCCACCTATTTACCCCACTCCTATGTTCCCATCCACGTTCCCCCATCCACCTGTTCCCCCCACTCCACCTGTTCCCACCTATCCCACTCCACCTGTTTCCCCACTCCTATGTTCCCCACTCCACCTGTTCCCCCCACTCCACCTATTTATCCCACTCCTATGTTCCCCACTCCACCTGTTCCCCCCACTCCACCTATTACCCATCCACCTGTTCCCCCCACTCCACCTATTTATCCCACTCCTATGTTCCCCACTCCACCTGTTCCCCCCACTCCACCTGTTCCCCCCACTCCACCTGTTCCCCCACTCCACCTATGTTCCCCACTCCACTGTTCCCACTCCACCTTTCCACACCACTCCACCGTTCCCTCCACTACACCCTATTTATCCATCCTATGTTTCCCCACTCCACCTGTTCCCACCACTCCACCTATTTATCCCACTCCTATGTTCCCCACTCACTATTTACCCCACTCCATGTGTTCCACTCCACCTGTTCCACCATCCACCTGTTCACCCCACTCCACCTGTCCCACTCCACTGTTCCCCTACCCACTTTTCCCTTCCCCACTCCACCTATTTACCCATCCTATGTTCCACTCCACTGTTCCCCCCACTCCACCTGTTCCCCCACTCCACCTTTCTCCCCCACTCCTATTTCCCCACTCCACCTGTTCCCCCCAGCTCCACCTGTTGTCCCCACTCCACCATTTTACACTCCTATGGTCCGCATTCCACCTGTTCCCCCCACTCCACCTTTTATCCCACTCCTATGTCCCACTCCACCTATTACACACCACTCCTATGTTCCCACTCCACGCTGTCTCCCCCACTCCACTTGTTTCCCCCACTCCACCATGTTATCCACTCTATGTCCCGCACTCCACCTGTTCCCGTCACCACTCCACCTAGTTATCGGACTCAGTGTTCCGCACTCAACACTAGTCCCCCGGCCCTCACCTGTTCCAACCACTCCACCGTTACACCCCATCCACATAATTTATCCGGAGCTTATAGTACCCAAGCGTGACTGTATGCTGTTCCATCACCTATTTGACTCCACTCTTGTTCGCAACCACTTTTCCTACTCCATGTTCCCCTCCAGCTGGTTCCCATCTATGTTCACGACTCACCTGTCCATCAACTTCATTCAAGCGCCTCCATGCTACGTCTGAGAGCTGTAAGTGGTGCAGTGTTTTCCTGACAATACGAACACACAACTCACACACCAACACCACGCAACCACCAACACTCAAACCCACCCCACCACACGCATCGAGCCAGAGGGAGACAGGCGGAAGGGAGAGAGGAACACGCGAGAGCCATCTGAGGAGGGTACGGGCCGGCAAGACCAGGGACAGTAGGGGCCGGCTGCGGGAAAGAACGACAGTGTGTCCGAGCGCAGCGCGAGTGTTTGACTTTGTGGCCCGATTCTACTAACATTACTTTCCAGTTGGTGGATGAACTGAGGCTCAGGCCCCTGCGGGGGTGAGGGAAGGGGTGCGGTGTGAGGCGTCGCGGCGAGGCAGGTCGGGGAGCGGGAGCTATGTGCGGCGTGGGCCACTTTAAACGTGACGTCATCGTCCGTTGAATTTTTTTATTATCGTGTCAGCCACGTTCATCGGCGATACTCCTTGACATTATCACGTCTTACTACTTCGGATCCTATAATTAGATGACCGTTTTAATGTTGTTTACCAGGGGAGAGGACAAGGCTGGAAAGGAAGAATGATGAGGTTGAAACACGAACGAAGAGAACTGCTATTTCAGTCTTGAAGGAATTTTTTTTAACTCATATTGAATACCGTCAGGTAGGTATGTGTGTGTGTGTGTGTGTGTCTGTGTGTGTCTCTCTCTCTCTCTCTCTCTCTCTCTCTCTCTCTCTCCTCTCTCTCTCTCTCTCTCTCTCTCTCTGGCAGGTGTTTCGTAATGTGTTTTGTTAATCGCAATCTTAATGTATGGAGAATTCAATTAGTTCTCAAACATTCCTTTCATAGCAGTAATTAATGCATCGAGAGAGAGAGAGAGAGAGTAAGGGGTGTTGATGTAGTTGTACGTCCGGCAGCGGAGTTGTTTTCCCCTCACATCACAGTGTTTCCATGGCGGTGGCATGAACGGCGAGGGGAAACAACCTGCAGCCGGGCCGTGACAATGAGGGGCATGAGGTGAGGGGTACAGGGGCACGGCAAGACGCGAGGGGATCAGGTAGTGGCCCGGCCGGGACTGAGGGGAGGTCAGGGCGGAAGGAAATCAGACTACAGTTCTGGGAGACAAAAGTTGTGTCCGGAGGCAGCTATATTAAGACCAAAGCGATGACGTCATGCGTGTTCGATCACCCTTTCTGACTCTGACTTTGTGTCGGCAACCACGATTATTTGCTATACTAACATTTTACTTTCCAGCGATTATCTAGTTATAGTATATGTGATGATGACTTGATAGTGTAGCTCAAGGGTCGCCGCTGCTTGGTGGGTGAGGGGAAGCGGGTGTCGGTGTGAGGGGCGTCGCGGCGAGGGGCGAGGCTCGGGAGGACGCGGGGAGCTATTGGTAGCGTGCGTGGGCCACTTCCGCTAAACCGTGACGTCAATCGCCTCCGTTGAACTCTTTTCTTAATTATTCGTCGTCAGCGCCCACCGCCTCGCCGCCCGCAGCCTGCGATGCCCGGCGCGGCGAGGCGTGGCGCACCGCACTCCTCTCCATTGACATTATTCCCACGCTCCTTACTACTTCCGGATCCTATAATTAGATGACCGTTGAATGTTTGTTTACCTCTACTAATTATGAATATACCGTTATACAAGATACGTATATCACTGACTGTTTAAACATGAAGAAGTACACTTGTTTAAATGTTTCTTCTTCCTTCCATACATCAAGGTAAATGCCGAAAATGATGTGCCGCCAAGAATGCGCGGTAGCTGCCTGGTCGCAGGTGTTGGTGCACTGCCCTCTCTTTGTATCTGCCCCCGGGTGCCGAGGGTGCGGGGAGGGAGGGAGCGAGGGGAGGGAGCTGCTACGCGGATGTGTATGGCTCCACACCTCTTATGTGAACATGGTTTAATGAGTACCTGTTGACGGTGCACACCTGTTGCACGCGATTGCAAACACAAGGGTGTCCATGCAAAACACACACACACAACATATATATATATATATATATATATATATATATATATATATATATATATATATATATATATATATATATATATATATATATATATATATATATATATATATATATATATATATATATATAGATAGATAGATAGATTGATAGATAGACAAATAGGAAGATCGAGATGTAAACAATGTAAACAGACATGGTATCACTAGAAATTATTATTAACTCGAGTCCTATAATTTATAATCCCATCATGAACTTTATCAGAGGGTAAAGATCCCTAGTGCAGGCGAGGTTACTTCCTGAACAGGGCGTCAAGCAGCCGGCAACTGTTTCCTTTCCTGATCTGGGGACGTCGTCACATAGTCGTCACCAAGTATGAGGCTCTGAGGTGCACTGCGGGAGCGGCTTGCTTGTCGTCGACGTCCACGCCTCCACGCAACACTCAGCACGCAACCTAGAGTGATCACGACACTGTAAACAATTTGCCTTGGAGCTTCTCGGAAGGGTAACCCTGGCGAGGCTCACACTTGGGGCTTGAGAATGAAGCGAGGCGCACTCACTTTGCATGGGGTGCCTGACTCACGCTGCCAGTTACAAGAAAAGAAAAATAATTAAAACGTGGGGTGTTGCGCTTATGTTGCAAGGAATCCGAGTGTCCGGTAAATGGCACTCCCTACGAGGATGCAACCAGCGGCAGGTGTCCGACACGTGCTGAGCCGCAGGGGAGGGGAGGCGCGGCAGGTACGGAGGGGAACGAGGGGAAGGAGCATCAGTGACCGTGAGTGAGGGGAAGCGACCAAGGGGTGGGAGATCAAAGCCTAAAGCCATACTCATTCTCTCGGAAAATCTGTTTCATTTGCGTAAGAGGATGATGTGAAATAAAGGCAGTCATAGATATTTGGATAGAGAAGCGTTTCATGTGTGGTGTGGAGGGAGGGAGTGACGGAGGGACGGAGAGGGGGCGGGAGTGACAGGGCGTCCACTTACCTATCCCGCACACCTGTCTAAAGTAACAGTAAATAACAGTAAGTAACACACCTCGCTGAAGGCCCGGAGCGATCGAGGTTTGTTTTGGATGTTAATAATAATGCTTCATATCATCAATCCAGAACACTCTCTCTCTCTCTCTCTCTCTCTCTCTCTCTCTCTCTCTCTCTCTCTCTCTCTCTCTCTCTCTCTCTCTCTCTCTCTCTCTCTTTACTGACGTGGGCTCAATTGATTGGTGGGGATGCCAGGGGTCGCCATTATCTCTCGTGACGTCACCGGGACAAAAATAGCCTTTATCAATCTTCGGACATCGTCACTCGCTGTATTCCGGACACCCATGCGTAATCTATAACACAATGTCATATACACACCTTCGTTACCATACACACACACATGGTACTGTACTACATGCACCTTGTAGCCTCACTGTTAGGACACTTTTTAAATGCACCTTGTCGCTTCTTAAGCCGCGGTCACACGAGCACTTTTTCCGGCAATATTCAGCCAGGAAGACAATGCCGCGTCAAACTTGACTAAAATTGCCGATTTTGAGTCAAGACCAACACGTTGGTGTTTCTCGGCTGAAAATTCCCGAAATTCCCTCCACCAACGGATATTATTTGACATTCATTTTTAATGCAAGCTCTAATTCAATATACAGAAGCCAGAATAAACACCTACATGGTGCCAAGAACCGATTACAATACGAATTGTGAAATCTTGTACATTTTTTTAAACATTTTGAAGGATATAATAACAATTAGGAAGATTTCATGAGTTAGGGATGGTTTCCCTATTTTATATGCTGGATGTCTACCTTTTTAGGGGATACTGAACTGGACCAACTTATTGTTGCTCACTGACGCCTACATACACATGAATCCATTCCAATCATTCACCACCCTATTTGTGAACCAGTTTCTCCCTATTTATCCCTATTTTTCCAAAGACGCTTCTTCAGATACGGCTTGAGAAGCCGAAATTGGCATTAAAACTCTGCTACCTCTGTGAAAGTCCGTGTGACCAAAACACGGCAAGAAATTGCCTCGGCTGAATATTGCCGGCTAATTATTCTCAAAAAAACCTGTCGTGTGACCGCGGCTTAATTAGACACATTTTATCATCAATTCGGACATCGTCGTTGATACCAGTGTGAAAGAGATTTTTTTTCGTGTCTGTGTTCGTCTCTCTCTCTCTCTCTCTCTCTCTCTTTTATTTAAACAGTTATTAATTACACATATAGCTTAAAAAGTGGATAAGTTAAGGCATAGACCTATGGTTAAGGCAATAAGTGTTCAGTACTCTCTCTCTCTCTCTCTCTCTCTCTCTCTCTCTCTCTCTCTCTCTCTCTCTCTCTCTCTCTCTCTCTCTCTCTCTCTCTCTCTCTCTCTCTCTCTCACACACACACACACACACATGCTTGTCTACAGTTGCTAATTACCTTAAAACTTTTGATAAATATAAAGGGAGGATTATAATTTAGTGTTGCCAGTGATGGGATATCAGAGTTGCCAAGCTAGTGATGAGCCTTGCCAAGGTTGCCATAGTGACCAGCTCCCCTCCTTCCCTCCCTCTCTCCCTCCTTTACTCCCTTCCTTCCTTCATCCATTTCCCGCTTTTCCTCACTTCCCATGTTCCCTTTGCTCTCATATCTCTAACTTTTATTCCATTCTCTTTCGTCCTCTTTTCGCTTTCACTTCTGTATATCTCTCTCTCTCTTTCTCCTTTCCCCTCTCCCTCCCTCTCTTCCTCCATTACTCCCTTCCTTCCTTCATCCATTTCCCGCTTTTCCTCACTTCCCATGTTCCCTTTGCTCTCATATCTCCAACTTTTATTCTATTCTCTTTCGTCCTCTTTTCGCTTTCACTTCTGTATATCTCTCTCTTTCTCCTTTCCCTCTCCCTCCCTCCCTTCCACCCTCCCTTCCTATTCTCTCCCCGCTTCCCTCATTTCCTTTTCTCTCCCTCCCGGAACTCCTCTTTCCCTGCGCTCTAAAATTTCCCCTCCAGCTTCATAAAACTCTGGAAAAAAAAAGTTCACCACCCTTATTCAGTGACAACAGCACGACGCCTTTCCCTGTCTGTGTAACGCTAAGACGACAAAATATATACAACAGGAGCGAAGACTGTGAAAAAAACAAATGAATGCAGAGATTTTAGGTAGGTAGGTTAGGTTAGGTTAGGCTAAAATGTGTGAATAAGAGAGAGAGAGAGAGAGAGAGAGAGAGAGAGAGAGAGAGAGAGAGAGAGAGAGAGAGAGAGAGAGAGAGAGAGAAGAGAGAGAGAGAGGTGTTTGCTTAAGACTTTTTTTTGTTTTTGCTTTAGACGACAAAATATAATGAATGATACAGGAGCAAAGACTGAAGAAAAAAAAATGCAGAGATTTTATGCAGGTAATTCTAAAATCTGTGAATAAGAAAGAAAATAATATGTGAATAAGTAAGAGAGAGAAGGAGAAAAACAGAAAGATGGAGTGAAAGATGTGTTTGCTTTAGTGTCGAAGAGGGGACAGAGAGAGGACAGAGGGAAGAGAGAGAGAAGGGACAGAGAGCAAAGGGAGAAGGGAGAGGGACAGAGAGGGAAGGGAGAGGGACAAGAGGGAAGGGAAGGGAGAGGGACAGGAGGGAAGGGAAGGGAGAGGGACAAGAGGGAAGGAGAGAGAGAGGGAGGGATGGCTACTCTCACCCCAGGCCAGAACACTCCCTTAATGAATCGTTAAAACTTTGCCAGTAATCCGAAACGTTGGTATGACTGCCACCCTCCCCACCATCTAGAGTTTCGAACCCCGGACACTGGCTTGAGCTCCCTCCATGGCTCCATCTAAGCCACTGAGGAAACCCAGACAATCTTATATTTTTTCTCTTCGCCAACCCAAACCGCCCAGCAAAAAGGTTACACTAAGCATACCTAAATAACGGAGTATATATAAAGTCGGTCAATAAACTTTAAAAACCTTGTCAAAAAAGTCACACTAATCATACCTAAATAACGGAGTATATATAAAGTCGGTCAATAAACTTTAAAAACCTTGTCAAAAAGTCACACTAATCATACCTAAATAACGGAGTATACACAAAGTCGGTCAATAAACTTTAAAAACCTTGTCAAAAAGTCACACTAATCATACCAATAACAGAATATACATAAAACCGGACAATATAAACTTTAAAAACCTTGAAAAATGTAATCAAGTGTCTTATAGTTACTTTTTTCATTGTGTTTCTTTCCACAATCCAACTCTTCGTCAGCGACTCAGGAATCTAAAGTCGTCGTCGGTGCAACGTGTGGGGACGACGTAGTGACCGTTTAAGTGGCACTGTGGGCATTGTGTGGCATGGGAGGGGGCTGGGAGGGAGGGGTAGAGAGGGGCGACATAGGGGTCAAGGGGGGCACACGTGGTTGGGGGGAGGGAAGGTCACGGGTGTGCTCGGTGTATGTTTGTCAGAGGAGGAGGAGGAGGAAAAAGGGAAGGAAATTAAAAGGAGGGAGAAGAGAAAAGAGGGAAGGAAGAGGAAAAAAGGTATAGACGGTACGAAAACGGGAAAGAATGGGAGGAGGAAAGGAAGAAAAGGAAGGAAATGAAAATGGGGGAGGAAGGAAATGAAGGAAGGTAAGAAAGACAAGAAAAGGAAAATATGATAAGAAAATAGACTAAAGCAAGATAAACAGGGGGTGGGAGGGAAGGGGAAGAGAGGAAAGGTAGCGTCTATGTGTACCAAGATATATGTAAGTAGCTGAATGTAATCACCTAGGAAGCGGCATTAGTATACACCATCACCATCACCACCACCAACAGCATCACCAGCATCACCAGCATCACCACCACCAACACCATCACCACCATCACCATCAAGCTGCATAACACTTTAAAAAAAATATATATAGCCTGTCGATTTAACATTTTTTCGATGTTTTTCACCGTTGACGACAGCCCTGCTCCCGCCTCGCTTCTCCTGCCTAGGCCGTGACGTCACCCGCGGCTCACGTGACGGAATGACGCCAGTGGTTGTGAGGTACCGGGAGGCCAACGTGAAAATGTGTTCATAACTAAGCTTTAGGAAAAAAATTGTGACATGAAAGTTACTATTTCGTGTTATTGCTGTTCATGTTTTTATGCAGTGATTCTGTTTAATAATACTCTTGATGCGCTGCTGCTATTACTACTACTACTACTACTATGACGACTACTACAGCTACTACTACTACTATTACTACTATACTACTACTACTACTACTTCTACTACTACTACTACTACTATTACTACTACTATTAACACTACTACTACTACTTCTACTACTACTACTACTACTACTACTAGTACTACTAACACTACTACTACTTACTTCTACTACTACTACTACTACTACTACTACTACTACTACTACTACTCTACTACTACTACTACTACTACTACTACTACTACCACCACTACTACTATTACTACTACTACTACTATTACCATTATCATCATTATCATTAAGGATAACAGGAACAACAAAAATAAGAACACTATTACCACTACCACCGTCTCCACCACCACCACCACCAACAACAACAACAACGAAGAGGAAGACGTCGCGATAACAAGCAAACAACCAACACCCAATTTACAGCTACCACCTCATCGGAGATCGGCGGGAGAGCAGGCCTGAAGGGGGCGGGGGGGATAGGGGAAACACTGGCATTAGTGGGTGGCTGATAGCGATAAGATAGTCCGCCATTACCCACTGTCATAACACATCCCGGAACACGTACGTATGTATGTATGTTCTGAGGGAAGGTGGTGGTGGTGGTGGTGATGGATGTTATTGTTCTGAGCGTCGTAAATTTATGGTTTTATTGCTGAGTTATGTTTGGTTATAGGTAGATTCGTGCGCCCTTTATTTCCACGTGTTATTCTGTGTTTATGTATTTAGTGTGTTCACCTGTTCTATTTTCTAGTGGTTGTGAACTTGCATAGGTAGTTAGGTGATTATAGTGAGGGTTGTTCTTGGTTATATCGCTTGTACGCTATCATTATCAATTTATCATTACTATCTTCATCATCATTATTATTAGTTTCTGGCGGCTTAAACTTGCTACAGTCGCAGTTTCCTTTTTAATATAACAGTGAAGTTCAGCAGTGTATTTAGTGTGTACGCCTGTTGTATCTTCTAGTGGTTGAGAAATTGCATAGGTAGTTAGGTGGTTATAGTGAGGGTTGTTCTTGGTTATTTCGCATGTACTTATTATCATTATCAATATTGTCTTCATCATCTTTATTATTAGCTTATGGCTGCACATACTTGCTACAGACGCATTTTCCTTTTAATAATAGTGAAGTTCAGCAATGGGGTGTTTTCTTTTTTAGCATGTACCTTCGTGTTATTCATTTACTTTGTTCTTCATCAACTAGTCTCTTCCTACACAACTAACGTGCAAAATATTTTCTACGTTTTCGTTTTGCAATAAGGGCATGATAGGTAAGGTTCTTTTATAATCCGTAGTGAGACTTCAAACACACATTACAACTAGCCACCAAATCACCTCTTACAGTAGTTACATGATAAAAAACGATCAGTTACTGTTATCTTCACTGTGTAATTATTGTATTATCATCACCATCACCATTATCTGTTCGAGGTAGAAGGTTGGACGGGCCTTTCTACGCCTTTCTATATAGTTAAGATTATATATTTACATTATACACCTCCCCTTTTTTTCTACTTCATATAGTTAAGATTATTATACACCCGTTTTATCTATTTCATATAGTTAAGATTTTATTATACACCCCTTTTTTTCTACTTAATATAGTTAAAATTATATTACACAGACCTTTTTTTCTATTTCATATAGTTAATATTGATGCGCTGCTGCTGCTGCTACTACTACTACTACTACTACTACTATTACTACTACTACTACTACTACTACTACTTACTACTACTACTACAATTACTACTACTATACTACTATACTACTTACTACTACTATTACTACTACTACTACTACTAACACTACTACTAC
>JACEEZ010020178.1:310000-360000 GCA_016584305.1 Chionoecetes opilio
GAATATACCAAATTAGTTAGTCGACAAGGATACTAAACAGGTCATATCTATAAAATATTGCTTATATTCCCTAAAAATCGTCTAATGATAGCCAAATTACAATATAAATTATGCTCTGGGTCTCAAGGGTTGATTGTATGGACAAAACACATTCCCCTCACGCAGGAACACCTATGCCGTGAAGGCGAGGGTGGTCGTGGGCATGTGAGTGGCGTGGCGGTGCCCTTGGGTGGCTCCGATGGTGACAGCCGCGGGTGGAGGCACAATGGCGGTTTAACTAACACAATTATGGCCATTTTGATGGGAAAAAAAAAAGATGTCACGTTGGTGGTTATGATAGGAATGAATGTGGTGGCAGTGTGGTTGTGGTGGTGGTGGTGGGTGACAGTTAGTCCACGTCAGGGACAATCAATACGTCGCACACTCCACACATCACTTGTTGCTAACCTTGTAGTGATGGTGCCCCGACGCAACACATCACCTGCAATGCCATCGAGTAAGTCATGTTCTAAATACTGTAGCAATACGAACATGATTACTCCAAAATTGCAATAACATCCTGATCTTCATTCTACCGTAGATAACAGTTAAGTCGTCAGGACAACTTTTTTTTCTGTTTACAGACGTGTGGTGGCGTTAATACTTACATTTCTACATCCATGATTTCAGGAAAGTTAGAAGGGGCTATCTGGAGAGTCTGTGTCATTTTGTGTCTTCATCTGTGTCATAGTATGGCTATAAATGAACAAATTACAAAAATATCTACAAAATGGCTATCAACAGTAGAGTCGCCATCTAGTGTTTATTTACTGAGTGTCGTACCGCTGTTGTCGTCGCCCGAAAAAAAAATGCGTAGCGAAATTTGAAACCGTATATACTCGCAGATACAAAGCATAAAACAACGCTGTTAACAGGGTAGATTATACATACAGTCATGATATAAACTACTGTGTATCATCTCCAGTGGCACATAAAAATCAGTAGTAATGCTATAATTCGTAATATTTGGCGCCTGGCGACATCACTGCAGGTGGCGACTTTACTGTTATCTACGGTAGGCAGTGCCATACCCGCTGGTCTCGGGCACTAACACCCTTTCCCCCCCTACCCATCCCAGCCCTCACCACGCAATCATGAGTCATCACCTTGATCACACCAAGACGGGCACGGTCCACGCTGTCACCATCTCACCATTGTGCTCTCGCAGCCTTCAGACTTATGTGGTGATGTTTGGACGACGGCCACTGCTGCTGTGACGCCTCATGACTGACGCCTGATGACTGATGAATCACTTGGAATGTGCTGTCTTGAGTATGACATGTGCAGCAACACACACACACACACACACAATTATGTATCTATCTATCTATCTATCTATATATCTCTATCTATATATCTATATCTATATCTATATCTATATATATATATATATATATATATATATATATATATATATATATATAATATATATATATATGAGATCGTTGGTTTTTCAGAAATGTCAGTGTGTGTGTTGTGTATGTGTGTGTGTGTGTGTCAGTGTGTGTGTGTGTGTGACTGTGTGTGTTGTGTATGTATGTGTGCGTGTGTTATCGTGCACGGGAGGTCATCGTGCACCTGGCAGCGTGGTCTGCTTCCGGCACTTCCTGGGAGGCGGGAAGTGGCGAGCAGCGCAGGGCACGGGAGCTGGCACCGCTTCCCCTCACTCGCATCTCCCCTCACTCCGCCTCGCCGCCTGCACTCATCTCCCATAGACACCATTATACTGCTACTGCACACTTTCCAGTACCTCATTCCCTCATCAGCTTGTCTTACTGTGCCTGGCAATGGGTGCGGTTGAGCTGGTGAGGCCAAAGGAGAGACAAGAGAGGAATGGTTCACTTTGCTTCGGTTCCTCTGAAGCTTAAGGGAAGACCAGTAAGTTGGAGGCTTTATTACAGCCACAAATCGAACGAGGATGATGAGATTGATACAAATAATGGCCGTCAACATCTGTGATCGTTTTCTCCCTCACCACATCCCTCTGTTCCTCGTCTGACGATGATTACAGGGATAAGGAATCATGTTCGCTGCTATGATTGATCAATGTAGACGTATATTCTCTTGATAAAGGCAGATACTAAAGGCTTGCAGAGGGATAGTAAGTCTTGAAGGTAACAGCTGTAGTAATAGATGCTGTGTTGTTAGGAATAATGATGGGTTTGTAATGAAGGGACAGGTGTAAAGGTATCAAACTAAACCGTGACGATGGTAACCGTGATCGATGCTCATATGATGGTTAGTTTCCTAGTTAGTATCCAGGTAATATAACATACCTACATTACTGGTACATTAATACAAGTACACCAGTAACAATAACAGTGATACTAATGATGTACTAATTAACGAGATGATGATAGTAGTTTCAAAAGATATAATAGTAATACGAATAGCAGGTCTTAACAGGGTAATGGTTGTGGTGATGATGAGGGTAGTGGTGGTAGTGTTAAAAGTACACCAGTAACAATAACAGTGATCCTAACGATGTACTAGTTAACGAGATGATGATAGTAGTTTCAAAAGATATAATAGTAATACGAATAGCAGGTCTTAACAGGGTAATGGTTGTGGTGATGATGATGGTAGTGGTGGTAGTGTGATGATGGTGGTGGTTGTTGGTGTGGCGTGGGAGGCGACAGAAACAGCGTCGCCCCTGCGTAGCTCACCGGATGTTACCCCTCAGGCAGGCGAGGGGAAGTGTGGCTCTCTTCCAGTACTGGTCCCCACCCCACTCCCCTCACCACCCACCCCTTACCCTCATTCTCTTTCTCTCACTGTCTCTCTCTGTAACTCCCATCCCCCCTAACTCCCTCTCTCTCACCCTCCCTCCCATCCGTTCATCCCGCCTTCCTCTCCCCTCGTTTCCCCTCCTCTTCCGTCTTCCTCTTTCCTCTTTTCTTTTCTCTCTCTCCGCCCTCCGTTTCCCCTTCCCCCCTCCCCTCCTTTTGTTCCCTCGCTCTCTCCCCTCACCCCCTTCCTTCCTCTCACCCTCCCTCCTTCCTTTTCCTCTCACTTTATCACCCTTCCTCTCCCCTATCCTCTCCTCCTATCGCCTTCTCCCCTCTCTTCCCCTCATCCCCTTCCTAACACCCCAGCCTCTCCCGTCCCTCCGTTAATCACCTCTCTCTCTCTCTCTCCTCTCTCTCTCCTCTCTCTCCTCTCTCTCTCTCTCTCTCTCTCTCTCTCTCTCTCTCCACAGGGTCATAATGGTTGCTGTTTGCCGGGTCACGTTATAGTCGAGGGGGGTCAATTTAGGGTCACATTCACTTGGGTTCCCACAATATAAATGCTAAGATAGGGAAAGGGTCATAGTGGCACCTTGATATAATAGGGTCACTGTTGTAGGTAATTAAAAGGTCAGATAACAGAGAAACGGTCATATCTGAACGCCATAAGTCACACCGAGAAGATTAATATATGTAAATTAGTGAGGGTTCTCTCTCTCTCTCTCTCTCTCTCTCTCTCTCTCTCTCTCTCTCTCTCTCTCTCTCTCTCTCTCTCTCTCTCTCTCTCTCTCTCTCTCTCTCTCTCTCTCTTCTAACCCTTAACATATCCCCATTTCCAACTTTTCAGCCATTCATCTCTACATATATTTAAATTTTCGTTTTATTATTTTTTTCTAATGTATCTGATTTTTCTTTTTTTTTGTAACATCTCCCTCTTTCATAAATTTGTGTCATTTGTGTTCCTTTCCTGTTTTTACTTTCTGTTGACATTCTATTTTCATTTTCTATATATTTGTTTCTACTACATCTTGTTTTTCTTTTTCTAACATCTCCCCCTTTTCTACATTTGTGTCATTTGTGTTCCTTTCCTGTTTCATCCCTGCCTCCCTGCCTGCCTACCTGCCTCCCTGCCTGCCTACCTGCCTCCCTGCCTGCCTACCTGCCTCCCTGCCTGCCTCCCTCTATCTGACGTGTCCCTCCACAGCCTTCCTCTTTCCATTCACCTGTCACCGTCTCCTCCGTCCTGCCCTTCCTCCCTCCCTCCATCGTGCCTCCCTCGCTATTCTTTGGCTTCTCTTGTTGCTTTTGAGAGAGAGAGAGAGAGAGAGAGAGAGAGAGAGAGAGAGAGAGAGAGAGAGAGAGAGAGAGAGAGAAACGGCGTCATACAGGTAGTCAGCATCCCTCTTCTTCCTCCTCCTCCTCCTCTACCTGTTAATTGTTGTTGTTTTCATTGTTGTCGAATTTCTCTCACACGCACAGTGGCTTCAGTTTCTTTCTTCCTGGTTATCTTTTCTATTTATTCTTCTTTACAACTTTCTTCTGATTGAGTTATATGTGAACAAATGTACTGAACTTGAAATTGTACAAGGAAGTACTGAACAAATGAACAAGGAACAAATTAGATTAACCTTAAAACTTATATATACCATTTGGAGTCAGACTTTATTATTTTTAGTTCCTCAAATAATCTAAGGGGGGACGTTTCCTTACGAGAGATATTGTTCCATACGCCACTTTTACTTTTGTGTTTTCAAGAGCCAAAAAAGTCGAAATAGAAATATATTCGTACGTCTTTCTCCCGCGCCAGGAAGTCTTGGGAAGAACTGTTGTACGGCGGGTGAAGGGAAGAGGCATCTCCTTCCTGTCTCCTCATCTCCCTCAAACTCCTCCTACTTCTCCTCTACATCCTCCTTCGTCAACCCCTTATCAATTACCCCATCATCCTTGCTTTTATAGAGAACATACACTAACTATAAAGAGGCAGTAAGGAAGAGAATGTATTACTACAATAACGTGACAATCTTGGCAGCCACTTCGGTCTACACACACAAGAGACGAAACGCGACATAATATACAAAGTCCCTCTCCTTCTCTTCCTCTTCCTCCTCCTTTCTACCTCCACCTGCAAGCCTATGAGAGCAACGCACCAAGATTAACAAACGCCCCAACATACGACTAATAACAGCCAGCCAAGCATCCGAGAATTACGGCAACAAGCGGCGTGTGGCAAGTAGCGAGGGACCGACCAAACCCCTCCCCGTCCATCCCTGGCACCCACTTTCTGGTCCCCTGCGAGTGAGTGGTGTGACGGCCGTGTAGTCTGCGTTGAGCACTCATAGCTACAGGCAGCCTTACGAACCGCTCTTGAGAGGTGTGTGGTTGTGTGGTGGTGTTGGTGTTTAGAGGAGCAGACAGGCAGGTGGTGGTAAACAGGTGTGTGTGTGAGTGTGTACGTGCACCCCGCGTCACCACCCATGTCTGTCACCTGTTTATTGTTGTCCACCTGAGGGTCTGCTTTAGTTTTCGTTTTAATAAGTGTGTTTTATGAGTGTTTACTGTTGATTATGTAGTAACTGTATTATCAAATCTGTGTTGTGAACTGTTTATTGACGGGAGTGATTGTGCTGAAGTGTTTTTGAGGACTACTGATGGATAGACAGAAGGTGCTTCAGTCTTTTCATGGACCTGTGCTGCTGAAAAGAAGGGTGATGGTAATGAACTGTGAAGTGACTTATTACTACGAGTGATTGGTGACGTTTGGCTACATGTGGATTTGTTACCTCATGTGTATGGTCGGGCAGTGACAGTGTGATGATGTAGTATGTCGTCAAAGAGATTCGGTCTGACGAGCGGTATTACACGTGAAGCGGCGCAACTTTCGGTTTATCCTGCATTCATCAAAACTTCAGTGCTGCGAGAGATAACGTCGGACTTATTTTCCGTAACTCAAGATACTTTCCGACATGGATGTTATAGATAAGGGGAGGGTTTGAGTGGCCCGGGGAAGCAATGGTGCAGCCCTTATCGCGGGTATGGGACAAGTGCGGGACATGTAAAAGTTGATATCGGGCTATCGCGTGTTGGTGGCTGGCACAATGTTCATCTATAAAGGAGCTAAAAGAACTTTTTTTTCCGGGACTGCACAGATAATTCTTTTAAACACGAAATTGACTCTTATATTCATACGAGTATTCTCACTATAGTATAACAAAATACCTACATATTCGTTTTACGTGTTATATTGCATTGGTCAAACACATCATTCAATGGATGTAGAACTCCAAACGATTAACCAGCAATGCAGTAGTTCAACCCAAACTGGCCAACAATAAGCAGTAGTTCAGCAGTGCCATGATAGTGCAGGACGCGCGGCGCCCCCCACCCCGAGGCCAAGGAAGTGGGGGGCGCCAGTACAGGGAGATAAAAGTGTACAGTAATATCCTGGTGTACACATCGCGCGCTTCCACAAGGGAGTGTGGGTTCTGGTAATCTCCATTTCCTACCGGAGATAGCGTTGGTAGCTGGGCCGCGTCCCCCACCGGGCGATAAGCCTTATCTGGCTCCCACAGCAGCCGGGTTACGACAGCCTGCCACCGCTCAGCCACGCCGCGCCCAGCCTTCCGCCGCTGTAATTTCCGTTTGTTCGCTAGGATCGAGGCCACAAACAGATTGGATTGGAAGTTGGGTTTACGCCACTACTACCGCTTCTACTATTACTACTACTATTTCTACTACTACTACAGCTATTATATTTTTTTTTTATATAAACTAAGGCCATATGTATATATATGGTAGAGGTTCTTCATCCCTATGGAGAGTTATCGATCTCCCGTCAGCGGGATGTTGACCGTATGTCTGAGTGGTTGAGTAGCCTGGCCGCGGCGTCCCTGAGTAGGGAGGCGGGGGAGGGGATGAGCACTTCTCAGGAAGTGTTTGTGTGGCATGCCGTCACCATGCCCTTTAAATAACAAGATTTCTGTTTACCAGCGATAAGATACTTGGTGATAGCGAGACTTGTTTTCTGGAGAAGAGAGGCAGATAGAGCGCCGGAAAAAACCCACGCCAGTGTATAGAACTAGTGTAGCTATAATCCAAAAAAAAAGGAAAAAATATTCACTAAATAACTTAAAGAAATCGATGGCTTGTTAACGAGTACGGAGAAAGAAAGTGTGTGTGCGTGTGATGAAGTATGTGACGTCAGCGGGAGTCAAGCGAGCGACTAACTCTACGGGGCGGTGACGTCAGGATTCACCCGCGTGTGGGAAGCTTTGTGATCCCAGGGAGGGTGAGAGGGCTGCTCCTTCGTCAGCCCTCACCAGGGTAGCAGTGCGGAGTAACACGTGGGTTCTCTCTCTCTCTCTCTCTCTCTCTCTCTCTCTCTCTCTCTCTCTCTCTCTCTCTCTCTCTCTCTCTCTCTCTCTCTCTCTCTCTCTCTCTCTCTCTCTCTCTCTCTCTCTCCAGGCAGGCAGGCAGGCAGGAAGTTGGTGCACATACTAATTACTTTTATCTCCGCATTTAGTAAGACTCATCTCATCAGAATATTTTTAAGATAAGAATATGACCTAAACTTCTTCAATGGTGAAAAAATGTTTAACCTTTTCATT
Source organism: Chionoecetes opilio (assembly GCA_016584305.1). Classification (NCBI taxonomy): domain Eukaryota; kingdom Metazoa; phylum Arthropoda; class Malacostraca; order Decapoda; family Majidae; genus Chionoecetes; species Chionoecetes opilio. The sequence goes on from JACEEZ010020178.1 coordinate 317,370, forward strand.
CATCCAAAGCTTCATGAGAGAGAGAGATAGAGAGAATTATGAAAGTCCAACGTTTGCGACCCATTAATCTAAAATGTTTCGACCCTTAATTATGTCTCCTACTGACCACTACTCTCTCTCTCTCTCTCTCTCTCTGAAAAAATATCATCGTAGCGATCCACCACTGATACTTTTCTTGGTTCACTTTGCCTTATACTGTTAATGCGAAGGTTTTGCGACGTATATTTTTTCCCCCTCTTCCTGTTGCTGCTTTCTTGATTGGCTTGTGAGAACGCGGCATTGAGGGGCTTAGGAGGTGGTGGTCAGGGGGGGGGGAAGCGGGGAGAGAGAGAGACCTTCACTTGCTCGCCTACTCTTCTTCTTCATCTCGTCCTACTATTTCCTCCTCCTATTCCTCCGTCTCCTCTTTCTCTTCTATCATTAAGGAATAATATTTTGCACTTGACAGAGAGAGAGAGAGAGAGAGTAGGACGCGAGTGACGACAAGGAGGAAAAGGGGGACATGCTAGAGGTGGGGGTAGGAGGGAGGCGGGTAGGATGGACGGAGGGTGAAGTGAGAAGGAATGTTGGAGGAGGAAGACTAAGAACTGGGCACGTAAGAGGAAGAGGATGAGGAAAATACGTAAAGACAAGGGAGAAGAAAAACAAGATTGACAAACATGAGAAACGTGGCTTAAGGAAAGAGAGAGAGAGATAAATGGAAGATGTGTTCACAGATGTATTATCAATTCTAGTTCCCCTCTCATCTCACTCTCCCCTCACCTCTTGGTGTGACAGAAAGAGAGGGAGAGGGGGGGGGGGGGTTCGGGAAGCAGACTACCTTCCCCTCACTCTTCTACTGCCCTCCCCTCACCTTCCCTACGTTTCCCTCTTTTCCCCTCATCTCCCTTTTTGTTGTGTCCGTCTCCCCTCATCTCTTCTTTATTGCCTCCGTCTCTCCCCCTCTCTTTGTTCCTGGGTTAGCGGCGTCGTGTGCTGTTCCCCTCGTTGTCTCCCCTCTCGCACTCTCTCATTCCCTCTCACATTGTCCTCATCTGCCACTGTTTGGCCGCCCATGCCCCCCCACCCCCTTCCTTTACTCCCTATCCCCCCTCAGACGCCCTCAACAAGTGTGGGTTGAAACGGAGCCCCGGATGTGGCGTGCGGGCTGGCCTTCTCCTGTTACGTCTCTCTCTCTCTCTCTCTCTCTCTCTCTCTCTCTCTCTCTCTCTCTCTCTCTCTCTCTCTCTCTCTCTCCTGTGTTAGGTCAGCAAGGGGGGTGACCCAGGGTCGGGCAGGTAGCCACCAAATACCGCGCTAATTACAGGCTAGGTGGAGGGGGGGAGGGGGCCGGCCTGGGTCACCGCCGCTTCCACCAAGTTTTCCCACAGCCAGTTCACCTGTCCGCCGCCCCCCACCTCTCTGCCTCCATGCCCCGCGGGGCACCCTCTTCCTTCAAGCCTTTTCCACCCTTCCTCTTATAGCGGGGACGGCCACAGGCGTAGCTTGAACGGGTGGCGGCAAAGAGCCTTAGGTGCGGCCGCGATAGAGGCGAGAGTCGCAGTGGAGGTGGCATGGGTATATGCCCCGCCGGTTCTTCATCTTGAGGGTGGCGGCGCCCGCATCACCCTTACGGTCGGGGGCGGAGGGGCGGGCGGCGGGGTTGCGGCAGTGTGGCGGAGCGGGAGATGAGATTGAGATTGGTGGAGACCGGATGTGCGTCATTACTCTCTTACATACCTGCACCCCCGCCCAGGTGAGACCCGCGCCCATACCCGCCCATGCCCGCCCACACCCGCATTGGTGCACCCATGCCCATGACGGCCCATCTACCTCCACCAATCATCCCCAATCAAACATTTGCCTGCCCGTGCCCACCAATACCCGATCCACTTTCCCATCTGCATATATACCTTCGCTGCCCTAATGCACACGCGTCCATTCTGCCACACACACACACTCTTCAAGCTGTGTGTTTGCGAGAGAGAGAGAGAGAGAGAGAGAGACATACCGAGAGAAAGAACAGAGAAAATGAGAGAAAGAACAGAGGTGAAGTTGGGTGGAATGGGTGTTGAGAGGGGGGGGGGGCATCTCAGGCTTGTTTCTCCTCAGGGAGTGAGAAAGGGGGGGGGGGGGAAGGGGGCAGCATCCGGGCCTGGGGCAGATCTCAGTAAGGGGGGCGGGGGAGCTGCCTCACCTGTAGTCGCCCAGCAGGTACACAATTAATCAGTTCTTAGTATCTTGGCGCTAGTTTGGTGGTGACTGAGGGCACGGCAATGATATAGATTCCTAGAGGAGGTTTGAGTGCCTGACGAAGAAAGTGATGTAGGAACAGAAGGGTGTACTGAAGTGACACTGATCTGATGGGAGAAAAGAGTCAATCGGTGTAATTTTTCCTGGCGCAGGAGAGTACCGCGGTGGGTGTTTCCTCGTGAGGGAGAGGTGGTCGGGAGTGGAGACAGGGTACGGCGTCTCGTTACAGAGGCTAACTTAACTGATGTGCCAAGTTTCCCCCGGGTAGAAAGTTTCCCCCTTCTTATCGGCCAAGGACCAAAGCTGTGTATCGGTGCACCATGGTTCAAGGCACAGCAAATTTACAGTGTCATTCCCGTTTACCGAATACGACCACACTCTTCATCACTGCTTGACACTCTTTTGACATGACACCAGGCCAGGATGACACGTGGATGCTTGGTGGGGCAGGCGGGGGGGGGGGGGGGGTGACAAGAGGTGCTTGGCTGAGGTGAGGGTAATCAGGGTCACGCCTCAAGAGACCTGGAGGAGGCGCAGAGGTCATTATCGAGGCGAGGTGTTTGTGACGGACTGTTTGGATGTTGTGGGGTCACTCGCCCTTCCCTCTGGCCTTTTCCCTCTTCTCTTTCTTTCTTTCTTTCTTTCTTTCCTCACTCTTACATTCCTCTAACCCTCCCATCTCTTTCTCCTACGCACTCCTCCCTGCTCTCTCCTACCTTCCCCTGCCTAGCGTCCTCTACTCTCCCTGCCACGACCCTCCCTCTTCCTTCCCCCTACCCTAATCTTCCCCCTCCTACCGCCCTCCTCAGGCAGACGGGAGACCCTGAGGCTGGGGAGACAGGAAGCCCTCTTTGTTCGCCCGTCTACAGCCTCCCTCCCTCCTTCCTCCCTCTCCTCCATCCCCCCACTCTTCTTCCTCCACACCCTCATCCTGTCTTCTCTCTCTCTCTCTCTCTCTCTCTCTCTCTCTCTCCCCACTCATTCGTTTTACCTTCCTTTCATTTCCTCTCCTGCAAGTTCACTCGCCTTCCTCCCTCCCTCTCTCCCTTCCACCTCCCTCCTAACGAACAGGAAGCCTCACCCCTTCCCTCTCCCGGTCCACCTTTCCTTCGCCTCCTTATCAGATTCCCCAGATAAGCCAGATTTCTTCCCAGGTCTTGCGAGATGAATGAGCGGAAGTGTGAGTGCTGTGAGCCAAGGGGGGAGGGGAGTGTAGGTGAAGGGGGAGACAGGTGAACACAGGTGTACGGAAGGGGGAAGACACTCAAGTGTTGGCGAGGTATGAGAGTAAGGAAGAGACGCAGGTATTGAGAGAGGGAATTAAATAGAAAATGTAAAGAAGACAAGACGTGGAGATGGGTTGGCTGTACAGGTGGAATGTGGAATGAGAGAGAGAGAGAAAGGTGAGACTCGAAATAATGTGCAACTGGTTAAAAAGAGAACTGCTTAACTATTCTGGGATTTGTGCTGATGAGGGAGAGAGAGAGAGGAAGGTAAGGAGGGTGAGAGGACACACGCTCTGCTTGGCGCACCTGTTAGCGTCCCAGCCAGCACGGCCCGGATGCTGTGAACCCCTCTCTCCCACTGGTGTCCTGCCCTCTATCCCTTGAGCTGTATACCCGTAACCTGACCTCCACACCCTGCCGGCCAAGCGACCTGCCCTGGCTATCCCACCATGACCGCTTTCCCGCAGATATCAATATTTCGTGCGTCGGGCGGATGCGAAAAGGCGTCGCGCGCCATACACCGCAACCTTTTTTTCATCTACTTTTGGGACATAGTTGGTGACCACAGTGAGGGGACCGATAGGACCTGGGAGTGGGGAAAGGGTAGAGGCACTGACAGCTAGCCTTTACGAGTGCTGCTGGCCTTTCGACGCACCGCACCTCTCCGTGAAGCACACTTGACTCAACACAATGTAATAGGACGCCCGAAAGGAAATTAATGTTGTGGATATAAGTTTTAAGGTTTCCTCCGCTGTCCGTCCTTCAGTCTCGCTAATCACAGTTTTCTTCTTTGCAGGTTATAGGCGCCGTTTACTGTAGAGTATGAAGGTGCCACCGCTGAACCTGACTCCTGACGTTAATCGCGTGGGCATGGCGCTCCCCTTCAGCCCGGACCTGCTGTGGAGGTATCCACTGTCTCTCTCGCAGTCGGCCTCCCCTACGTCGCCCATGTTTGATGTGAAGACGCAGATGCCCACACACCTTGGTGAGTATTATAGTAGTGCGCTCAAATCTCCATTAATCAAAGCAACTCTTAACGCACTATCCATCCTCTCGCGTTTGTCCCTCACACACACACCTCTTTTCCTCCCTTCCTGTCGCTATCTCCCCCCCCTCCTCTTCCTTCCTCTTGTTCTTTCGTTCAGTGTTTCCTCTCGTCCTCTCCACGTCCTCTCTAGCACGGCAAATATGCCTCCATCTCGATCCCTTGCATCGTCGCTATCATCGTAGCCCTAACTCCATGACCCGTCCCTCCTCCTCCCTCCATCTTCCAGCATCCTATTCCCACACTGCCTTACCAATTCCCACACCCCCACCTTCCTCGTTCCCACACACAACCCCCACCCCCCTCTACCTATTCCCACACTTGGCCCCTTAACTACCTGTGGCTGCGTGGTGCTGGGTTCAGTTGCGGCTCGGCGGTGGTGCTGGCAAGTGGAGGCTTTAGACTTATTCCCCACACCTCACACAAACTTCACTACAGTCGTATTTGTGTGGCAGCGGCAAGCATGCTGTTCTCACTAGGTTGTCTGGGTAAGTTCCAGCAACTCGACTTCATCAAGGAACGAAAACCCAGACTGTGGCATTCGTAGCCCCTCAACTTAACAACAGTGATGGAATTGGGTGACTTGAGTGGTTGCAAGGATATTTTTTCTTTGCAGTCTTTAATTTGACTGATGTCATGGCTGGACGCAAACTTTCATGCACTCATGAGTTATATCCTATAGTGTTTGTTTACGTCTTATCTTAGTGACTCACTGGTGTTGTGACTTGTGATGTGACATGTCACAGTGACAACCGCATATAGCGCAAACTAATTTTTGTTGTTGGTGCCAAGTGTCTTAACTAACCAATCCTGTCTTCTCTCCTCAGCTGCTGACCCGCGGCTCTGGTCTCGAGATGACGTCACCTCCTTCCTCCGTTGGTTTGAACGAGAGTTTGAGTTGCCCGCCATCGATCACTCCAAGTTCTCCCTCAACGGTGAGTTTTAAACCCAGTGTTCTGCCCAGCCAACTCCCTGATACAATGGATCCTATACTTGTGGACTTTTCCTGATTCCATACTTGCACTGCCACGGTGTCGAAGGAGATGAAGGCTTGTCGCAAAGTGCCTACGAACTAATTCTCTATTTTTTTTCCCAGGCAAGGCGCTGTGCATGCTGACCAAGTGTGACCTGGCAGAACGCGCGCCCGGCGCAGGAGATATCCTGCACAACACGCTGCAGTTCCTGCTGCGTGACGCTCCCCACGTACCCCAATCCCCCCTAACACCCCACCACCCGCTGCTCTCTCCATCTCCACTGACATCAGGACCTCCGCAGCCCTGGTCCATGATCACGCCGGACATTCACAATCTGACGCATCTGCTACACCAGGGCGGCTCAGTCACTCTCAGTCCAGCACCCTCAGAGCAGAGCGGTGGCTCACCACGTCATCCAGACAACGCCTCCTCCACCTCCTCCACCGCCGCCTATCACCACTCCTCCGCCGCCTCCACCGGCTCTGCCCACTCCGGCAGCCAGTCAGACTCTGAAGACTCTACACGGGACTCCTCCTCTCCCCAGCGTTCGCCAGTGCCTCCCACCTGCACTGCCTCAGTCTCCTTCCCTGCTCACGCGCTTGCATCCCTAAAACACTTCAGTGACTACCAGCGCGCTGCAGCTGCAGCTGCCGCCGCCGCCGCCGCTTGCGCCGCTCAGAACGCTGCATCTCACCAGGAAAGGCAGCAACACCAGAGCCCCGCCCAACCGGCCGCACCTCCCCAGCCTCAGGGTCCTCCCGGCCCCGGTGAGGAGCCTGTAGAGACTGGTACTAATGGACGCTTGCTGTGGGACTTCTTGCAACAGCTGCTTAACGACCCACAGCAGCGGTATTCGAGGTACATCGCCTGGAAGAACCGTGACACGGGTGTGTTCAAGATCGTGGACCCACCGGGGCTGGCGCGACTCTGGGGTATCCAGAAGAATCACCTGAGCATGAACTACGACAAGATGAGCCGTGCACTGCGCTACTACTACCGCGTCAACATCCTGCGTAAAGTACAGGGCGAGCGACACTGTTACCAGTTCCTCAGGAACCCCTCCGAGCTTAAGAGCATCAAGAACATCAGTATGCTACGGTCAGCTCCCCTCCAGTCTTCAAGAATAAAGGATTCCCCAGTTAGCCAGCCTGCTCCCATGGAGGAGGAAGAGGAAGGTCCCACTGACCTATCCATGTCATCGCTGCACCACCAGTACAACCCTCAATCCATGGACACCCACCCACACAGCCTAGTGACAGAGCCTCACATCATCATCAAGAGCGAGGAGTTCTTGGATCACAGCTACGAGTAGTGGCCGGTCCCAGCCCGCTCTGATCCGCCCTCACCTGACCCGGGACGCCCCGCCATGAGGCATGGGCTGGGTCCTGCCGTCGGCCGCCGCGCCGCAGCGGTAGAGAGGCGGTGCTCGCGCGCCGTCCAGGGCATTGGTGGAGCCCCGCCGCCCTGAGGGAGGCGCAGTCCTCCCTGGCTTGCTGTGATAACGTACACTGGTGTGGTGGCTCCTCACTCCCACATGTACAAAGTATAATAGTAAGTGTAAGAATGCGGCAGCGGCAAGCGGCGGCCGCTGCGACACACTCGCCACCATTCCCTACTCCGCCTGGTGTGCCCCGCTGGGCCGCCCGCCCCGCCCCGCCCCGCCCGCCTGGTGTAGACTGTGTTCGTGTCTTTCATCAGTGATGGTTTTTTCCGTGTTCTTGAGAGCGAGCCAGAGAAAGTTCACTCACCTGTTCTTCACTACACTGTATGCATATAAATCTATATTGTGAATGTATAAAATTGTATTTATAAAATAAATTTTTTGTACATATCGGTGTGTTTTCTCCCAATTTAAGGTAAGATGGGCGCATAGAAAACTAAAAGTTGAGGTAGCCTACAGTACGCTGCCACGGCCACGGTTCAATCCTAGGCTTACAGAGCGGGCTAACTGCAGCCAGCAATGCTAACTATACTTATATTTCACCACGACGGTGGTGCCCTAAGGCCCAAAGGATGTGTGCTGAGGAACTGTACAGTGTGTACACACCATCTTGCCGCCCCGTGACGCATGCGCCATTCCCGCGACGGCACGGGCTCATTAATACAAACTGCTTCGGCGACTGTCAGGCGACAGGGTCATAAGAACCTAAGGAAGCTACAAGAGGCCGTGAGACCTACACATGGTTCCTGTACACTACCTATATCCACCTTTCATCCCCATTTATGAAATAGTCTAGCCTCCATTCCCTATTGACTCCGCACTAACTACTTAATGACGAATCCATTCAAATAATTTACCAAGGACGTTGTTCCTAATAATAATCAGGACGTTGAAAATAAGGTGGTGCCGTAAATATAATTGAAACTTTTTTTGAGAAAAGAAGTTCATATATACAGGGTGTAACACGAGTTTATGCAAATATTGATACAGGTGAAAGAACATGCAATTCTAAGCACAAAATATTCTATAACCATATGCTTTTTGAAGCTTCCTTTAGACGTGAGATGAAGTTAGAAAAATTAGCGCGGCCAGTAATTTTACCATGGCAGGTGGTTGCCACTCTGTGACATTTTGAATGATTTAATAATAATTTTTACTAGTAATGGAACATTACATTATCTTATAACAACACAATTGGTATTAATGGACATGTTATTACTAAATAAGCAGTACATGAGAACAGCAGGGCTGTAAAAAACAATACTGTAAGTAAAAGGGTAAGTGGCAACGCGTCGGGGCGAGGGAGGAAGGATGGACTAGGCTGCGAGGCCTCACGCCGCTCAGCTGAGTCACGTGTTCCATCTACCCTCCCTGACACGATGCCATGTAGCCTTCTACAGTATTGTTTATTACAGCCCTGCTGTTCTCATGTACTGCTTATTTAGTAATAACATGTCTATTAATACCAATTGTGTTGTTATAAGATAATGTAATGTTCCATTACTAGTAAAAATTATGATTAAATCATTCAAAATGTCACCGAGCGGCAACCACCTGCCATAGTAAAATTCATGGCCGCGCTAATTTTTCTAACTTCATCTCACGTCTAAAGGAAGCTTCAAAAAGCATATGGTTATAGAATATTTTGTGCTTAGAATTACATGTTCTTTCACCTGTATCAATATTTGCAGAAACTCGTGTTACACCCTGTATATATACATCCCACACCCTGGTTTTTTTTTTTTCTCTCTCTCTCTCTCTCCTCTCTCTCTCTCTCTCTCTCTCCTCTCTCTCTCTCTCTCTCTCTCTCTCTCTCTCTCTCTCTTCTCTCTCTCTCTCTCTCTCTCTCTCTCTCTCTCTTCTCTCTCTCTCTCTTCTCTCTCTCTCTCTCTCTCTCTCTCTCTCTCTCTCTCTCTCTCTCTCTCTTCTTCTCTCTCTCTCTCTCTCTCTCTCTCTCTCTCTCTCTCTCTCTCTCTCTCTCTCTCTCTCTCTCTCTCCTCTCTCTCTCTCTCTCTCTCTCTCTCTCTCTCTCTCAAAAGAGGGGCGCCACCACTGTTATTATAATGACAGGAATGACCCGCCTCTCTCCTTCCCTCCCACGTCCCACCCTGACAAACCTCCAATATCAAACGTCAAATCATATCGAAGCATTTGAATCGTTGTCTGCATGTAAAATGTATATTTATGATTATTCTGTACAACAAAGCTGTTAAGTTTTTTTCTCTCATTAATATCCGAAACATTCCTTATAACACAGCGTGCAACGTCCGTGTGTTTATTTTCGATGTTTGTATTTCACGGAGATTTCATAACATGGGACACAAGTCACTGCCGATGGCCAAAGTTACACAGCCTATACATGAACGGATAGACAGATAGGTAGACATTTAGATACCTACACGGATAGACAGATATATGTAGCAAGATGGGCCTCCTACAAAAGTAAGTATATATCCTCTTCAAAAGCGAAGAATAGAAACTGATGTCAAACATTCAGTCATTTAATCTTCTATTTCTCTCGTTAGGAAATTGCATCACGACACATAAGTAAAATACATCGATAATAAATAAATCCAAAAGAAGAAACTATCATGTACTTACATACCTTTCTCTCTTAGCAGTGCTGGGTAATCTTCGAGGCTGCTTGTGAGTCTTCTTGGACAGGGTATCGGTGACGGTGGTCTGGAGGGTCACATTGAAAGACTCAACGTGTCCTGCTGTATAGGCGTGAGTGACTCGATTATTCATACTTGCAACAGTCCTCATGTGACCCTCCGACCTACCTTGTGCCTCCTATTGTCAGCAAAGCCTGTTGAAGAACGAAAGTGTGTCAGTGTCATGGTTTTTATTGGGCATTTATTTGTTTCTCAGCATCCAGTTATTTCTAAGACGAAACTTTTTTTTCAGATAGATTGTCCTGCGATTTTTTAATATTTAATAATTGTTTTTCGGCAAAATCGAGGAGGGGGTCCAGGGGGTTGCTTGCCTTAGGTCTTATGTCCATAGAAGGTTAGACATGAGGTTAGGTTTAGTTAGTAATAATATTCATAATTCGATGTGTTTTTTGAGGATTTTCGCTCCATACAATTGCCTTTTTACTAAAGGTAATGACCCCTTCAAAAGAAAAGAAAAATTAAAATATTGCCAAAAATATTTAATTCTTAAAATTAATTATTATACTAGGGATCTTCAAAATCTATCAGAAAATAACTGTCTTGTTTAAAATTTAGTGGAATGCTAGGAAACCAATATTACCAATGTTATTGTTGCTGAATATCAGTAATTCCATGGTTTTTATTAGTTATAGAGGTGCAGGTTTATGTTCATATGTTTAAATGTGAAGAAAAGCTAAAATAAAAACAGAAATAGTTTCGAAAATGCAGCTTGTGAGACTGTACGTCAGTGCGGAATATGGGGTGTAAAAATGGGGGGGCCACCCCCATAAGATGGGGGTGCACGTGCCCCCCCAGGACCCCCCGCAGTTCCGCCACTGCATATACCATCAGAATCGGGCGTAAAAAAAAAAAAAAAAAATATGAAAGAAAAAAAGAACACCAGGAAAAAAAGTACGTATTTGGAACCAAAAATAGAGAAGAGCGAAATTATTGAAAAAAAAGGCATACACCATCAGAATCTGGCGTATAAAAACAAGACAAAAATGTGGAGAAAAAAAGAATATAAAAAAAAGAAGTAAATTATTCAATGTATCAAAATTGGAACCGAAAACAGAAAGAGCAAAATTCTTGAAAAAAAATCATATACCATCAGAATTTGGTGTATAAAAACAATAAAATAAATATGTGAAGGCAGAAAAGAATATCAGGAAAAAAAGTTAATTACTCACTGTTCAAAATTGGAACCGAAAATAGAAAGAAAAGCAAAATTCTTGAAAAAGTCATATACTACCATCAAAATCTGGTGTATACAAACAAAAAAACTAAAACATGTAGGAAAACAAAGTTAATTACTCACTGTATCAAAATTGGAACCGAAAATTGAAAAAAGAGCAAAATTCATGTCATACAACAGAATCTAGCATATAAGAAAATAAAAAATATTATATGAAGGAAAAAAAGAATATCAGAAAAAGATAATTACTCACTATATCAAAATTGGAACCGAAAACAGAAAGAAGAGCAAAATTCTCGAGAAAAAAGTCCTATACCATCAGAATGCGTCGTATAAAAACAAAAAGACATATATAAGAAGGAAAACAAGAATATCAGGAAAAAAGTTAGGTAATTACTACTCACTGTATAAAAATTGGAACCGAAAACAGAAAGAAGAGCAAAATTCTGAAAAAAAGTCATATACTATCAGAATCTGTCTTATAAAAACAAAAAAACAAAATTATGAAGGAAAAAAACAGGAAAAAAAGTTTATTACTTACTGTATCAAAATTGGAACCGAAAATAGAAAGAAGAACAAAATTCTTGAAAAAAAAGTCATATACTATCAAATCTGTCTTATAAAAACAAAAACAAAATTTATGAAGGAAAAAGAGAATATCAGGAAAAAAGTTAATAACACTATAAAAATTGGAACCGAAAATAGAAAGTAGACCAAAATTCTTGAAAAAAAAGGTATATACCATCAGAATCTGGTGTATATAAAAAAAATTAAAATATGAAGGAAAAAAAGAATGTCAGGAATTTTTTTTTTATTACTCAATGTATCAAAATTGGAACCGAAAATAGAAAGAAGAGCAAAGTTCTTGAAAGTCATACACCACCAGAATCTAGTGTATAAAAGCAAAAAATTTAAATATGAAGGAAAAAAGAATATCAGGAAAAAAAGTTAATTACTTACTGTATCAAAATTAACCGGAAATAGAAAGAGCAAAATTCTTGATAAAAAAGTCATATACCACCAGAATCTGGTGTATAAAAACAAAAAAAATTAAATATGAAGGAAAAAAAGAATCTCAGGAAAAAGTACATTTCTCACTGTATCAAAATTGGAGCCGAAAATAGAAAGAAGAGTAAAATTCTTGAAAAAGTCATATACCATCAGAATCTGGCGTATAAAAACAAAAAAGCATAAATATGAAGGAAAAAAAGTTAATTACTCACTATCAAAATTGGAACCGAAAATAGAAAGAAGAGCAAAATTCTTGAAAAAAAGTCATATACCATCAGAATCTGGTGTATAAAAAAAAATAAAAAAATATGAAGGCAAAAAAGAATATCAGGAAAAAGTTATTTACTCACTGTATCAAAATTGGAACCGAAAATATCAATCAATCAATCATTGGGGGCATACGCCGGGGGGCGCGCCGCCTCGCCCACCCTACGACGCCACTCCCGGGGGTCACCACGCACGAGTCCCCATGCAGGCTCCCTTCCCATACCAAGCAACCCTCGACAAGAAGCATCAACTTGCCCCAGCCACGAGCCTTGTGGGCGCCCCCTTGGCCTCCTCCACCACGGATTGTCTCTTACAGACACAACCCGATGGGAAGGACCGGTTTCAGGGTAGCGTACCACATGCCCATATAGCCGAAGTTGGCGCTGACGGATTATGCAGGTAATAGGCTTCGATTCAGTCTCACGGTGCAATCGCTGATTTGACACGTAATCATCCCAGCGATACCCCATGATTCTTCGAAGACACTTATTACCAAAGGCATCGATTCGTCTCTTCAAGTCGCTATTTAGTGTCCATGTCTCACAACCATAAAGTAAGACAGGGATCACAAGCGACTTGTAGATCCGGATCTTTGTCCTCCTGCACAGGTACCGACAACGCCAAATATTCCTGCTGAGCGAGTCCATAACACCGTGGGCTATGCCAATCCGCCGTAAGACTTCTTGACGTGACCCGCCGTCATTATGGACTGCGCTACCAAGGTATGTAAAACTTTCCAAGATCTCAATGTCCTCGCCGCACGCATGAACAGACTGTACTGTTTCATCTAGTAAGCCTCCAAACACCTGGACCTTGGTCTTAAGCCAGGAGACCTCAATTCCCAAAGGCCTTGCCTCCTCGTGCAGCACCTCGAGAGCCATCACCAGGTCCTCCAGCGACTCAGCAAAGATTACTGCATCATCGGCAAAAACAAGATCAGTTATCTTGGTGTTGACGAGGGATGCTCCACAATCACTTTGATCTACAACTTTGCCCAATACCCAGTCCATACAAGTGTTGAAAAGTGATGGGGCAAGGACGCCCTTGCCTCACTCCTGTATTCACAGGAAAGAAGCTGGATACACCTCCCCCACACTTCGCAGCACTCTCAGTCCCAGAATACAGACTGTTACGCCCCGTCTAGGGAGAGGGGGCGCAACGGGGTGTGAAGCTCCTGTTAGCGGACTCCCCACCCGCTACGGTTCTTCCAATCGGTCGCTGACGTGGCATGACAACTAATCCCCAGCACCCCTGCTTGTAGGGTGCCGGGTTGGGCATATCTCCATGTACTATGTACTTACGTTTCGCATAAAACGGGCAATGCCCCCTGGCGTCGGAGATACGGGGAGCTTGCATCCCCAGGCTGGTAAAAGCCCCGGCATTGCCGGGGGGCACCCTCCCTGTCCCCCCGAGGTCCCTGGCTTGTTACAGGTCCCCCAGGGGCATCCTTAATCGCCCGCCCTGTCATGCACTGTAATCAATACATCACCATCTGCCGCGTAGCCTCCTGGTAGACCTGTGGTACTCAAGGGGTGCTAAAACCCTGCTGCGTGTGTCTCGCAATGCCCCAGAGTCCCAGGGGAGACCCAGGAGAAGCCACAGCGGCGGGTGTGTTGCAGGAAGTTGTGACACCGTAGAGTTGCACCCCGCCCCGTGGGGCAAAGCGGGGCGATATTTATAACCCCGCTGCGTGTGCCTCGCAATGCCCCGGGGTCCCAGGGGGGACCCAGGAGAAGCCACAGGGACAGGTGTCTTGCAGGACGTCGCAGCACCGTAGAGTTGCACCTGCCCCGTGAGGTGGGGCAAAGCGGGGCGACGGGGTCGGGTCGAGGCGCGGCGGTGTGGATCTCGGCCACTCTGCCGCCCGCGCGCCGCTGCGGGTATAACTCGCTCACTGCACTAAGACACTAGTCTTGTATAAGAGGTCACCGCGACGCAGGCCAGCGTGTAAACGCACTCGTCTCTAGATAGATTCTGTCTCCGGTCCTGTGTTCAGAGGCAGGCGAGGCTTCCTAAGTGCAGCTGGTCTGCAGGTGGTGGTGGGTAAAGGGCAAAGGTTATATCAGTGTGACAGTTAATCATCTAATGTGTGAAGGGATAGGTGTGAGGTGATCCTTGGTCGCTGGCAATTCTGCTGTCTCAGCCTCAGCTATTTCCTTCTCTTCAAGTCTTGTTCCTTCTTCTCCTCCTCTCTCTTCTTATTCCTCGCTTTCTCTCTCCTTTACTCCCGTCTCTCTAGTCCTCTTCTTCGGACTCTCCTCTGTAGAACAGCTAAGGTCAGCAAATCTGCAGGTGGGCTCCCTGCTCTCCCCTCGTGGCTGATAAGGAGAATGATGTATCAGCGAAACCGTCGTCGCCTCTCTCTTCCTTCTTCCATCTCCTCATTTATCCTTCTCTCCTTCCTTATTCCTCGTTCCTCTGTCCCCCGAGCCGTCACACAGACCAGTCATCAAACCAATAGTCCTTGCAGGAATCCCGCGAAGTCGCAGAAGATCCCAGAGTGACTCACGATGCACTGAGTCAAACGCCTTCTTGAGATCAACATAGGCTGCAAGCATCCCCTGTCGAAACTCACGTCGGCTTTCCACCAGGACACGAAGCGCTAGGATGTTATTGGCTTACCAGGCGTGAACCCAGACTGTTGAGGTCTCTGATGCTTCAGCAGATGACTGCGGATCCGTGTCAGCAATAGATGGGCAAGCACCTTGCCTGGCACGCTGAGCAGTGTAATACCGCGGTAATTGTTGCAGTCCTGACGGTCCCCTTTCCATTTCCAGGTAGGGACGACCAGCCCCTTTTCCAGTCAGGAGGAATGGTACCTGATTGCCACACAGCAGTCAGGACAGCATGCAATCCACGGATCATGGCCTCACCCCCAGCTTTGAAGAGCTCCGCACTGATATTACAAACACCAGCTGCCTTTCCACCCTTCAACTTTGCTACAGCCTCTCTGACTTCGTCAAGAGAGGGTGCGGTTAACCGAAAATAGCAAGAGCAAAATTCTTGAAAAAAGTCATATACCATCAGAATCTGGCGTATAAAAAAACCATAAAAAAACCATGAAGGGAAAAAAGAATTTCAGGCAAAAAAAAAGTATTGCTCACTATATCAAAATTGGTACCGAAAATAGAAAGATGAGCAATATTCTTGAAAAAAAATCCAGATTCCAGATGGTACGCTATCAAGCGTACCATCGTACCAAGCAAGCGTACACTGCTGTACGTTATCAAGAAGTTAGCTTGCATACCTACTCTTACACAGATTTGAAATGGTGAATTACAGCATAATCAGAAATACATAGTTAAGAGAAATTATCTGCAGAAAGCAAAATCCAGAGGTTAAAAGTGTGAAATCTCTCAGTTTGCAACTTCACAGTAAATAATGCCACTTACTAGCACTGCACAGAAGTTCACATTTGCACTGTGGAAGTGTTCTAATTTCTAGATTTTGCATTATGTCAAGGAACTGTCCAAGTTAAACTAGGTTAGATTAGGTCGGGAGTCGAGACAATCTGAGAGTGATGTAGTCCTGTTGTTATCTGGAATCATCATTAGTTTTAAAGTCAGTTCTACTTGGGACACAAATACCTATCATATAACTTATTAACTGACTATCAACCCAAGAACAGCACCAATTCTACAGTATTAACTACATCCTTAAAGTTTTGTTCATCTGAAAAGAAAGTAGGTGCCTACATTATTCATGCCCAGTTGCTGTGACATTACACTATTCCCAAAAAGCATCATTTCATAACTATTTCTAAGTTCAGCACGCCAGGTAGGCAGCACCCTTATAAGTCAGGTTTAGGCTACTCAGCACCAGAGATGGAGAATTTGTATTCGGTATTCGTATTCCAATACATTCGAATACAGTATTTGGGTGTATTCGTATTAGAATAATTGTTATTAGAAATCAAAATATTTTCATTCGTATTTGAATATTTGGGAAAAGTATTCGTATTCTTCGAATAATCTGACGAATAATCCTAAATTTATTATCAGAAATACCAGAGTCGTTGTTCCTTACAACTCTAGCTTCCTGGGTGCTTAGCGTGATATCTTTTGTTGTTTCTTTCGTAACTGGTTACTGGGAATTTTGAGAAAACATAAATTAATATGTCCCTGCTGTACTTTAAGGTAGGTGTGATACAGTGATATCCCTGTACTGAATACTGGTACCAGTCATAAGTCAATATTCATGAAGTCATTTTACCATTGCATAACTTTGGTACAGTCACTGAGTGCTATGCCGAGTTACATCAAGAAGCTATTTTTCAACAAAAAATATTCATGAATGCATTCATGAATACTTTCATGATGTACGTATTTGTATTTGTATTCGAATGAGCAGTAGTGCAGTAAATTTGTATTTGTATTCGTATTCGTATGAATTTGAAGTATTTGTAGTCATATTCGGGGGGGCGGTGGCCAAGTGGTTAGCGTCTTGGAGTGCTGAACTCAATGTCCCGAGTTCGAACCCTGCCGGGGGCAACTCTTTCAAGAGCTGGTAGGGGAGCAGAAGGTCCCGAGTTCAAGTCTCACCAAGGAGCAACTGTCAAAGCCATCGTCGAGTGACCGAAGCAACCCACATGCAGCGTATACCTGTCTGCCGATTGCGAGTGTGGACTCTAGGGGCTGCATGCGCCTAACCTGGAGATCAAAAACATCATAGAAAATGAGATCTTCACCTGAGACCACAGGTGTCACTATAAAAATCCAGCCTGCGCCACCAACGGGCGAGTTCGACTAACATCAAGACGCTCCATATGCCTACAGGCGATATAGGCTACAACGTAAAAAAAGAAATAAAAAAAAATCGAAAACACAACTCTTGTATTCACTCCATCTCTGCTCAGCACCCCATTGATATATTTCTACAGACTAACTTTGCTACATGGTTATTAAGTCTATGGCAAGCACTGAGGCAAGGGCCAGTATAACTTCCATTCTGACTTCACACAGTTTTTGTGTGCCTCACTTACTGGTCTCCAATGGTCATCCTATGTGGTATATACAAAGTAACCTGACGATGTTACCAGACCTCATTATCTGCAGCATAAAGTCTACCAAAGTAACTTACAACATGGCTGGAGAAAGCATGTAAGTTGAAATGAAGACTTAAAATTTAAGTTCTCAGTATCCCACAATTTTTAGGATGACACTATTAATATTTGATAGTTTTTTATGTGTTTTTTAATAAGTTAAGCATTCTTCTTCAGTAAAAAAAAATTTTAAGGGGGAATTAATATAATTCAGAGCAGGGTCCCCTTAAATAATAGGGATTTTGCCAAAAAAAAAAAATGATAATTCAGATTATCAAAAGACACATCAAAATCTATCAAGGAAAAGATTTTGTCATAAGAATGTGATGCCAAGAACCAAAATGTTATAATATTTTGAAGACAATGAGTTGAGGATACAGCTTGGCATTCCTCCTTAATCACACCTCCAAACTGATCCGAGTGAAATTTCACCACTGCATAGTACACATACTGTACTTCACATCTGTGAAGTGTGTGCGGTCAGCCTTAGTAACCCACAGAATCGCTATGAAATCAGAGGTGCCTCCCAAAAATAACATATCTAAAACTGATTTGTTGGCAGACTGGGCCTCATAACAGCGAAGCGAAGGATGCGAATTATTATGCGAAGGAATCTAGTTTGAGTGTAAGTAATATCAGCAGTTTGCATGTATAATTCTTGAAATTTTTAACAGAACTCCTTCACTGGTAAAATGGCTAGAATTGCATTACAATTAGTTAAAAAAACACATCAACATACACGACCAAAAATCGTACGTGGCCTTAGGGAGATTTATGTCGTGTCAAGGTACCTAATTTTTGTCGTAATAGGGAATTGCATGTAGTGATAGGATATGGTATAGGTGTTAAGGAGTTTCATGAGGTGATACGACACAGACAGACGACAGAATCTGTGAGGCGTTAGGATATTTTGCGTACCGTTAAGAGATTTTGCGTAGCATTAGGAGATTTTGCATAGTGATAGGAGACTTTACGTATATTTGGGGTCCAGGGGAGGTTAGGTAAATGTTAGCTCAGAATTAAGTTTAAAATGCCCTTGTCTATTAAGTTACATTAGAAGATTTTTGGAGAAATTCATAGTTTCTCCTGGGGTTTTTTATGTTGTGATTTGGAGCATTTGGGGGAGTCATAAATCAGTTGTATTTGCCTACTTCACCCAAAAACCCTAGTTTCCCACCAGGCTCCCAAGCTTGGTGGCCACAGAAGAATGATAGGGATGGAAGCATAAACATTATTCTGCAGCTTTTATGATAATAGTAATTCTAACACTGATACTAATGATAAAACTAATGAAAAAATAAGTAAATAAATAAATAATTTCACAATGGCATCCATTTAGGTACATCATCTAACCTAACCAAACTTAGAAGTTATGATAGTGTTATTTCATACATGGGAAAACTTCATCAAATCCATAATAATGTATGAATTGTTATGAAAGGTTGAGCAGGTAGCATGTCAAATTGTTAGGTAAGGCTAATACCACCTCACCACCACCTTGTTCACCATCACTAACACAATACGTGTCTCTATTCCAATTATGACCCCAAAAAATATCTTATTCCGATACATATAATCATTAGCATATAACAAGGGAGTTCTGAACTACGTAGGCACAGGGGGAGATAACACCACCCAAACAACTATTAGTTAAGATTCGTTTTATCAACCCTGTCGTATTTCGTTTACTACCTTACAAAGGGCTAATTTTTTTTCTTCATAGAAGTCTTCCACTAA
Organism: Chionoecetes opilio; assembly: GCA_016584305.1. NCBI lineage: Eukaryota > Metazoa > Arthropoda > Malacostraca > Decapoda > Majidae > Chionoecetes > Chionoecetes opilio. Next base: position 336,193 of record JACEEZ010020178.1, read on the forward strand.
CCTTCAACCCTCTTGGAAACTGATACTTCGATCTCTGGAAACCTAAAATATAACTTATTTCCATATAGTAAAGGACTGGGTTAGGTTTCAGTTAGGTTTGGTTAGGTTAAGGTTAGGTTTTGTAAAGTTATTTTCATCAATTTAGCGAGAAATCGTGCATGGTATAGCCTGGCCCCTCCCAGCTGGTCGCCAGCCAGCCATGGTTGATAAAACGAATCTTTACCTAACTGGATGTTTCTCCTTGACCTTAACTAAATATTTACACAAATAAAAAATATATTACCTATTATGAAGTGCTTTTCACATACCTTCCAGTGTCCTGGGGTTTGAAGTTTGGCCTACAGGAACTACCGTGTAGATTTCACGACCTCTTGTAGCTTCCATATTTTCTTATGTTCTCTGGCAATCCTTGATAGCCAGGAATTTCTCCTTTCAGTCATCAACTTGGGTTTATCATCCAGAGTAGGGATGTAGGATCTTTGGTAGGCGATAAAAGGAAGTCCTGGGTATTTGTAGACTTTTTCCCACACCCCATGATGCAACAAAGGCGTGACATTCTCTGTTTTCATAGAAAAGTCACCACAGCTTGGCAGAAGCCAACAGGACAGTGTTTACAGGAGCTACCACGTGTAGGTCTCCCGACCTCTGTAGCTTCCTTTATGTTCTTATGTTCTTATGTTAAGCCTCAAAAAATGAGACAGCAAGTTCTCATTCTGTCTTGTCAACATCACTTGACATCAACCATATCACACCACATCACTTGACAACAAACCTCGCGGGAGACGGATATCTCACTAATCCCATGATGCACCGCGGCGCCAGCCGTGACGTCAATCGAACACCTACAGGCATGGTACTTTAAAGGGAGCCCTTTATAGCTCCATGCCTTGGATACAGAAAACATGCCTGCCTTCAGCTGGAGTCCGAGTATCCTGGACATTATGACATTATCCGTGAATTGTTCACAACCATTGGGCTCATCTTGAGTGTGTGTGTGCTTCACCATCATGATCTTGATTAGGGTGGTGTGGGGGGACACCGTACTATTAGTGGAAAAATGTTCATAAAAAATCAATTTTTTACCTGAGAGAGTGCACACTGTGCCCAAAACAAACTTCACAATATGGCCCACCTATGGTACCCTCATGAATACTTAACTCAGATAATAAGGGTCATTTAAGGATTTTTATAAATTTTTTACTGTGATCCCCCCAGTTCGGTGTGACCCCACCCCACCCTACCTCTTAAGCCCCGTCCACACTACCACTCACCACCGTCGGTGCTTGCCGTCGAACAGTGTTCGTCACTCAAAAGTGGCAGTGTGGACACGATGCCGACGAGCAAAATGTAACCGTCGGCGCTGCCCGCCAACATTCAGCAGGTTTAATATTGGGCGGGCATGCCCGTCACTCACAGGTCAGCGCCGAACATATGCTTCAAGTTATCGGCAGTTTTCACCATCTAGATATTTTTGTATTGCTATGTACCGTATACCATCAGAACAAGAAGTCAGCTGATTACGAATATGTGATAAAAATTAAATGGGAGAAATAGTTGAAAATTGCAGCGAGTTGAAGACAAAAAAGTGAGAAAAGTGTGGACACAGCACTGGCATCGGCGCTTGCCGAGGCAAGCGCTAGACGGTGGTGAGTGGTTGTGGACGGGCTTTAGTCATGAAGTCTACCCTGTTGCTCGCATGTAGTTCACTGAGGGTGGCGCTGCATCCGTGGTGGCATGGTGGCGCGAAATTTGAATTAATTTTCGCGTTGTAGCCTTCGTACGGTGATCCCCCCCACGGTGATCGGTGTGACCCCACCCCACCCTACACTCTGGAGTCTGGAATCGCGATAGTCATCTGTTACCCTAGTACTGGTAAGGGCATAGAGCTCATGGAGACCAATATATGGATAAAGTTGAGACCACACAGCCCATCTCCTTGCTCAGGGGGACAGTAACTGCCTGCTTTTATCGTTAAAAATAATTTGAGGCCTCGAACCTGCGACCTATTTGGGTGCAAGTGACTGACGTGAAAAGTTATTATTAAAGTTATTACATAATAATATGTCAGCACTCGTCTTGCCAGCAGGTAACGTCCTCACTTGCACCACTGAGCTCTATAATAACTTCATATAGAGCTCCTATATGAAGTTATTATAGAGCTCAGTGGTGCAAGTGAGGACGTTACCTGCCGCCTGCCGGGCTGGCGGCAAGACGAGTGCTGACATATTATTATGTAATAACTTTACATTGGGAACAGGAGATTTGCCTGTTTGGTCTAAGAGGATTATAAACTGTCACAAAATAAAATATAACAAAGAATACCTACACGAAATGACGCCATATCACGACCCCCCCCCCTTTTTTTTCAGATCTCGCAGTCTGTGGTGTGTAGCCTACTGTAATAATTGATAGCATAAACTTAAAGCAGTTGTTTTCACCAACTATCGCTGTAATAATAATACTCCCCCGCAAACCGAGTTGATAACCTTCTATCTTGACCCCTCTCTCACCGCGGTGCATTAATCGGTATTTTCCATACACGCCGATTCCACCAAATCAAAATTCCCATCATGGCAGGAGGCTACATCTATCTATAATAATATAAGCGAAGTGTGTGTGTGTGTGTGTGTGTCCGCTCTAGGTGCCGCCCTCTGTGGCGGAATCCCCTCATATGGCACAGTTTTGGAACCGGGTCGAGCAGAGGAAGGTTTTAAGCCCACTTATGAGATGATCCAATCATTTTTTTTTTCTTAGCAGCCTATTAGCGAGAATTGTGAAGAAAAAAAAGTGGGTTGCGAGAATTGAGGAAACCTTGATGTAGGGTGATGGGTAATGGGTGAGTGAATGGGTGGGGTGATGGGTAATGGGTGTGGGGTGATGGGTGAGTGAATGGGTGGGGGGTGATGGGTGATGGGTGAGGGAATAGATGGGGGTGATGGGTAATGGGTGAGTGAATGGGTGGGGGGTGATGGGTAATGGGTGAGTGAATGGATGGGGGGTGATGGGTAATGGGTGAGTGAATGGGTGGGGGGTGATGGGTAATGGGTGAGTGAATGGGTTGGGGGTGATGTGAATGGGTTGGCGTTAATACATACATTTCTACATCCATGATTTCAGGAAAGCTAGAAGGGGCTATCTGGAGAGTCTGTGTTTGGTGGGCCGAAGGCCCACCAAACACAGGTGGTGGGCCGAAGCACCAATAGCCCTCCGCAGGAGCTAGCCAAAAAGTCCGCCCGGAGGGCGGCTTTGCGGCTAGTAATAATATAAGCGAAAGTGTGTGTGTGTGTGTGTGTGTGTGAGTCCGCGATAGGTGCCGCCCCCCGTGGCGGAATCCCATCATATGGCACAGTTTTGGAACCGGGTCGACCAGGGGAACATTTTAAGCCCACTTATGGGATGATCCGATCACTTTTTCTTCTTTTTTTTAGTAGCCTATTAGCGAGAATTGTGAAAAAAAGTGGGTTGCGAGAATTAGAGAGAACTGCAACTCCGAAATGCCAGTGGTCGCTGGCAGTTTTAACTCACAATTTGGTGAAAAGTTGGTCAACTTGAAAGAAAAATATGGGCTTATTCCACTGCACTTAAAACACAAAAGTATAATTTTAAGAACGATTTTCTTCTATATGTATATTGTATAGAAGCCTGATTCTGTAAAACATGTATTTAACCAAATAACCAAGTAGGTTATAGTTGAGGAGGCGAGGTAAATGTTACTCTATGATATTATACAGTCAATAACGTATGTTTAGAAGTTATCTATACCTAGGCAGTCATATGTTCCTGTTATTATTGTGTATCAATCAGATAGAAAGCCTGGAAGTGCAATGAGTCGACGCGTGAAGTAGCAATGTTTTGATTCAATCTCCCCGCCACAATCTCCCCGCCACCACTCCCCGCCGCGGCGTGTCGCCTCCACAATTATAACCTACATTGTCGCAGCAACAAGCCGATTTCGGCATTCTTTATTCTTCGTTTTTCCAAGGCATTGCTTATTGTATTTTGACAAGCGTTTGCCAGACGCAGCAGTACTGTCTTAGAAAACAGTGTGAACATCGCCCAAATTTTACATGCCACAATATACATGTAAAAAATATATTAAGCTTTGCTACTCGAGGCGAGTAATTTGCATTAAATTGCTATCTTAGAACGTTCAATCGTAATGCATGTCATGCATACACTTACTAGAACAACAGAAGAACGTTCTTTTTTAGTATTCAGATGCGGTGCATCAATATTTATCGCGAAATTGATTTATGAAAAATATTAGTCGCGGAGGGAAAACACAGTAGACCAACCTTTGAGTTAAAACTGCCAGCGACCACTGGCATTTCTCGAGTTTCAGTTCTCTCCAATTGAGGAAACCTTGATGTAGGGTGATGGGTAATGGGTGAGTGAATGGGTGGATTGATGGGTAATGGGTGTGGGGTGATGGGTGAGTGAATGGGTGGGGGGTGATGGGTGAGGGAATAGGTGGGGGGTGATGGGTAATGGGTGAGTGAATGGGTGTGTGGTGATGGGTAATGGGTGAGTGAATGGGTGGGGGGTGATGGGTAATGGGTGAGTGAATGTACATCCATGATTTCAGGAAAGTTAGAAGGGGCTATCTGGAGAGTCTGTGTTTGGTGGGGCCCACCAAACACATGTGGTGGGCCGAAGGCCTACCAATAGCCCCCCGCAGGAGCTAGCCAAAAAGTCCGCCCGGAGGGCGGCTTTGCTGCTAGTCTATAATAATATAAGCGAAAGTGTGTGTGTGTCTGTCTGTGTGTCTGTGTGTCCGCGATAGGTGCCGCCCCCCGTGGCGGAATCCCATCACATGGCACAGTTTTGGAACCGGGTCGACCAGGGGAACATTTTAAGCTCACTTATGGGATGATCCGATCACTTTTTATTTGTTTTTTTATTTTTAGTAGCCTATTAGCGAGAATTGTGAAAAAAAGTGGGTTGCGAGAATTGAGGAAACCTTGATGTAGGGTGATGGGTAATGGGTGAGTGAATGGGTGGGGTGATGGGTAATGGGTGTGGGGTGATGGGTAATGGGTGTGGGGTGATGGGTAATGGGTGTGGGGTGATGGGTGAGTGAATGGGTGGGGGGTGATGGGTGATGGGTGAGGGAATAAGTGGGGGGTGATGGGTAATGGGTGAGTGAATGGGTGTGTGGTGATGGGTGATGGGTGAGTGAATGGGTGGGGGGTGATGGGTAATGGGTGTGTGGTGATGGGTAAGGCGTTAATACATACATTTCTACATCCATGATTTCAGGAAAGTTAGAAGGGGCTATCTGGAGAGTCTGTGTTTGATGGGCCGAAGGCTCACCAATAGCCCTCCGCAGGAGCTAGCCCAAAAGTCCGCCCGGAGGGCGGCTTTGCGGCTAGTTACCTTATTATAAGCGAATGTCGCTGGTTGTGGTGCCGCGGAGAGCTCACAGCAAGGATACTATACTCGTATTATCCTACCTTGTATCCTATCTATCCTATGATCCTATCTCGTTTTATACCATCTTGTATTGGTCACTCTCCCCGCTGTGAGCCTATCCTTGGCTCACAGGGTCTAGCTGGATGGCTCCCTCATGGTGGTAATGGAGGTGGTGCTCGGACCGTGCTCCTCCGCCGGCCACCTTCTCATGCATTCTCTTCTTCATCCACTATGTCATTTATAAAGAGAATATTTGCAGCCCATTTCACACGCCCTAATTTTCAATGCAGTTTTCTCACAAAATCATTGATAAACCACGTGAATGCTGTCTACTTTAGAATATTTTTTTAGACTTATGTTAAAAGCGATAGGAGTGTTTCGAGGCCATTCCTAATAATTCCCAGAGGCGAAATTGATGCCAGCGAAAAAAAGAGACAAGTAAAGATCTACAAGAGGGACTAAAGGTTTAATGTATGCTATAAGGAATTCAGTTAGATGTATTTATGTGTGTTCTCTCATCTTACTGATCTTGGGTGTGGGAATCTGGAACCTCATACACACACACACACACACACACACACACACAACACACACACACACACGGACAGGAGAAGCAGAGAGGTATACAAAGACAAAAATCGCAGATATGCAGGGCCAGACAAGGAGGTAAATAAAAAAAACACTTGTCTTCCTCCGATTAACTGAAGTAAGAAACCAGCAAATGTATTAATAATGTCAATGAAAAATTTTTCTTCTTCACTTCGGCTCCACTATCCATGATGACTCACATTGAAATTTTTTGTGTTTATGGCGCAGACCTTAGGGCAGCATCCACAAGAATCGCGAGACTGTTGCGTCGTCGCTGCAGGCTTTTGGGCTTGTCCTTCAGATGATCATGAGGGCACGGCGGTAGAATCATACAAAGCCTAGAGCTTTGACACTCCAATCTTACTAAGAGTGTTCTTCATAAGATGACGGTTGCAAGACTCAGGCTTTTTGCCTGTGTATCTGTCACACACCACGCTCAGCAGGTTCGTCTGGCACTCGCCCACCTGATCCTCGCTGAACACCTGAGTGGGAAGGGAACAATTCAGCCAACATCACTACGAAACACTGATGTAAGCACAACCCTCCTCTACGAGATGTGGTGAGGCTATGAGACTGTTGAGGCAATGAAGACTGATTTTTTGTTACATGATCATTAGCAGTTAGCACACACACACACACACACACACACACACACACACACACACACACACACACACACAGACATACTTACATCATTTACAATGATCCAAGGTACAAAGTACAACTGGGGCTTAAGCTGTTCTTGTTGCACGGCGACATCGTGCAGCAGGTTTTGACCCTCCAAAGAGCTGACACACTCCTCTATAGGCTTCCAGTCAGCACCCACTTCCCCTGCACACTGTAGGAGGACTCAATATTAGATGATGGTACCAACCGTAACTTCAAAGTCTTGTTACGCTTGCGACTCTTGTCTGATAATTTTTTTTAGGGGAAGGGAAAGAACATAAACATGGAGGAACATAGAGTTGTATTTACTCGTAGTAACACTTTATCAATCAAAAGCGACACACACACACACGTACGCACACACGTCACACACACACACACGCACACGCACACACACACACAATATATGTATATATATATATATATATATATATATATATATATATATATATATATAATATTTACTTTTTTCAGATTTATATCAATATGGTAGTGATGGCATGCACACCAGATAAGGAATGCCATGCATGCCAGGGGAGACGATCATGCAATGTTCATGAAAAATATAATGATGCCATGCATAGGCTACCACAGTCACTCTCCGTGTGCAGGGAACAGAGTCCTGCTTTGCTCACTCACCTTGGCACCGGCGTTCGGCGGGTAATCTGCTGAGAGAAGGCAATTCATGAAGTCCATTTCCAGGTTGATATCTTTTAAGTGGTCCTTGGCGCAAGCGTGAATCATGTTGCCGCGGCATTCGTCGTCCCCGTGCTGACAGCGGAAGCTCCAGCCCTCACCATCAGCCTCATACTGCGGCAAACCACACACTCATCAGAGGTCACGGCATTGCTGGGCACGCACACGCATATACACACATGAACACACATTCTCAAATCAGAACCCTTCGGCAGCAATAACTTGAGGCCATGAGGTGCGAACCTGCAGGCTGCACATGACAAAATGATTGGACATTATAAGAGTTCTGTACGAGTAAAGTCCAACAAAATATGGACAAGCCATGAAAATGAATAACTAACCATTGAGACCTAATTGGCTTTGAAGCACTCAAGAAAATTATTATTGCCAACAGCTGGTCGAGGCGCTGAGCGAAGCAGGACTCACATTAGCGTTACCGAAGGGGAACATCTCCACCTCCATGATGTCCTTCAACAAGGTCCACGTTGGGTACAGCTGGCCGATGACGAATTCGATGCTGTAGGGACATAGCGTCTCGTAGTAAAGGTGCACTTTGACAGGCGGCGCATCCTGACCCAGAGCCTGTGAGGGATAGTAGTGCATGACTCATAAATTCCTGTCCTCAAAACCGTAGGGCTATGATGATGCATTCATACTTTCGCAGTTAAGGCAGGCTTTGATACATGGAGGTTTCAGATCAGAATTATTACTATGCAACAAGTCAAGAGACAGACTTAGATAGACAGATAACAAAATATATATGCCTCTAAAAAGATAGAAAAAAGAGGGACGGGCCGGGTAATAGTACATTTGTTTTAATAAAACATCTTAAATTTTCAAAAATCAACAAAAGAAAAACATAAGCATCTTTATGTTTATGTTGCAATAGATCTAAAATATATGATTCACTTAAAATAATCGTCCAGACCATTTCATCATTCCCGATTTAATGCAATCAAATTATAGCCATTAGCGAGTATATCAACAATATGTTGTCACTTTTTGCATCCAGTCAGCCGTTTTTAAATAATCCGCAATCAAAATCTGCAAATTCCCCGAGCTCTCAAAACGCTCCTCAAGGCTTGCAGATGACGCAGCACGGCTCGGTGACGTCACAAGTGGAAGCCTCCTCTTCCCGCGGTGATCAGAAGCACGTAAGCACAAGAGATAAATATAGTACTTGAAGATTTTTGGGTGTTTCCGATAGATTTTTTTTGCGATATGCCACATGCATGCATCCTTTATGGGTGCAGCAAGACAGCTGTGCCTTTCGAGAAAAGTTTGCACACGTTTCCGACTGATACGACAACGTTAAATGTGTGGAAGAGATTTGTGCGGCGGACTCGGGCAGATTGGAACGGGAAGTTGAAATGTGCAAGGATTTGTAGTGATACACTCACCACACACACACACACACACACACACACACACACACTCACACACACTCACTCACACTCACACACACACACTCATTCACTCACTCACCTAGCATGCTGCTAATTCATTTATCTGAAAACGAAATGTAACAATGGAAAGCTAATGAAATTCCGCTTCTATTGATATTCTCCATGTAAAAAGGTTTCTCGCAAAGTATTAAATGACGAAGAGTTTAATAGAATATTAAGTTCATGCATATTTCTTGAGTCTCATAATGGCCTTTCTTTAGTGTGTTTTACGATTTTTTATTTGATAATATTATAGAACAAGCATTTCCGAAGATAACAGTATACCTTTTATACTGATAAACATATATTTAGTAGGGGAAAATTACCATAAGCTGGCAAACACGGGCGGTGTCGCAGTGTTTTGTGACTTATTTACAGGCGGTATCTATTTTATGCAACACCGGTACTGGTGGCAAAAGAATGAAGATGCGCGACTCCGCGTTTGCTACCAAAAGATGCCGGTATCAGGCGTCAAATGATGCCTGATACGCTTTTGCTACCAAAAGATGCCGGAAAAAGTGTCCGTGTGACATGGCCTTATGGGGTTGTTGTGTGTAAGGGGTTGTTGTGTGTAAGGGGTTGTTGTGTGTAAGGGGTTGTTGTGTGTAAGGGGTTGTGTGTAAGGGGTTGTTGTGTGTAATAGGTTGTTGTGTGTAAGGGGTTGTTGTGTGTAAGGGGTTGTTGTGTGTAAGGGGGTTGTTGTGTGTAAGGGGTTGTTGTGTGTAAGGGGGTTGTTGTTTGTAAGGGGTTGTGTTGTAAGGGGTTGTTGTGTGTAAGGGTTCTGGGTGTAAGGGGTTGTTGTTGCCGCTAACATCTGTTCGTCCGCCTCGTATTCTGATTCAAACATATAGGGTTGGGCTCCCATCACAATCTGAGGTTCGTTTTCCTCATAGTATACGCGAGCAGCATCAATTATTTCGGTCTCAGATTGAGCATCGTACTATAAATCTGTGACACCGACAGAATCACTGTTTGACACCGTTGTACAATTGCTCATCATCACATTTGCCGACAGGTGTCACACAGGGAGAAGACTGTTGTTTACATTGGAGCTCCTCCTGTGACGTGATCAATAATATTCGTAGCCCTGTTGGAGGGAAGAAAAAAAAATGTCGCGCTTTTTACAAAAGTCGTGTTTTTACGGAAATTAGGCCTGGAAATCAATTATTTTTGGTGGATTAGGTGTTTTGAATGATTCAACATAATTAGGCAAAAAAAAAATGGGTCTGGACGATTACTTTAACGTTAACCATGTGTTGTTATGAAAAGTAGATAGATGATATAGGAGAAAATTTATTACCGTACAATATCAAAAGTTTTCATGTTTAAACATTCAACATGTACGGAAAGCTTGCACGGAAACTTGCACGGAAGAGTGCCACAGTAACTGGCATCGCCTAGAGCCCTTAGATCCTGCAAACAAATGTACGAATGTGTATTTACCGCAGCGACGCCGAGGAACAGCAGCACGAACCGCATGGTGAAATGGGAGAGGGGCGAGGAATGGAGCCCCAAGCCGCGCACCCTCAGTTATGTATTGTTCCGGCTCCCCCCTCCCCCATACATGAAGCAATCCCGTGGCCCCAAACACTCCACCTCCTACCAATCACCTCCCTTCGTAGCACCAACGCCTAGCACTTCATATCTGTCTGTCCCTTACTCCGGTACCCCACCTGTTACTCTCTCATGGCACTCCTGGCCCACAGAGCAGACTCATCCGTTTATTCTGGGTCCCAAACTCCTTTTTATTGTTACTATATTAACGCCGCCCGTAGATAACAGTAAAGTCGCCAGGACAACTTTTTTTTCTGTTTACAGACGTGTGGTGGCGTTAATACTTACATTTCTACATTCATGATTTCAGGAAAGTTAGAAGGGGCTATCTGGAGAGTCTGTGTCATTTCGTGTCTTCATCTGTGTCATAGTATGGCTATAAATGAACAAATGACAAAAATATCTACAAAGTGGCTACCAACAATAAAGTCGCCATCTAGTGTTTATTTACTGAGTGTACTCACGCAGCCGTCGTCGCCCGAAAAAAACAACGCGTAGTGAAATTTGAAACCGTATATACTCGCAGATACAAAGCATAAAACAACGCTGAAACAGGGTAGATTCATGATATAAACTACTGTGTATCATCTTCAGTGGCACATAAAATTCAGTAGTAATGCTACAATTCGTAATATATGGCGCCTGGCGATATGATTGCAGGTGGCGAATTTACTGTTATCTACGGTAGATTCTACATGACATAATTTTCATAACACGATTAGGATGTTATCGATCTTGAGAAGAGTAAAACCATGTAACAAAGCAGTAGTTTTCTCACACTATTTGTCCTCCTGGGAAAATATGAATTTGAGTGAAAAAATAGTCAATGCAAACGACGACGGTCATATTGTCCTAGCTTGCACATTATCTACACCTCAAACTTCGGACGTTTAGCTTGATTAAGGGTGACAGGCTCTCACATTCAGATCAACAACAACAACAATATCAACAACAACAACACACACACACACAACTAAACCACCAAGGAAACAATCACACCTGCAAAGTCTCCCACAGCTCCTTCAAGGCAGCGCCGATAAGTACGCGCGTCACGTGGTCACCTCAGCTAGACTGTCAATACAGTTATCACGTTAATTAATAAAGAATCTGTACATAAACATGTTAATGAATATAAATGAGTGAACGTATCGTAACCTGAGTCACATTTTCTGAGAGAGAGATTGATTGATTTAATGCCTAAAAAGGTGAATGTGCCAGGAGAGAGAGAGAGAGAGAGAGAAGTGCTACTAGGCCTCTGCTGATATTATATTGTTAGTAATTTGAGTCATGCTGCCGTGAATCAGCACTGCTAAAGTACGCAGTAGGTACCTTCACATTTTCAGGTGGTATAGGTACCCAGCACAGAAAAGATGAATGAAGATGAATGTAGTCAGTCATATTGCAGCTCGTATGACTAAAGGCCGTGTCACAGTGACACTTTTTCCGGCATCTTTTGGTATTTTGCTACCAAAAGATGCCTGTAGCCGTGGCGAACAAATGCGCTTTCGTCACATGGCGTTTCGGCTACGAGCATCTTCTTGCACGATTCATAAGTCTTGAATTGAAGAATACGATTGAAATTAATACGATTAAAGTCTTCTTGCACGATTCATAATGTTAGTTTTGTCAAAATTGGTTGCTGGTCCCGGAAGATACCAGTAGAAGATGCTCTTAGCCGAAACGCCGTATGACGAACGCGCATTTTTTTGCCACCACTACGGGCATCTTTTGGTAGCAAAATACCAAAAGATGCCAGAAAAAGTGTCCGTGTGACACGGTCTTTAGGAATGACAAGTGCTTGTGGGCCCTTTGGACCCATGTATTGATGTTTGTAGTAGTATACGTATATTAGACAACATGTGATTGCAAACTCCAATCGTGTTGTTGCTGTCGTTGGTCACTGGTCAAAGTGCCTCGGGGTAGACCACGTTCCGTATGATTCCAACCCTTTGTGTTCCATGTGATTTCAACACACACACACAAACGTCCATGAGTCAACTGAGTTTATGGAATATGGCAAGACGTTACCGCAGAGTTTTTCCGGTAATCTAATTGTGTTTTTAGCCCAAAACCCCCCTTCAAATTTGATTCAATCGACATGGGACCAAGCCACTTACCACCTACGATTTATTTGCGATTTTTTGAGCCTACTCTCATCAAAATTGAATTTACAGTTTCGGCTACCCAAAACAGACACACAGACACACGGCTACTCTTATAGTATATTAGATGTCGATAGCAGATATAGTACTTGTCATATTGTTACGTAGAACTTAGTTGTAACACAGTGAGGACCAAAATTCACAGATGTGAAGTACAGGATGTAGTGAAGTACATCTATAGATAGGTGCTGACATTTTATTAAGATCAGTTTGAAGGCGTGATTATGCAGCAATGCTCAAATAGGATATATTATCATGATTATCATCAATATAATTGCTATCAGCATTATGTTTTTTCTCTTATGATCGTTCTTTTTATTTTCTTAGAGCCGCAAATGGAGAGGTCGCGACTCGCCAGCCACGTAGGCTACAGTTCGCGAGCACTTCCAATGAAGTCTTTTGGGTTCCACTTGACGGAGAGGATTCCTCTCACGTGCACGTAGTATTTGCTCTGTTTACGTTACGAACACGGAATCAGTAAAGACCAATTGGACATGCTCAAGCAACGCAAAAGAAAGTGTAGAACATCCATCTTTTGAGAGAGAGGATAGGCGGGGTTCACACTACACGTTTTTGCTGTCCGTGTCTACGTGGGCGTGGCGATCAGTGACGTCACCCCGTCACTCCCGCAGTCCCGGACAAAGAATTGGGAGCTCCGAATAATGTGAGCTTGAGACGCGCGTCTCTCAAGGTCAGTGACGTCATCACTGCTCCAGCAACTGGTCGCGCGGAGCTTGGTTCACACTACACAGGCAGGGAGTGACGTACTGTGAGTCACTGATGACAAGACGCACGTAGACTACGGACGACAGCAAAAACGTGGTGTGAACCGGGCCATAGAGAATGGTCCACCGCGCGATGCCTTCAGTACCCTACACTGTCCCTACATATCCGTAAATTGCGCAAGGGTAAACATTATCCACATGGCATCCTCCTCCTTGACGAATAGGAGGGTAATTGCTAGGAGGGACTTATGCCTCTGTATATACTGCCTTGTTGTGCCCCTTCTCTCCCCACAGGTGGCAGGGAAAGAAAGGGCTACAGAGTGGCATCAAAGACACTCCACAACAAGATACCTCACTCTGGGGTGCCCTGTGGTGCTCCTGAGATCGACCTCCGCCGTGCGGCAGGTGTTAACCAGTCTGCTGGCCCATTCACTTGCTGCATATGACTATCATATAGACTATGGTTTATCAGTATATATGATATACTGTAATCTTCGTAAATGTTTGTTCTATAATATTATCATATAAAAAACAGTAAAATACACTAAAGAAATGCCATTACGAGACTCAAAGAAATATGCATGAACTTAATATTCACTTAAACTCTTCGCCATTTAAAACTTTGAGAGTCAACTTTTAACATGAAACATCAATAGAAGCGCAATTTTATTAACTTTCCATTGATATATTTAGTTTTCTGATAAATTAATTACCACTGCATAAATTAGCGTTAACTAAATAAATAAAATCATTAATCGGGTAATTTTCCCGATTGATGATGTTATTTATTTAGTTAACCTAATTTATGTATGGTGCTAATTCATTTATCAGAAAACGAAATACATAAGTAAATAAGTAACATCAATCGGGAAAATTACCCGATAGATGATGTTATTTATTTAGTTAACGCTAATTTATGCATGATGATAATTCATTCATCAGAAAAACGAAATATATCAATGGAAAGCTAATAAAATTGCGCTTCTATTGATATGCTTCATGTTAAAAGTTGACTCGCTAAGTTTTAAATGGCGAAGAGTTTAACCCTCTCACACACGAAGTTTAATAAGTTTCTCTTTCCACTGCGGCATCTGTCTGGGGCTCCTTAAGGGGCCCCGCGGAATGGTCTGACTGTGCGGCGTTTTTTTTTTTTTGTTATCAATTTCACCAACGTGTATTCTTTTTTCCTGGCATTATATATATCATTGGTTTTGCAAGAGATTATTCTGCCTTATGAAAGAAAAAAATAACAAGAAATGCAAATACGTAAATAGCGGAATTTACCGACTCCGAAAAAAACATTGAGTAAAGAGAAATAAGAAATACTTACGTTCACCACTTCGTAGCTCGAAACTTCCTGAATCGACTTTTTATGGTTTATATGCCAATAAAAGCGGATTTTTATGAGGATTCCAACACTACCATTATAATTTTCATATGGCCAGTAGTTCTTGAGAAAATGGAGGAAAACTGACACATATTGGAAGACAGATTAGGCTACAAGTATGGCTTACCCGGCTCGGGACATGTTTTAAAGGGACGACAGTCCGCGCTCACAGGCTGCCTGCTGAGAGCAAACTGAGACACAGGCCCTTATCATTTCAAATCCACCCTCACGAGAGTTGACAATTAGTTTATTTTATAGGTCTAGCTTGGATCTTTGACGCAGAAAATTTTGACGCGATTCTGATAAATACTTTATTTTTGGCGAATTTTTACAAGTTTTTTGACGCGAACGCGTCAAAAGGTCAGATGTAGACGGTTCCGTTTTGACGCGAATCGCGTCACGGTGCGTGAGAGGGTTAAGTGAATATTAAGTTCATGCATATTTCTTCTGAGTCTCGTAATGGCATTTCTTTAGTGTGTTTTACTGTTTTTTATTTGATATTATAGGCGTATTTTGTGGCTTCCATTCAGAAGCAGAATTTTACTGTTTGTAGCTCCTCCCACTTTTTTAAAAACTTTTTTGAGTGCACTGCTACTCGACACGAGTCACTTCTCGGCAGTAAATTATACTCTTTTCGGTAAAATTTTACTCTTTCATGTTGGGGTGGAGCTTTCAAGGTCCTGGTTTATCAGAGCGCGCACATGCATACATTTTTATCTGATATCACCCCGTAAATGTTTATGTTTTCCATTAATTCTCATCTCATTCAGAATTCATAACATAAAGATCATATGCAAATAATACTGTTTTCAATTAGGCATAGTTATGATACTTTGATGGCATGTATACAGCTACATATGGAAGTAGGAGCTCATGAATAATTAAATCCTGCAGCGACATCTGAAATCTTGTCCGCAGACTCGCCATGCATACATACCGTCCGAATCTTTGTTTATGTTTGTGGCTAGAGCGGCAAAACTGTTGCATTTTTGCTATAGTATAATCAAATACTTAAATATATTCATAAGTGATATTAAAATTGCAATATAAATGTAATATATTTGGTATATATGTCATATCACACAAAAAGAGTGTCTTTTAGAGAACCTATCGCAAGGCATGAATACGAACATTTTCTCAGTCCACTCCGCCTCCCTGTGGACTGTGGACCTCGTGTACTATTACGTACACACATGTCCATGAAAGCATTAAACATCCTCGACGCACATCGTGAAATGGCTGTGTAGCAAATAAATATTCAAATAACATTTTTAGCGCCCTAAACATTTCAGTTTGATATCAAGTCCATCTATAAGTTAGAAAACTATGCTAAGCCATTCTAAGAGCTCAAAACAATTAGATATCGATATGTAATACTGACAATCACGCTACTACTCTTTGCTGTGCCTTCAATAATGTCAACCTTAACGATATTCCTTGAGCCTCTGTAAGAGGTAATGAAGTGTACGACACTTTTACTCCCGGCAACATCTAGAAAGTGCTTTGGCAGCGCTACAATCGTAATTTGTGATGGCAAGCAGGGGCGGAGCTTAAAAGAGTAAAAATTTCCACAAAATTGCCGCCACAAAATACGCCTATATAATAGGACAAACATTTACGAAGATATATCATATATATATATTGTATATCATATATACTGACAAACCAGTCTATATGATAGTCATATGCAGCAAGTGAATGGGCCAGCACACTGGTACAACACCTGCCGCACGGCGGCGCCACCGTTGGCGGATAACAGAAATTGCATTCGGGGGATCCCGAGTGAGGTATCTTGTTGTAGAGTGTCTTTGGTGGCATAGAAGGAATAGAAGTGTGTGGGTTGTCACCGGGAGGCGACCGTAGTGTAACGGTAGCACGTCCGCCCGGCAAGTGGAAGGTCTCGGGTTCGATCCCCAAGCAGTGCCTGCCTTTTCGGTGAACCCCCTACCTCTAACAAGAAGTTATGTGTCAAGCTCGAGCTCGAGCTTGACAGACGATCTACATATGTCCTAATTTATTTTCTTTGCATCACGAGGGACTGGCCAAGGGCAGAAGAAGGAAAGAAAAAGATAAATTCAAGATATTCCCGCTAATTGCCAGTCCCCATGTAATGCCATCCATTATGTTTTTTTAAGTGGATAAAGGGATTTAATAAAGGAGAGGTAGGAAAAGTTCTTACGGCTATTAACCAGGGTAGAAGAAGTAACGGATTCAAGCTGGAAAAGCGTAATTTAAAAAAGAAATAGGGAAAAACTGGTTCACAAATAGGGTGGTAAATTATTGGAATGGACTCAGTAGACAGGTGCAGAGTCCTTAGTAAGCTTTAAAGGGAGGCTGGATCATTTCATGGATGGGGATGAAAGGTGGAGTTAGGTAGTGTTAAGTAACAGGAACTACCTCGTGTAGGTCTCACGGCCTCTTGTAGCTTCCTTATGTTCTTATGTAATGCGATTAAGTATCTGGACGACCGCTGACCAAGCGGATATATCAGTTTGGTCTACACCTTTTCACTCTCAAATAAAAAAAAGTGAACTTTAAATAAAAACAAGTGAACTTCAAATTAAAACTAGTGAACTTCAAATTAAAACAAGTGAACTTCAAATTAAAACAAGTGGACTTCAAATAAAAATTCGTGAACTTCAAATAAAAACTCGTGAACTTCAAATAAAAACAAGTGAACTTCAAATAAAAACTAGTGAACTTCAAATAAAAACAAGTGAACTTCAAATAAAAACTAGTGAACTTCAAAAAAAACTAGTGAACTTCAAATTAAAACAAGTGAACTTCAAATTAAAACAAGTGGACTTCAAATAAAAACAAGTGAGCTTCAAATAAAAAAATCGTGAACTTCAAATAAAAACAAGTGAACTTCAAATTAAAACAAGTGTACTTCAAATAAAAACAAGTGAACTTCAAATAAAAACAAGTGAACTTCAAATAAAAACAAGTTAACTTCAAATTAAAACAAGTGTACTTCAAATTAAAACAAGTGAACTTCAAATTAAAACAAGTGAACTTCAAATTAAAACAAGTGTACTTCAAATTAATACAAGTGAACTTCAAATTAAAACAAGTGAACTTAAAATTAAAACAACTGAACTTCAAATTATAACAAGTGCATCTCAAATTTAAACAACTGAAGTTTAAATTAAAATAGCTGAAGTTTAAATTAAAACAACTGGAGTTTAAATTAAAACAACTGAAGTTTATATTAAAACAACTAAAGTTTAAATTAAAATAACTGAACTTCAAATAAAAATAATTGAATTTCATATAAAAAAAAATAATCATCTATTATATTTTGAAATTAATTTGTTTTATTTTGAAGTTTTGTTGTTCTAATTTGAGTGAAAAGGTGTATTATGAAAACCCCCAGAAAAGTAACATATTTCTTCCTGCAAACTTTTTCTTATCTTTACCAGAGTGCTGCCAGTAAAGGGAAGAGAGGGAAAAAATTATTTATGAAAAGATATGCCATTCTTTTAAATATTTTTACATATATACTTTTACATTTATCATAGCATAGCAACACAGGGTGAAGTAACGTATAGGTATTCCGTGTATGTTAGTACACATACTGTAGTAAAAAAAAGTAACATTTTTGTTACATATATGTGACGTGCAGGAAATAGGAGTGTAACTTATGCGTGGAAAGACTGTTTTTTAAGGCAATCAGCAGAGAAACCTTTAAAACCCTGGATACATTTATTGAAAGTCACACCTGCAATGCCAACCCAACAACTGCTGGGACCATTACTCCCTCACAGAACACAAGGGCACGGCTGCCACCACACATGTAACACACTGCCCACCACCACCACCCATTGCCATACAGGACACACTCCCACAGGCACGGGTACAACCACACTTGTCCACACAACACACCACCTCAAAAGTGGATCTTCATGTGGCTGGTAATATCACCCCTTGTCTTGAAACACTTGCTACAAATATCACACTTGAACTCCCTCAAGCCAGTGTGTCTAAAGGTGTGTTTGTTGAGATCAGAACTGGTATAAAACCTTTTCCCACACTCCAGGCATTCATGATTCTTAACACCACTGTGTGTCAGGGTGTGTTTGGTGAGGGAACTCTTTTGAGTGAACATTTTCCCACACTCTAAACATTCATAATTCTTAACACCACTGTGTGTTAGGGTGTGTGTGGTGAGGTTTCTCTTTCCAGTAAACCTTTTCCCACACTCTAAACATTCATAATTCTTAACACCACTGTGTGTTAGGGTGTGTGTGGTGAGGTTACTCTTTTGAGTGAACATTTTCCCACACTCCAGGCATTCATAATTTTTAACACCACTGTGTGTCAGAGTGTGTTTGGTGAGGTCACTCTTTGTAGTGAATCTTTTCCCACACTCTAAACATTCATGATTCTTAACACCACTGTGTATCAAGGTGTGTTCGATGAGGTAACTCTTTGTAGTAAATCTTTTCCCACACTCAAGACATTCATAATTTTTAACACCACTGTGTGTCAGGGTGTGTTTGGTGAGGTGAATCTTTTGAGTGAACATTTTCCCACACTCTAAACATTCATAATTTTTAACACCACTGTGTGTCAGGGTGTGTTTTGTGAGGTCACTCTTTCTAGCAAATCTTTTCCCACACTCTAGACATTCATGATTTTTAACACCACTGTGTGTCAAGGAATGTTGCTCAAGCAGACTCTTGTGTTTGAATGTTTTGTCACACTGCTGGCACTTCAGCTCACTGTTTGCCTTGTGGCCTGAGCTGCCTGCCTCCAGGTGATTCTTGCCATCACACCTGTGCCTCCCCACCCCTATGGCAGACTGATCCTGCTGCTCCCGGCCACTCATGCTGCTGCCCGGCCCCACAGCCTCCACCGCAGCAATACTCCCACCAGCACACACGACGGCTGGTCCTGCAGGAACCCTCGGGGATGCCGGAGCGAGCCGGATCAGTACCGGGCGGAGCAGCCGGCTTGGACTGTGACCTCAGCACCTGCAACAGTGGTGACAGTCAGGACACAGAGAGCCACGCGCTGTCCTGACACTCTGCACAGGACGGTGAACCCTTCACTCAGTATTGTGGCACTGCAAACTGGTGTCTAGACTCAGGCCATGGAATGGTACTGGAACAAGCATAAATCACACATCAAGGTGATGCCAGGATGCAGGCGAGACTTCTGGCATTGTGACCTTCAAGAGTTCATGTGGCGTAACCGTGTCTTCAGGTAAGCTTTAGAGAACCTAGGTGCTCATATTTTCCTGCACTAGCCAGTGCTATAATAAAGGCAATCTGAATACTGCTGTATTCTTTGATCCTTATACAGTATATTTCTATTCAAATGGTGGGGGAGAATCTTGCTAAGAGCGGGGCTGGGGGGAGGTTCTTCAGGGGTGTACTTTGGGGGGAGGATCTTCCTAGGATCCCTTTATTGGCAGGGAAATCCAAGGTAGTTTTGTTAGGTCAGGTATATTTGATATCGTGTGAGGACGAAACTATCTATGTGGTTAGTTTGGAGGTGTTGGTAATTATTTAATTCCATTTTCTCTTGCAATGCACTAGTTTTGGCTGGAAAAGTTGGAAACAAGAAAACCAATGATTTGTGGCGGGAAAGGTTGACACAGTAATCAAAAACACATCCAAGCTTAGTAGAAAAACACAGTTATGTCCACCATAACATGACGGGCGCAATTCTAATAAATTATTTTATTGTATTTTCTTAATGGGGGACCTACCCTGAACAAGTAAAGGGGGCCCAGAGGGTATGTGTGGCTAGATGGGAGGTTAGGTTTAGTTAGAAATAATATTCATAGACTTGATATGTTTTTCATGGATTTTCCTTTGTAAAATTGCTTGTTTAGCCCCCCCCCCCCCCCCCCATTAAGAAAAAAGGAAGAAGTGATGAAGCAATACAATATACTGTATATCACATTATCTGAAAGTACATAAAATTCTAACAAAAGATAATAAAACGCTTGTCCTCAAAATAATAGGGTTATTTTTCTGTTCATGTCATTCCGCGATTACGAGGCCGAAACTTCATTTGCCTGAATAGTTTTGAATGGGCCACTACATTGAGTTTTATGATCCCGTTAGAGCCTGTGAATCTCACTCAAATATACATATTTTGTGGACTTCACATACATTTTTGTACATGCTTCGATATTGTTTTTGTAAATCAAAAGATTATTCAAATTCATTTAATTAATGTAACATTGGTGTCTAGGATGCATAGAAAATTAAAATATATGCGTCAATAGTAATTATTTTCTCCATAAAATCAACTTGTACATAGTACCATTCATGATTCGGTAAAAGTCTCATATTATCAATATAGGGTAATTATGGAGGAGAGTTTCACGTTCGTTTTCAGAGACACCAACTACTTTTTCTTGGGCTACAATAGAGGCTTGTTCTAATGGTAACCCTAACCGGTAACCAGTCAGAACGTCCACGGGTCAAAACGTCCATGGTTCAGAATGACCATAACGTCCACGTGTCATAATGTCCACAGGGTTATGTTATGTTATGTTATGTTGTAACGCGAGAAATTACATTAATAAGGGAAGAGATGAAATAACACATAAGTATCAATAAGCTAACGAGGAATTTTCCTCCACGCCTCATTCCTGAATCACTGGTTAGGCTTATATTTTAAGCCAGTAGTAATTAGACACGTAGCGAAACGAGGTGAGAACGGGGATTCTAGGTTAGGATAATTTTAGAAGCAGCTCGACGTTCATTGAGTTAAGTCGCCTGTGGGGAGGTGATATTCTCGCCCTTGGTAAAGGTATGTTATGAAATGTTTGTTAACTAGAGATGTAGACATGACTTATTGGTGATTCCTTTTGTTGACCAGGACTAACGAAGTATATTACTTAGGGTCCCAAGGTAGGATGCTGTTGGCGGACCAGGGGGCCAAGCGCTCACAAATTAGCAGAGGGGGCAACCACAACATGTCACAGCCAGCCGTGTGAGGACAAGGAGGAAGAAGGAAATAGAAAAATAAGTGAGAGGGAAACGTTGGAAGTGGGATAGACTACGTATACATTATATTAGGATAACGACTTGAGCATTACATATGCGTATCGTTAAAGTGGTAACAGTGCGACTGAAGTTACCAGAGATAGTAAACTATATTAGGATGACGACTTGAGCATTACGCATGCGTATCGTTAAAGTGGTAACAGTGCGACTGAAGTTACCAGAGATAGTAAACTATATTAGGATGACGACTTGAGCATTTCGCGTGCGTATCGCTAGGAGGGAAGGAAGACTTAATATTAAGATAACTTGTAAATGTATAATAACTACATAATGGAGACAGTAAAGAGTTAAATATATTATAATTAGAAATATATTAACGCGTTGTCATTCAGTTTCCAACCAGTACTTACATATTTTCTTAAATCTTTTATTTTTGTTCATTCATATATTTTTCCCACTTAATGTGGGTGGTGGCAGCGGAGTAACCAGGACTGTAGAGTACACTCCCAAGGTGGGCACTACATAATGGTGACAACGGTGTTGATGGTCATTTTGACCACTACAATGTTATGTTATGTTATGTTATGTTATGTTATGTTATGTTATGTTATGTTATGTTATGTTATGTTATGTTATGTTATGTTATGTTATGTTATGTTAGTTTAGTTTAGTTTAGTTTTTAGTTTAGTTTAGTTTAGGTTCACACTCATTAGAAATCCAATGAATTTTCCCTAGATCTTGGGAATATTTTCAACACCCCTAACTCAAAAACTATGTGGTTGCGACGCATATTTTGTACCCCACCCAAGTATCCCGCATTCCCCCAGGTCCCCAAGCTTGTTTTGTGGGAGAGGGGGAGTATGGGCAAACACTAGAATAATACCCAAAATACACTTCCTACCTCACACTCGCTTCTTCTTCTTGTGACCTCTGAGGTTAGATCCCATGCCCCTGGTGCAGGAACGTCCCGGAATCCATTGAGCACTTCCTGCTGCAGTGTCCTCGCTTCCACTCCCACCGACAACTTCTACGTGGTCAACTCATCGCCCTGAACGTCACCACCTTTGACCTGCCCACTCTGCTGGCAGCCGCTGCCGTCCACCCATCACAACGCCCCGCCGTCATCCGCCTCACCTGTGCCTTCCTGAGGAAGACTAATCAACTCTCGAGACTGTGATTACTTCACGGCTGTACACCAGGGCGAATATCGTCGACTTCGACATCACTGCCCTTCAACAACAACAACAACAGGTTAGATCCTGTGCAGTTGGCCAGACTTCTGTAGGAAGGTCCTCTGGTGTGCTTGAGGACTTTGAAGGCCAAGGTCTGGAGAGCCACCCAGGAGGTCAGCTAGAGTTTTGGTCTGCGGAGGAGGAGTGGAGAATAATTGGAGATAGTGATTGGAGGAGGGCCATGCGGTGGGAGTGGTTGCTTTCTTTTTTATTGACTTCTTTTCTACTCGCGGAGTCGCGACCTGGAACCTGAGCTTGAGTTGTAAGCACAGAAGAGGTCACAAGAAGAAGAAGAAGAATAGAGAATGGTAAACAAAACCACGCAGTTTCCCTACATGGCATGTCTTGATCTGTGGGAGATATAAGCACCCTATCTGCAGCCCTCGGCAGCCACCACGGTGAATATTACGGTAAGTTGGTCTATTTCAGATGGAAATTGTACTTTTATTGTAGTTTTGTTAAAGCTCCATTCGCATGTTACGCCCAGCTCCCAACCCCCGTCACGCCCCACACCCTAATGCTACCCTGTCTGGCATTTTCGGACAACAACCATAAGAATATAAGAACGGTAATAATAGACGATGACTTCGCGGTTGGGTAAATTTTTACGACAGCACCAAACGTCCCTACACAATAGGGAGCATGGTTTTTATTTACCTTATTGGTAATTTTTTTTTTTTTTTTTTTTTTTGGTTTGCGCAAAATAAAACTACCGTAGATAACAGTGAAGTCGCCAGTTCTACGTTTCTTTGTTATTTACAGACGTGTGGTGGCGTTAATACTTACATTTATACATCCATGATTTCAGAAAAGTTAGAAGGGTCTATCTGGAAAGTCTGTGTCATTTTGTGTCTTCATCTGTGTCATATTAGGGCTATAAATGAACAAATGACAAAAATAAAACCGAGTGGCGACCTCACTATACCTACTACAATAAAGTCGCCAGCTAGTATTTTAACCCAACAGTTGAGTC
>JACEEZ010020178.1:362500-430000 GCA_016584305.1 Chionoecetes opilio
ACGTCGCCACCTTTGACCTGCCCACCCTGCTGGCGGCAGCTGGTGTCCACCCCTCCCGGCAATACGCTGTCATCCGCCTCACCTGTGCCTTCCTGAGGAAAACAGGTCAACTACAGCGCCTGTGATAGCATCATAGGACATCACCAGGGCTCATAGTGTTCCCCAAGGGATCCTCGGCGCTCGCAGCCCTAAAAACAACAACAAAGTGACGTAAAAGTCCGCGGCGGGGTAGTTGATATTGGCGGTTGCTGGACACTAAATACTAGAGTAGGATAAACGTCCGGAGGTGGGTAATGGCCTCGGACTGTTGCGATTCCCGGACGTTTGCGGTTCCCGGACCAGTGCTCCCCCCTATTAGTCCGGGAAAACGAGGGTTGTGTGTACCATGTAAGGTTTACTAAGAGGCATGAATAATATGTGTGTGACTGTCTGAATGTAATCACATATCCACAAGTTGTAAGGACTATTTACTCATATATGAAGTGTTTAATGATGTGATTATAATGCTAGGGTACATTGAGGCTTTAAAATGTACTATGGTGATAAATTTTCTGGGGATTTTCCTTAGATGGCTAGCAATTTTTCCCCAGATTGCAAGACTTTTTTTCCCTTTGCTTTCTCAAGTCTTATCACAAATAAGCACATGATTCGATAGTGAAATTTGGCCTTATTTAAAGTGCTTAGAGGCAAAACACTATGATATGTGACATGTGGTTAGGTGAAGGCAGGGCAGAATATTTTGAAACAACCTTTACTGTCACGTAGCAGTTAAGATATTATATGTAGACAAGAGACTGATGCACGACAGTTAACACAACTTATGTAAGGTATGGTTAGGTAAGTTTACCATTTTCAAGATGTAGATATGACCATTTGCAGTATTTATATCCCTATAACAGCCGTCAAAGGGTTATAGTGAGGTTAGGTTAGTAACTTTTAGGGGTTATGGTGTGTGTAGGTTAATAACCTTTAGAGGTTATAGTGAGGTTAGGTAACTTTTAGGGGGTTATAATGAGGTTAGGTTAGCAACTTGTGTTACCCTTATCTGTATTGTTATTACAGGTAACAGGGGTCAACCCGAGTAAGAATACTTACAAGTGTTGATGACACTGTAGGGGATGATTGCCTCAGAAGTGTAGATTGATGGGTAGGAGTCTTCACCGTCCTAGCCAGACACTTCAAATGGTAGTTTAATAAAAGTGGTCGAGTGGTTGTTTACATGGCTTTGTTAATATAAAGTACCAGAACAATAATTACAATATATATATATATATATATATATATATATATATATATATATATATATAATATCTGTACACTGTGAGGGCGAGTGACAAGTCACGTGTTCCGATGGCCAAGGGAATGGCCGGAACAGCTCAGTGACTCCGTCCGTTGGCTTCTGTCTTCCCTCCGGCCAGTTGTAGCATATATGAGTTTTGGCCGGAATCTGACAGGTTCCGGTGTTCATGTCTCTCAGGCCTGTTGCACTTGTGTCAGCATCATCATCCTTGGGCAGAGCACTGAGATGATACACACACAACTTGTGTGTGTAGTCTGGAACCAGGGCGAGGTGTTTACGTGTTGCATCAAGACACCAGGTTGTTTGTCCACGTCATCTTTATAGGCCATGGCGTGATACTTCGTCAACATAACCTCATCAAAAGATGTTGCCTCAGACAGACAGGCGACACACATCCTGTAGCTTAATTGATAAATTAGTTATATACATATAATCTATACCTATTCAGGATCCTAATACTTGTAGGGGGTTATATAGTAAGGTTAGGTTAGTTACTTTTAGGGGGTTATAGTGAGGATAGGTTAGTTACTGTTGGTATTATTTTACATTAGGACCCCTACACAATTTGGGAGTATGGTTTCTATTTACCTTATTGGATTCTAGGAAACATTCTCTCAATGAGCTTCCGTCGCAAATCATTACTTTTGGAGATATGACATGTACTTGATAGGGAGGCGAGAGACAAGTGTTTACTTGCGCCCACTCTTCTTCCTCTTGTGACCTGCATCACCTCTGTTCTTCCCTTGCCGTGGATACTTTTTTTAATGCAGATTTGGCTTTAGTTAGGAGATTAAAGCGTGGGATTAGGTTAGGTTAGTTTAGTGAGTCAAAAGGTGGGGTTAGGTTAGTTTAATTTTCATATCACCTATACACTCCTTCCTATTAAAAACATCTTATATCCGAAAGAAGTGATTTGCGACGGAAGCTCATTGAGTGTTTCTTAGAATCCAATAAGGTGAACAGAAACCATACTCCCAATTGTGTAGGGGATTTCGGTCCTAGTGTAAAAATGTAGCTTACTTTTAAGGGGTTATAGTGGGGTTATGTTAGTAATTTTAGGGGGTTATAGTGAATTTAGGTTAGTTACATTTAAGGGGTTATAGTGAGGTTAGGTTAGTTACTTTTAAGGGGTTATAGTGAGGAGGTAGTATTAAGGGTTATAATGAGGTTAGGTATACTTTAAGGGTTAAGTGAGGTTAGGTAGTATTTAGGGTTAGAGTTAGGTTAGTACATTAAGGGGTTATAGTGAGGTTAGGTTAGTAATATTGCGGGAGTTATAGTGAGGTTAGGTTAGATACTTTTAAGGGGTTATAGTGAGGTTAGGTTAGTTACTTTTAAAGGATTATAGTGAGGTTAGGTTAGTTACTTTTAAGGGTTATACCACACATCACCATCTTCGAACTACGCTGTATGCAGGGATACCACTCCTTGGGTTTTTTTTCCCAAGATCTTGGAATTTAGGCCATGGCCTTGGGATATTTTTGTCTATCTTGGGATTTTTTGAGGGATGTTTCAAGTATTTCTCTAGTAGTTTATCTCAAGGTGAGCATATGTACCGTATTTAAGGATTCAGTTTCAATGTTTTTTTAAAGACCTTGGGATATTTTTGTCTTTCTTAGGATTTTTTGAGGGTCAGTCTTGGGTCAGTCCTAAATACGGTACACACGCTTACCTTGAGATAAACTACTGGAGAAACATTTGAATAATCCCCTCAAAATCTTGGGAAAAATCCCAAGGAGTGGCATCCCTGACCCCACCTCAGTTGTCTCTCGCAAGAGGTTTGGTGCCATTCGCGCCAAATATTTCAGCTCCCGACCACAACCACACCACAACCCCATACGTTTTAAGTTAAAAATAGATATATTGCCGGATGCGGATTTTTACTACCTTGACGTTGATGTTATTTTCATCCAATTCTGTAATGGTCACTGTTTCACTCACTTTGCCGCACTGTGGGCCCGGAAAAATTCACAGCTCCCGCAGTCCCCGGGTTAAAAACACTGAATCTCCATCAGAAGAAGCACTAAAACTTGGCCAGGAAAAATTTGTCAGGGTCTTATTTTTTCATTAAAACCTATAAGGTTAGGTTAGGTTTCATTAAAACCTATAAGACCCTGACAAATTTTTCCCGGACAAGTTTTAGTGCTTCTTCTGATGGAGATTCAGTGTTTTTAATGGAAACGGCGACTATAACTTTTTTTTTTTTTTTTTTTTTTGGAAAACTATGGGTTTCCGGAAAATATAACTATCTCCATTGAAAATAGCACCTACTTTAGGCCAGGAATAATTAGTCGGTGTCTCTGAAAACTACCGCGAAGTCCTCGTCCATTATTACCATAAGAACATAAGAACATAAGGGAAGCTACAAGAGGCTGGGAGGGTAAGTGGAAAATATGCGTTTTCAACCAATACTCCCTATTGACCAATACTCTCCTGACATATCTGCACCCCCCCAGATCTCCTGCTAGTCTACAAACCTAACCTGGGCATTGATTACGTAACCTAACCTCGTTGGGGGTGTTTCGCCCCCCTAGACCACCCTTGTGTCATTATTCGTTTCCGACGGCTGATGTAGGGGTAAAAAATACTCCTTATGATGAGATATAAACGTTCAGCATACTTAAAACCACCAACCAATCATGTATTGGTTGTAACTCCACTTGTTCTGGGTAAATATTCAGCAGGAGTAAGTGGCCGCCAACCAGCCGGGGCAGCCGGGCAATCACGTACCATCAGATTCGCTTATTTATCCTAAATAACAACAAAACCGAACTTAAACCTATCCTAAACCTAACCTAACCTAAACCAAACCTAAACATAACCTTAATCTAACCTAAACAATCCTAAACGGTAAATTATATATGGCAATGAATAAAACTGTATTCTGGTAAATCTAATTTTCCTCTAAATCAAACTTCCGTTATCGGCTCATGATTTAGCTTGAAATAAAGAAATTTTCCGTAAAATCGAGAGCGTTTCCTGTAAATCCTGTTTCTACAAGGGTCAAAACCGTATGACCCCCCATGGGCCCCCAAGCCTTCCCAAATGCGTGGGTCGGTGGCCGTTAGCTGAACCGCACCAAAGATTACTACATTTAGCGTAATTTTCCACTATATCAAGCATTGGAAAATAGAATAACAGAATTCTAATTCTTCCCCTAAATCGAGCTTTCTGGTAAATCGAGTTTCGTTAAATTGAGCTTCTACTGTACTTTGTTTTACTGCATCCTAAAAGTGAGAATTTATACTACATAGAGGATGGAGCCTATGATGGCCTACTGTAGATGATACATTTTTTTCTGATGTATTGTATTTGCCTGTGTACAGATTTGCAAATTGAGTAAAATTCAGAATATCCTGTATTTTTATGCCAAAGGATCCCATTATTCTTTAAATCTATAGCTATACGTTTGCTGCTTGCACACATCACATCCTTTGACAGTGCATGCTGATGTTTAGTTGCTCCATTTGGAAAACTGTACTTTTGTAAATCCATATCTCCTCTTCCTGTTGAGTTTTTTGCTGTTTTTTTTCTTCTCAATGTTAAGTTTCATTATTGAGATAAGTCCTCTATGTTCATTTCTTTCTTTTCCCCGTTACACATTTGGTTAACATTTTCGTATTTCCTTTTTTCCTTCTTTCCTCCAGCTTGGGTTACTTTCACTTTTTCTTTCCTCCAGCTTGGGTTACTTTCACTTTTTCTTTCCTCCAGCTTGGGTTACTTTCACTTTTTCTTTCCTCCAGCTTGGGTTACTTTCACTTTTTCTTTCCTCCAGCTTGGGTTACTTTCACTTTTTCTTTCCTCCAGCTTGGGTTACTTTCACTTCTCCAGTCTTTCCTCATAACTTAAACTTCTTAGACTTGGTACCCATCTTGTTGTTACTTTTTCTTTCTCTAGTTTCATGATTGTTTATTTAAATGTAGGTTCCGTACCGCTGCCACTTACAATACATGTACATTATTTCAATGTGGGTTTTATGAATTGTGTTATATTTTTTGATACCATATCTTCATCTACATAGTATATGAAGGTTACTCTCATATTTGCCAATAATACATACATATTTCTCACTTGATTTATGAGATCCTCTGGTATTAGTATCTTATTAATCATAACGCCCAAATCTTTCTTTCTCAGATTCCATTAGTATGTTATTACCTAACCTAATACACCCACTTTGGTTTCCTATCAGAGTTCTACACCTTTTCACTCTCAAATTAAAACAACTGAATTTCAACTTAAAACACCTGGACTTCAAATTAAAACAAGTGAATCTCAAATTAAAACAACTGAAATTTATATTAAAACAACTGAAGTTTAAATTAGAATAACTGAACTTCAAATTAAAATAACTGAACTTCAAATTCAAATAATTGAATTTTAAATTAAAAGAAAAAATTCATCTTTTCAGGGATGTCAATTTTCCGCGGATTCGCGGATTTCCGAGTATTTTATTGCCAGCTGGGTCTTTCTTTCGTGTCAGCTCGGGTAAAAAATTTTCAGGTTGTACTAGTTGCCCAGGCTACTTCACTGACTCCTGGCACGTCAGCACAGTCCCTTCACTTTTTTTCTCTACGAATTAATACTAGCTCGATATTCGTGACCCACTGCTACTATTTCTCATCAGTATTTCGGGTGTGTATAACAGCTAGCTAGTGTTCGGGGTGGATTCACACACAGCAGTGAGATACTCTTATTCAAGGGGTTTGTATCGATTGGTACATTTGTTCTCACATGGTCATTTCACTCCGGGCTGAGAGTTCAATCAGGATTGCCACAAGATGCTAATCCACTTGATCCATGAGGATCTCTGTATAGTATGTCAGATAATACATACCCACAAATTGTGACTCAAAATCCAAAATTAGTTACCAGAAATTAATAAACCATGGTCCTACAGAACTCACTTCAACTCGTCAAATTAAACAACGAATTTAATTAAAGGGGGGCTTCAAACGCAAACAGTGGAATTCCTCATAACAGATCAGTTTATAAAACGCTGCGTGGATGAGTTAGATCAACGACTTAAATTATAATATTTAGATTTTTATTCAATTATTGTTTCACCTGTATTTAAATTTTGAAATTATTTTTTTATTTGAATGTTCTTGTTCGTTTAATTTGTTAAGAGTGAAAAGGTGTATTATGAAAACACTCAGAAAAGTAACATATTTCTTCCGGCAAACTTTTTCTTGTCCTTACCAGAGTGCTGCCAGCAAAGGGAAGAGAGAGAGAAAAATATTTATGAAAAGATATACCATTCTTTTAAATATTTTTACACAGCATACTACATAGATACAGCAACACAGGATAAAGTAACGTATAGCTATTCCGTGTATGTTAGTACACATACTGTAGTTATACAAAAGAAAACAAGTTACATTTTTGGCACCAAAATTTTTTGGCACTCAAAATTTTTTGGGCTGTGAGAATCCACTTAAAATCTTTCTGCACCATCGAGTGGCCTAAGAACACCCACATGCTGCCCATTGACTCTACCTTCGAATGCGAGTGCATCGGAGGACACAGAGGGGCGGCATGAGCCTCTAATCACAGGTGTCACTATAAAAATCCTGCCTGCGCCACCATTGGCGAGGACCAACCATCACAGGCCTCGAGTGAACTTCCAGGGCCTACCATCCCACCCCTGGAGGTCACTGCCTAACGGCGCTGTAGGCACACACACACACACACACACACACACACAACACACACACACACACACACACACACACACACACACACACACACACACACACACACACAAAAGTGTACGAAGCAGCGCGAAACTCGGGGAGATAATGCGCAAAAGTCGGGATGGTAAGAATTTAGGATTCAGCGCGAAACTCGAGGATCGCGAAACTCGGATAGCGTGAAACTCGGGAGGGTAGTGTAGTTATAGGGGGGGTCGAAGTGGCTGAGGTCTCCCATCCGGATGTTATAGTTACAGAGGTTGGGTTAGTGAAGTATATGTTAAATATCTGAAAATGTTAGTGGAGCATGGAGTGAGTGTTATGGTGGAGGACAAAGCAAGGCATCTGAGTGGGACTTTCTAAAATTTTATATGAAAGAAACATCAGAAAATATAATAATCTAAAAGTATAACATAGGCAGCATATTCAATTATTCATATTCCTTGGATGTACACTATTACAAATCATACAGTTACATGTACAGCCTCTAAACTAAAATGTCATAATTACTTAATATGGAAGTTATTTATTAAGGTCATTGTATTTTATAGATGAGCATAAATTTAGTTACATATGCAATATTTTTTTACAAGTTTTCTGTACCTGTGTAGCTATCAGCAAGATGACGTCACAAGGTCCCCTGAGGCAAACAGCAAGAAGGTACTTGCTGTGGTGTGCTAATGAACACATCGAGTTTCGAATTCCGGTGAGTGTTGTAATGATTAAACTCAATTTTAATGTAGTTAACCTCAAATATGGCTTGACCAAAGGGAGATGGATTGGGGACTTAGAAGTGCTCTGTCTCTCTCTCTCTCTCTCTGAATTAATAAATAGATATATGAATAAGTATAAGTAAAGGCAGAAGGTTCTTAGACTTATATAGATATTAAACATGTGATGATATGTATATTGTGATTGAAATGGGAATTTTTTTAGGATGATTTTTTTTATTTCTTTCGTTTTAGGCTTCATTATTTAACACTTCTTGCTTTTTTATTTTGTCATTCTCGTAGGTAAAACCTTATGTGTATGGGAAAGGGTAGATAATTTTATTTTTTTATTAATTTCAGGAAATTAAGTCCATCTCATCAATGTTCAACATTCCACTCACATGGATAGACAAACCTAAGGAAGATGTGAGTAAACCCATGTGTTAAAGTTGTTTGTTTCATTTAAAAAGTTTTTCCACTTCCTGAAATCGAGAGTTATAGTTGAACTACAAGAAGTAGATGATTAGAATATCGAAGAAACTGACATTGTTTTTTAGTTTGGAGATATTCACAAGCAGGCTATGTCATGAAGGTTTGGTCTGCATGTCAAGACATTTAAAGCAACAAAGTAGGCAAATATGATCAGTGATTTTTTACAAATACATGTGCATATAGTTGATCTTGTAGATGTCATCCTGCTGCTACAATAATGTGATCATGCAATCCTGTCTCAAACCGTACACTTCCACACCATAGGTGGATGGACAATGGTTTTGTGCAGGCATGTCAAGGACATTTAGTTCACTTTTCCCTTTATATAGTTCTCTCTTTTGTTCAGTTACAATTACAAGAAACCTACCACGTTTCCTACTCCTTGTATAACTATTTGTTAACAAGTAACTTGATGTAAGTTCAGGGCTTACTCAACCGTAAACATTAGCAGCCGTCAACAGCGGAGCTGAGGTGAGTTCAAGTTTCACACTTATTTCCTGGGAGCTTTGTGTTTATCCCTCTGTAGGTGATATTAAAAGATCAGTTAATGATGTCTACATAGTTTTTAATCCATGTTCAAGAGTATTATTCACAATCTGAAACATTGAAACAATGCAGGCACACATGACATTATTCACAAATGGATGAAAAATTCAATGAAAAGTAACATATAAACGATAAGAATAAGAAAAAAACTCAAAACTTAAGCACAAAACAAAGTGCACACCTCACATTATAATGGTTTTGAGTTCTGTGGGGTAAACTCTTCTTGTTTCAGTCTCAGTTGATCTGCCTCAAGTTATCGTGCATCAGGCCGATCTAGTGTTTCTGTGGATTCTTAATTATGACCTCACCTATTGAATAACCTTGCAATCCTTACAATTCAAAAATTATGGAAAGGTAAAAAAGACTTAAAAGAAAGTGTGTGAACTTAAATGTGGCACAGAAATTAGAGCTAAGTGAAAAATTAGAATAAAGCGGTCTGTCTCAATGGCATATGTTCTTGAGATTCAACGAGTAGAAGAAAAGTTTCTGATATCTGTCAATTACTCGTTCAGTTGAATGAAGTTTTAGCATTAACAGACACCCTTCTTCATTATAAGTCCCTTGAATTGAGGGTTTATGGTATTTGCATCTCTCATTGAAAATATGCTTTTAAATATATATTAAACCAATATAATTAGTAAATAATACATTCTATATAATATTATTACTTATTATATATACATGTATATGAAGAAATTGATCAAAAGTTACTCCATGCATAGATTAAGGGACATCTCTGTTTTTGCAAAATATTGTATGAATATAATGGTATGGTTGTTTTAATTGTTCATTCCGTTTCCTGTAGCCTTATTTGATTGTTGAGATGAATGAAGGCGATGCGAGAAGACTGATGTCCCGCTGCATGTTGGTGCGCTCCTGCTATGAGTTGTGGTGAGTAACATGTGCTAAAATAAGACTTAAACTATGCGACTGCAAGCCACTTTGGGGAGGCGGTAGCAGAGTGGTTAGCATCACCAGGTGGTGTTCTCGAAGACCCGAGTTCAATCCCGAGCGAGATCCATAAATCCACTTAAAATATTTCTGCACCGTCGAGTGGCCTAAGAACACCCGCATGCCCTTCCCATTAACTCTACCTTCGACTGCGAGTGCATCGGAGGACACAGGGGGCGGCATGAGCCTCTAATCACAGGCGCCACTATAAAAATCTTGCCTGCGCCACCACGGGCAAGGGCCAACCATCACTGCCCTCAAGTGAACCTCCAGGGCCTATCATCCCGCCCCTGGAGGTCACTGCCTACAGGCGCTATAGGCATAGATGTAAAAAAAAAGAGAAAAAAAAAGCCAGGATTATCTGATTAAGTAACACCTATATTCGATCTACAATACTTGTAACTCAATCCTGACTGCTTTAATATTTTTTTTTTTTTTAAGAATTATGAGAGCTAGGCAACTAAGGTTAAGTATCCTAACTGGAGTCACAAGAGAGCTTTGGCTTCCCTCCACAAGCCATCACTGTGGCATAGGATTGAACCCAAGACCACCCAATCAGGAGTCCAACATGGTACAACGAGTGCTATCCCATGCTCCAATATGATAATGTTGAAATTTTGATGTCTTTTATGTTATATATGTTATTTTATATGTAATTTTCGTATTTTGCGTAATAGAAAATGTTTTTGTCATTTTCTGACTCTTTTTTCATGTCCTGTTGTTTGTCCGACACAATTTTTGTCCACCATGGCATGATTTATGATGGAAATGGCATGGTGGATGCAATATCACTATACTGTACTCACATGGAGGAATGATTAGAGAAATGTAGGAGATACTAAGTCATTGATTTATACCTAGTGTGTGATAGCTACCTACATGGATCAAGACTGTTGCCATTAGGGTAAGCACCCGTATGCATGGGTGTCTGGTGGTGGGGAGGCAAACAGGTCATTTGTCCTCCCCTGGATCAAGCCTTCTAGCCGAGGGGGAAGTTGGAATCTTGTAGGAGTGTCAAGAGTGTCTGTTCTCTGCCTGATCACACCTGACCTAAGGTTGTGCACTTTGGCTAATCTCTAGGATACAATCTACCCTCACTTATTCTGAAGTCTACCTCATCAGCTATTCCCATTGAAATATGTATGTCCTTTTGCTGCCCCTTGGTAAAGTTACAGCAACTGCCCTTGCTTATATGACCTAACAACTTCCATACATACAAAACTCTGAAATATCACAGTTTGCTCAGAGAAGCTGTAATCCTAATATTTTTTATGTCGTTGGAGGAATTTGAGCAGCACTGGCACTGCCACATTTGTTAGGGTCAGCACTGCATAGGTTAGTGTTCTTTGGACTTGAACAGGGTTGTTTGATTTAAATCAAGTTTATTTTAATCACTGATTTAAATCATGATTTAAATCAAATGATTTAAAAAAAAAAATCAGTGATTTAAATCATAACCTGATCATTATTTGAACACGAGAGGGGAAAGAAGGAAAATTAAGCAAATGGGCTTTATGAACACCAATTTTATCATTGTAGTACTGTATAATTATATCATAATGAGACTATATGAGTGGTGCGGGGGAATCCACGGTGGCACTTTGAGGTAGCAAATTGCCATGAGAATGTTTTCACAGCAGAAATATTTTTTTCTCAATTATATATATATTTTTGTTGTACTGTATAAAAAGCCACACTACTATAACCTAAAGTTGAATGTGCATGTTACTTTTGTTTATAAAAAGCTAAAGTGATATTAACCAAAGTTTAATATGCATTATGATTAATTATATCAAACAAAAAATATAATTCTCTTGTTTAACCGCCGAAGTAATTATTACTACAACAAAAATGCCATTGAATCCGATTGACTTCCTATTGGGAAGTTAAGTAGCAAGAATGACTATGAAAAATTAGGCCGAACAGTATGATATAGCAAAATCAGGCAATATTTTGTGTAGCTGACTCTCATCACAGACAGAATGTGATGACCTTTCGTATGCCAGCTAGGAGGTTATTACCAGAGGCTAGTGTTCTTTGGACTTGAAGATAATCCATTGGGATGGTTTACCAAGGTTCTATCAATCTTTGCAGGGGTCAAGGAGACACAGAGGAAGAACTCCATTCCAGTGTCAAATCTTTTCCACTTGACATGATGAAACCTCACCTGGCTTCTGGAAAAACCTACAAAGTTCGTGTGGAGACTTTTAACAGGACTTTAAAAAGCTCAGAGAAGTTGGAGAAAATAGAGGTATAGTAATTCCATATATCATGCTTTGCCAAGGCTATGTTGGTCATGATGGTCAGAAGTTGCCTTAGTTAAGTTGTACGTCATGGTATGTGTAAGATGTAATAGGCTAGAGGAAAAACAGGCAATCAAGTGAACACTGATTTGTGATTTCTTTGGAAAGAAAAATACTCATGTTACTGTAGGTGTGAAGTGTGAAGCACAAGAGGTATGATGAATTAAGTTGTGCTATTGTCATTGACTAGGGAAACAAAATAATGCTGGGCTGTAATATTTTTTGTTGACAGTTACAGTAAGAGGCATTGGAAATATAAAAACATTAAGAACATAAGAAGAAGAAGAAAAAACAAATATTGCATCAGCTTGTGTAGTATCAATGGTTGTAGCTGTATCACTAGAGTAGGGACTCTCAGAGCCCCCACCTCACTGTACAAGCATCAAGTGTTTGTGTCAAGACAACTATTAAAGGAGTTGTTAGGGCAGTCAGAAGCCAAACAGTTCAGGGAAACTTTCCATGTTTTCATGCTTGCATAGGATTGATTAGGCCTATGATACAAAATAGATGAAGATTGACTTTATATTATTCAGTATGGGATGACACTTTGCAATGAAGGGGCTTTGATCAGTCTTTTGTTCTTCATTTCCAGTCCTTGAGCTACCTCCCCTTCGAAGGGAAGGTTGACCTGACACACGCCACAACCTGCCTCCACTTCCTGGAATACTATGGTCTGCACCCCAATGAGATCCCTTGTGCTCCATACAAGGTCAGTTTATCATTACCAAATTATTATATTATGTGGAAGTGTTCATTAATTTTGTATACAGCTTAGAATTTGAGTACATTATAATACACACAATGTCTTTCCAGCTCTTCTTAGGAAGGTGGGTGGTGGATGGTCAAAGAGAGCTTATCAATAAGTTCTCCTTAAAGACCAGGACCTACATTGGCAACACCTCCATGGACGCTCAGCTCTCCTTCATCATGGCCAACTTTGCTCAAGTGCAGCCAGCAAGCATAGCTGTAGACCCATTTGTTGGTACAGGTAAGAACCTTTTTTATTTTTTCACTAGATTGATTTCAGAAGGGACTTGGGTTTTTGCATACAGTAAACCCTCTCTAAGTCGAACTAATTGGGGGGAGACCTGAGTTGAATTAGCCGAAAGTCTGAATTATCCGTTGTTTACCTCTAGCCCCCCACACAATAAGAACTCACTAAAACATGCCAAAACAGTACAGATTGTATTACTTGTATAGTAAACCCTCTATAATTAGATCTAATTGGGGGGAGGCCTGGGTCGAATTAGCCGAAAGTCTGAATTATCCCATGGTTACCTCTAGCCCCTCCACACAATAAGAACTCACTCAAACATGCCAAAACAGCACAGATTGTATTACTTGTACTCACTACTCACCAAAACATGGCTAATACAGAAGTCTAGAAATGCAGTACTACTGTACACTGAGCACTTAGGCGTCACTAATAGCGTCTTCAGGCAAGGGCTGCGTTTAGTAAAGCAACGCGCACAGGTGCATACGGAGGCGCACGGTGATGACAGTATACAGTATGCCTAGAGCAATCTACCCCCGCACTACAGCCCAGATGGGAGGTGAATCGCTAATGAGTTGCCAGCTCGCGCCACAATAAGGGTATGTAAACAAAGGGAAAAGAAAATCTCTCCTCTTCGCTCTCCTCTTCTTGCCTCCTTAATATTTCATTTCCTGCTGCTATAACTCCTGCTGGATCAAATACAGGGTCATCCCTGTCCATTAACTCTACCTTCGACTGTGAGTGCATCGGAGGACACGGGGGGGGCGGTATGAGCCTCTAATCACAGGCGTCACCACTATCAATCCTGCAAGGGCCAACCATCACAGCCCTCAAGTGAGCCTCTAGAGCCTACCATCTGAGCCCTGGAGGTCACTGCCTACAGGCGCTATAGGCATAGATGTAAAAAAGAAAAGAAAAAAATACATATAGAGATACATAATTGTTTGGCGGCTGTCTTTGCCTTGCCGAGTTATAGCAAATTTTGAGTTATACAATGCCGAGTTATAAGGCTTTTAGTGCAGCACCATGCATAAATTAGCGTCAACTAAATAAATGTCATAAATCGGGGAAATTACCAGATTGATAATGTTATTTAGTTAACGCTAATTTATGCATGGTGCTAATTCGTTTATCAGAAAACGAAATATATCAATGGAAAGCTATTAACCCCCTCGCATTCTATGACGTGTTTCGCGTCATTCGAGAAGTGATGTCTGGAACGCCTATGACGCGAAACGTGTCATTCAGCAGAAAAATATTCTCCTAAAATTGATAAATAACGCTATCTGCGTCATTTTTGGGCAAATGTTCAGTAAGCTGATCTATTTAAAAATGAATGATCTGTCAACCTTCTGTCAGCATTCTTATGGTAGAGCGCAGATCAAATATTATAGTTGCCTCCCGGCAGTCAGTCTGTTAGGGCATTGTGAGTGGCGGTGGTTTAAAGGCCAAGCGGTGACTCAAGAGTCTGCGTTCAGTGCTTTAGCGTGTATTTGTTGCATAATAAATCTATGTGAATGACCTGTCAGTGCATATATAATGAGGATCACGATACTATGTACTGGAAATAGGCTATACATAATCGTATAACGGTTGATAACGGACAGTTCAAGCTCATGAACGAAGTTTATAGCGATTTATATCCTATATAGCCTATTAGCCTGAATGGTTGACGTGTATGTTGCCGAGGTGATGACATAGAAACTGAAACTGCAGTGCGAGTTGACTTTTATATGAATTGTACACACGGGTAATTTTGTTTTATATATACACATGCACACATTTTTATTTCTATTACTTCGTGTTTGCACCTACACTATATGGTTTTATGTGTAGCCTACATTGGTTATTTAGTGTGTTTGAAGAAAAACCTGAAACAAGCGCATTTTCGTTGTGATGCTTGACTGAGCGTATGTGTGCGCGTATGTGGGTGTATGCATGAACATTTTTTTGTTTCTTGTTACTACAGTCTATCCCACCAAATATTGGAAACATGAGACAGAAGGCGGGGACGAATGATATAGTCCCCGCCTTCTGTCTCATGTTTCCATGGGTAGAGGAGAATGCCGTTTGGCTTCAGCTCAAAAATTCTCCATCTCCGAAATTATTGAGGCTAGAAATTATTGCTTGGTGGCATTCTTGTCTTTACAGTGTGGACATATCATCTATACAACTTTCGTGCATATTTTCCAAACCAACTAATTAAAATATTTAGGTTGTAAATGATATTTCACTGCTAGTAGTGCAAGTTTACACTGATACATCTCAGGAAATATTGCAGATACGAATATTCTGAAAACATCCCAGAACTGCTGATGAAAATTGTCATTTATACATAGAAAATTACTTTAGTGAGAAAAGTTTTGAGAAAAGAAGGTGGGAACTTTCTACACTGTCCGTATTTATCGGGGGTTTGATAAAATTATCAAGAAATATTCGCCCCAAAAAAGTTTTTGACATAGTACTAAAGACATACATTCATTTTCTTTGTTTTCAGGAGCTCTACACAGCGAAACAAAATCAAAGCTGTATCATAAAACATTGCTGAAAAAATCGAGAAAATGTATAAAAATTTGATTGTTTTGAGAGAAATGTTTAGTTTACGCTACTTTTACCGCGGTGCATATTCATTTATCAGAAAATTAATTGTTTCCATGGATGACTGGTATAATTCCACTTCTTTTGGCATGCAACACATTGAATGCTTTCTCAGAAAAATTTTACTAATGAAGAGTTGAAGTCAATTGACTTTTTATGCACATTTATTCAGTCTCTTAATGACATTTGTTTACATGCTTTACAGTTTTTTATGTGATAATCTTATGGAACAAACATCTATAAAGATAATAGTATAACATTTATTCTGATAAGAGTATTTGGTGTAGGGAAAATTAGACTGGAAAGTAAACTTTTTTACGCGTAGAAAAACCCTTCTGAGGGCCTCTCCCACGGGCTGCCACTGGAAAGAATTCATAAATATAATTACGGAATGCGAGGGGGTTAAAATTCCGCTTATATTGATATGCTTCATGTTATAAGTTGTCTCGCAAAATATTCAATGGCGAAGAGTTTAAGTGAATATTAAGTTCATGCATATTTCTTTAGACTCTCATAATGGCATTTCTTTAGTGTGTTTTACTGGTTTTTATTTGATAGTATTATAGAACAAACACAAGTGCTTGTGGGCCCTTTGGACCCATGTATTAATGTTTGAGGTAGTAGCAGTATGTATTAGACAAAAATGTAAGTGCAAACTACAATCGT
Source organism: Chionoecetes opilio (assembly GCA_016584305.1). Lineage (NCBI taxonomy): Eukaryota > Metazoa > Arthropoda > Malacostraca > Decapoda > Majidae > Chionoecetes > Chionoecetes opilio. Next base: position 378,754 of record JACEEZ010020178.1, read on the forward strand.
GTTGTTGCTGTCGTTGGTCACTGGTCAAAGTGTCTTGGGGTAGACCACCTACCACCACCGTAGCCTGCCTCACCCCAGCCCCACGCTTGTCCTGCAAGCAAACACACACACTCATACACAAACGCACGCACGCACGCACGCACACACACACGCACGCACGCACGCACACACGCACGCACGCACACACACACACACACACACACACACACACACACACACACACACACACACACACACACACACACACACACACACACACACACACACACATGCATGCACGCATCACTCACACACACACACATCCTAGACACATATAGGTACACATAGGTACTCTGTAGTGTAGGGGAAGCACGCTCGGTTCACAACCGAGAAGTCCCGGGTTCGATCCCCGGGCGGAGCGGAAACAGATGGGTTGTTTCCTTAAAACCCATAGCCCCTGTCCACCCAGCAGTGAATGGGTACCGGGTGTTAGCCGGGGTTTGTGACCCACTTCCCGGGGTGCTGGCTTCAGCCAAAACTAAGCACTAAGGATGAATGATAAAAATGTTGATATGGAGACGGGGCCATACGAGTGTTGCTCAGGCCCTGTAAAATACAACTAGATGAACAACTAGATGAATACACACACACACACAAACGGTAAGTCCATAGTCTACGGAGTTAGTGAAATGCGGCACGGCGTGACCGCATAGTTCTTCCTGTAATCTAATAGTCGTAAGTGTTTTCAGCCCAAAACCCCCCTTCAAAATGATTCAATCGACACGGGATCAAGCCGCTTACCACCTACGATTTATTTGCGATCTTTTGAGCCTACTCGCAACAAAATTGAATTTACTGTTTCGGCTACCCAAAACAGACAGACAGACAGACAGACACACGGCTACTCCTATAGTATATTAGATTTACAAAGATAACAGTATATCATTTATACTGATAAACCATAGTCTACTGTATTCATGGAACACTTTTTTACTTTGCCGATCAGCCTCCACTGGTCATGGGCGGGTTGGCTCGGAGCCCCAGAAACAAGTCCAGTATACAGTAGTCTTTGCCTCTACATATTCAAACCACTTAAAAACCTCATACATTAATTCAGCCACCTCACATTTCATGTGATTTGCTCTCTTAGACATTGTAGATTTATACTTACAAGGATATGAATGATCATTTCTGTCCCTGTTCCATCTCAGTAAATAATATGTGTTGATAAAGTAACCCTCCTCAAGTTATATTTTCATGAATCATACTGAGATAACCTTATCTACTTTCAACTGATGTCCAATTTTTGCATGTGAAAAGCAATTTTTGCATGTGAAAGTTTTTTGTTAGGTTCAGGTTGATGTTTGAGATATGGTGGTAATGAACAATATTGGCAGCTTAATAATGGCAACAGTTTCACAGGGTCAGTGCTGGTGTCGGCAGCACAGTTTGGGGCCCATGTCTGGGGCTGGGACATCGATTACCTCACTCTTCATGCACGCACCAAGCCCACGCGCCACAGTCAGGTAATTCTGGTTATTTAGCTTTCTATTATTTGCCTTAGAAAAATTCTTTTGTGCAGCTGTGTCAAAAACTATTTTTATACAAACCTGCCTTTTCTTTGCATATACGTAGACAAATTTGAAAAATGTGGTAATACGATGAGACGGGGTTAGAATTTTTAACATGGCTAAAGTGAAAGAAATGATGGGATGAAAAGCAGTATAAGATAAGTTTCTTGTATATGAAATTTTCTGTTGTTTCAACAAACACGCATGTAGCTTTTGTAACTTGAATTAAATACGGTGGGCTTTAGTAATTTAATAAATTACTGTAAAAGCATTTAAGGGGAGAGTCCCCCATGAATTAAAAATTGCATCTACGGTCAAGAATAATTTATATGTTGTGTATATTAGAACCCTTGTTATCACATGAAAATTTCAAGCTGATCAGATGAAATGAAAAATTTGAGAAATTTAAGGAACATTATTTTTTGGTTTCTGATGAAATTTTGAATTTATTTTTCTCAGCCATTTTTTTATCGATTTCCTTGTGACATGCGCATCTGATAATTCATTGTTATTCTAACAATTTGTCTTGTTGTTTTTTTGAAAACTGTTTTCGAAAAAACTTTCAAAACTTGTAAAAAAAAAAATTTAATTTTGATTTTTTTTGGGATAATTTTCTCATATTTCAAAACTAAGCCTTTAAAAAAAAAAAAAAAAAACAGGACAGATTTTTCTACGATATTTGATTTTGTGGGTCCTAAAGTTTCGTGAAAATCGTGCCAAAAATAAAAGCAGAAAATAATTTTATGTTCATTTTATACTAGTTTTGAGAAAAATGTGTTCGAAGTTTTGCTACAGTTTCTGCACTCCAGTATAGGTACTATACTGTCTATGCTACTTTCATATGAATTTTATGGGATCAGTAATCACATATCAATGCATGCATAAAAGGATTTGGCACCTTGTCCCCCCTTATAAAGGTATTAATTAATCGCTCAAAGGCGAGGGTGTCAGGGCGCGCCACGCCCCTCATTGTTGCAAGGTTCCATCAAAATTCACCAGGTGCATAGCTTTCGGTTGGAATTCCTTTGTCTGTCTTCCTCTTCTTGTTTATTGTCTTCTTCGGTGTAATTCTTCTCTTTTCTAGTCCTTTTTGGATGTATACATTTGTTTAAAAAAAAAATGTTGTGAACAGGTTGCACTTTTCATATCCAAAATTGTGTTCCAGAATTGTTACCTGGGTAACAAACTTCACCCTCAAGATTTTTTTTTTTTTTTTTTAAAGGCTTAGTTTTGGTATATGGGAAAATTATCCAAAAAACTAATATTTTTTTTAATTTTTTTTAATTTTTTTTATACAAGTTTTGAAAGTTTAAAAGCCATTTAAATCCCCTCGCTATGGGCATTTAAATTTATGTCCGACTGAAAAAAATTCCACCACTCGAAAGCCAAAGGATAGGGTGTTGCCATAGACCATATAACTCAAATTCGTATTTAAAAAAAATATTTTCATATTTTCACGGCGGACTCTCCCCTTAAAGTAATCGTCCAGACCATTTCATTATTCCTGATTTAATGCAGTCAAAATAGAGCCATTATCAAGTATGTCAACAATATGTTGTCACTTTTTGCATCCAGTCACCCGTTTTTAAATGATCCGCATTCAAAACCTGTAAATTCCCCGAGCTCTCAAAACAGAACTGATGACCAGCAGACGACGGATCACGGCTCGGTGACGTCACATTACCTGGCCTCCCAGGCCAGCCCTATACAAATACACGGAGACTGAGAAAAAAATATAGTACTTGAAGAATTTTGGGTGTTTCTGATATATTTTTTGTGCGATATGGCATATACTTGCATCCTGTATGGGTGCAGCAAGAAAGCTGTGCCTTTTCCGAGAGCTTAGCATCTATTTCCAAGCTATATGGCGCAGATATATGTGTGCAGACGGCTGGAGCGGCGGGTGTGCTGCGCGGTGTGCTCAGACTCTGAGCACACTGCGCGGCAAAAACAAAAAATATATCAGAAACACCCAAAATTCTTCAGGTACTATATTTTTTTCTCAGTCTCCGTGTATTTGCATAGGGCTGGCCTTGGAGGCCAGGTAATGTGACGTCACCAGCAAGTTTCGCACCACGGCTGGAATGGGGCTGTTGTTTTTCCCGCGCTTTTTACAAATGTCATGTTTTTAGGGAAATAAGGCGTGGAAATGAATTATTTTTTGTGGATTAGGTATTTTGAATGAACATCAACATCATTATGCAAAGAAAAAATGGGTCTGGACGATTACTTTAAGAAACTGTCATAAAAAAATGGCCACATGCCTTGTGCATATTAAAGTGCAAGTGGGCGTGTCTAGCACTGCAGTCTGGAGTCACGCTCCAATGCTCTCTAAAGCAGCTTTCCACTGTCCAAGTCATTGCCTGATATCTAATGGATGCTTGGGTTTCTGATTATATAATCTATATAGTCTTAGCAGCCAAAGCCATCCTTATGTTGTGCCAAAATGACTCCTGAGCTCACTTAGGAAACAAAGGTGCAGTTTGTTCCAGTAGCCAGCCTCGTAGCCAGTCCACATGTTAAAACACTTCTATTGGGTTACACTGAAGATGGCTTCATATGTGAAATGCTCGCTTGGACCAAGAAAACATGTCTGTATGATTTCCTTTTGTATCAGTACATACTCATGTATATGTCCTTTATAGCACAACTCTCCGTGTTGCTCTAGATCTATCCACTTCAAGGCACATTTTTCCTTGAAATGCCTCCCGAAAGCAAATGTCCTGCTACTCTACATTGCAGGAGTGCATGGCCAGCATCCCTGCCCTCATTATGTGTATGTACAAGAGACCAAAAATTATCATTGCCACACAAAAGGTGATAAACAGATAATTAATGAAAACAATAAAAAAAATGGTTTTTGAACCATGGGGACATAGAATGTTTCTGTAGTTTATCACTTTTCACTAAATCATTCTTTGTTTAGGATGTGTAAATTATAAGTTGCAGTATCAGGGAGCGAACTGCCCTGTGTTAGGTGCCACCCCACATGTTTAGGAGATGGCCTTATTATGTGAAAAAAAAACCATTAATTTTATTCCTTAAGTATTAGACGATTACCTTACCTTACCTTTGATACCTTTGAAGAATCTTGCCCGTTATCGGCGGAGTTGAGGTGGTCCTCCACTCATTCCAGGTGTAGTATGTAGCTCCCTGATTCTCTATTTTTTTAGGATTTTGTTAAGGCTTAATAATTATGCTGACATATATTGTACAGTAAATATAAGATAACCTACAGTATAATATATGAACAGGTCAGGTGTGAGTTATGAGATTTTTGGTTCAGATTTTACTATTAGCTTTAAATATAGCTAATAGATTATTTATTTACTCTTGTATTGCTGAAGCAATTTTGACATCTGATTTAGAAATTTTCCACTTAAAATGTCCATCTAACTCTAATCATTGTTTTGAATATTTTGGCAGAAACAACGAACGGCTCAGGAATCAATCATGAGTAATTTAGAACAGTATGGGCTGAGACACAGATACTTGGATGTTGTGGTGATGGATAATGCAAGGCCCTTTTGGAGAGAAGTTCCTTACGTTGACGCAATCATTACTGATCGTAAGTATTTTCTGATATTGTATTCATAGTCCATCTCAAATTCTAAAGGATAAAATTTTACAAGTATTGCATATTGAATAAGTTTGCAAGCACAATGAAAGAGGGGATCAGCATGATCTTGTTTGGTTGTTAATTTAAGAAAAAGTTTGGTTGTCTATTTAGGAAAGAAGAAAATAGTACAGCAGAAGGTAATGGAGATGAAAGACTCACAGCACCCTCGCGTAATGTGTCAAGTGAGGGACTAGTTAAGGAGAAAGCTACAATGGATGTGGCGACCTCGCTGCTCACTGCACTGTGGTCTATACTACTCTGTGGTGCTGTTGGCCTGGGAGGTTAATCTCTCATCCTGAAACATGGAGCATAGAGTGCATGTCTCCATATTCCGTGTGTGTTGTGTTGTATGAGGTGACTAAGAGGGTGGAGATTTTGGTCCTTTCCCTGGTGTCATTTCCCATGAAAACAAAAAGCAAATATTTGTTTGTTGTGTGCCACCCCACGTGTTTGGTGGTGAGTAAGAGGGACAAGGGTGGAGTGTTGGGATCCCTTCTCTGAGTACCTACTAGTATAATTTTCCATGAAAATAAATAATTTTTTTGCCATGTGCCTCCTCCATTTGTTTGAGAGATTGCCAATTGTATGAAATTAAATTTTCAAGAAAGATAAAGCAGCTGATGAAGTGTAATGGGGATGGTAATCTAGAGGTGCAGCGGTGGTTGTGAATAGTGAAATAGAATAAGTGTCAAGGTTTTGTTTATGTACATGAAAATATAAATGCAATGTTGTTCATGGGGCTGAGCTAAGCCATGAATTTATAGAGAGGGTGTAAAGGTTTTGGTAGCTTTCAAGGGAGTTTGTGGAAGGAAGCCTTTGTATGTAGAGACAAAAATGGAATTCTTTTACAAGATTGTTATGCCATCAGCTATTTATGACAATTAGACATAAGGTGCTAATGAAATGGCAAGAAAATAAAGGGATATGCAGAAAAAAAGTGCATGCAATCTATTACTGTAGTAAAATATGTGATAGAATGAAAAGCAATAGGGACTGAGAAATTTGCAGAAATAGATGTTTTGTTATTTGTGATTACAGAATATTGATAATGTATAAAGAAATTTCCACCTTCCAATGAATTTGTATATAAAAGTCTATAAGAGTCACTGTCATATTACCATTAGATATGTATTCTGGAAATTACTTTTTCGAGTCATCAATAGATCCTAGTAATGGTGTTTTTGTACTTTGCAGCTCCCTATGGTATTCGTGAGACAACAGAACGAGTTGGGATCCTAAAGGAACCAAAGAACAGTGAGAACGCAACCAGACAACAGTCATCCCTCGAACACTTTCCAACTAAAATTACCTACAGTCTCTCTGATGCTTTTTGTGATTTGATAAATTTTGCTGCTGGACATCTAATAGTTGGTGGGCGGTTAGTGTTTTGGCTTCCGGTGTTCAGGTTAGTGTCATGACTCAGTTCTTCCTTATCAATAATCTTTATATAATGTATTACAGGAGGTTGCATAAGTACTGTTTTCATGCTCAAAAGGCAGGTTTAGCATTAGTTTACATAATTACATATTTTCTCGCATATCTGTTTAACTTGTATTCTTAACATTTCAAGGGAAGACTACGATGAGAGCCACATACCCAGTCACCCGTGCCTCACACTTGTGTTTAACTGTGAACAAGTATTGACAGTGCATTCCAGCAGACGCCTCATCACGCTTATGAAAACGAGACATCCAGAGGTATGTAGTCACAGTTGGGGTTGATTGTTAAGGAAGATTCTTAATAAGTAAGTGCCACCCTATTTTGCAAAATGAGTATGATTAATTAAGGGAAAAAACAGAATAAAGTTTTGAGAATAAGTGATTTATTTAAAACATTTATTTTGATGTAGACTTAAAAGTGCTGTGTAGGATTTATTTTTTACATATAAATAGTTTTCTCACCATCTTAACCCCCTCGCATTATATGACGCGTTACGCGTCATTCGAGAAGTGATGTCTGGAACACCTATGACGCGTAATGCGTCATTCAGCCCGTCGTGTTGTCACCCAACCCAGGCTCAAAGGCTAAAGCCCCTTTCACACATTCACGGTTCGAGCCACGGCAAAGGAAATCCTTGAAATCAGTGTGTACCGTGCAGAGGTGGGCACTTCTGCAAACACTTCCGCAATGTCTGAAGCAATGTCCGAAGTCTTGAGCGCTGGTTGAAAAAAATTCACGATCCAACCGATAACATTCCACCTACTCATTTAAATAGGTTACTCTGAATGGTGAAAGATATCTCTATTTACTGTTTGACAATTTAGAGGAGTGTTTTGACAAGTGCAATGCTGAGACATTCATGCAAGATGGTGCACCGTGTCATAGCTGTAAGCCAGTTTAGGAATGGTTACTAGGAAATTGTGCCGTAAAATATTTTCAAGACTGGCCTGTTTGTGTTTATGTACATTTTCTGTGGTAATTTTAGGGGGGAATATTATGATCTTGTTGTGCGCATGTGTTTACCCGTGGCGACGATGGAACTACGCCAACTACTTTGACCTCTACGTTCATAATTCAATTTTTTTGACGTAAATAACATTTAGGAATGCAATAATGAAATTGTGATAATCAGGGCTTTCACATAAATTCTTGCCGCCCTGCCGTATTGTATAAAAAAAAGAAAAAGAAAAAAAGAGAGAGAGAGAGGTCCGAATAATGACGGTCCGAATACGCGAGGGTTTACTGTACTGTACCGTAAATGGCGGCGTACAAGTCGACTCATTGACCCTGAAAAAATTTCTCCAAAGCTAGGGGTCGACTTATACGGCTAGGATAAAATGCGAACCTTTACCACCGAGTGGCAAACAAGTGGATCAGCACTACTAACAATCGCTGTACACCACTTACTGTAACTCCAGCAGGTTACCACAAATATTTCCAACTAAAACTTGAGTTTGGTGAACTTACTTAACATATTTAACACACAGATTAATATATAAATAATAAAACAATAATAAAAAATAATTTATATAAACACAAAACCATAGGCTGTTTCCAACAGCTGATACACAGATTGTAAACACTGACCGGAACACCACTGAACCCAAGCGGCCAGTCAGACAACTACATGGGCTGGTTTCTTTCACATATGCAAATGGCAGAGGGCACCGGTAAGTGCAGTCCAGTAATACTACCGTTTTTTTACTATAATATACAGTATGTAGCGGTACTATCAGGGGACTATGGTGTTTTTCATGTGAAAACAAGAGGGGGACTAGAGTAAAGATTCATATCTTCATATAAGTGGTGTGGTGTCATGTGTTTTTGCGACAGGTTACCGTATACCGTACCGTAGCCTATCCACATTTAAGCTTTGGCCTACCAGTAGCCTACCGTATTTTTTGGTATACGACTTATACGGCAAATATAGGCCTAACCCGTAATCTTGAGGTAGACTTATACGCCTGGTCGACTTGTACGCTGCAATTTAGGGTAGGTGCACAGGGGCGAGCAGGGTTGCCAGACTTGGCTTTAAATGGTCAATCTGGGCTTTCTGAGGAAGGTTGGCCTCCACTTTGTTTTTTCTTGAGGCCAACCTCAACTTGTCCTTTTTGGGAATTACTTTGTAAAGCATGTAATTTGTTTCAAAGAAAAAATAAATTTAAATAAATAACATCCTCCTCCTTGAACATGTGAGGTGAATCCACGGGTATCATGCGAATAGCTTTGGGGAACTGACACTGACACAAACTGAAAACTAACTACTACTAAACTAAAGTACCGTATTTGGCTGCGTATAAGACGACTCGGTGTATAAGACGACCCCCAAAATTTCTAGTAAAAACGTAGGTTTTGGGCTATACTCGCCGTATAAGACTACCCTCCAAGGTAGACCACTCAGCTTATACAAGGTTAGGTACAAACAGCTGTTAATTCATATACCACTCACGTATATTCTCTGTGTACAGTATATATATAGGACGACGGTTGCACATGGCACTCCTCAACACATAATTCTGGTTGCAACCATACACATAGTTACATTACACGTCCTGATCAGCTTACTCATCTAGCTACACTTATTATTTTATTAAAATAATGTGAATTACAGTAAGTGATTTCAGTAGAAAGTATCCGTGTTTTTACCAAGGCAAGGGTAAGCCTACCATCAATCATTACCCGCGCTAACAACGTCCCGTACACCACAGGATTTAAGGTTCACATTTTATACTGGGCGTATAAGACGACCCCCAATTTTTGTGGCTATTTTTTAAGGTTAAAAGGGTCGTCTTATATGCAGCCATATACGGTAACTGAAACTAACTGACAGAGTTGTAGGTACCGCGCTACATATACATATTACGGGCAACGTCGCACAACCCTGACATCGCTGTGAAGCGCCGTTGTCACATCCCAAGGTTATCGTGTTGCCATCTTGACTCCCCGTACCATCACCGCCATGCTCCCGTGGTTCTCCGTACAATTACCGTGTTGCCTCCGTGGTTTGTTGTGCTATTGCATCACGGAAAGCCACGGCATTGCTATGGTGTGTCAGTCACTGTACATCCACCGACATATACTGTGACGATGCCTTGGCATACCGTCACTACTTGATTGCACCACGGTGCGTCATGGTGTAGTACGTTGAACTACGGCATTGCACGGTGCTCCTACAGTGCCCACACGGTGGTACTAAGGTGATTCACGGTATTTTCGACCGCCACGGCAAACTTTTAAAAATTTTGAACATGACCAAAAATGTTCTGGCTCGAGCCGGTGTGCGCCATTGCCAGGCCGGTAACTCACGGCAGGGGATGGAGTCCCACAGACTGTGACGGACATGCATGCGGTGCTGATACGGAGCATGCTCCGTGGCTCAAATCGTGAACGTGTGAAAGGGGCTTAATGCGACCGAGATGAGTAATGAGGCCACGTGCAGCATAGCGCATGTCCCCATCTTTACCTTTTACCTTTGTGTCAAAGCTTGAATAACAATTTCCACAGATCTTAGAAATTTACCTCTTATATATCTTAGAAATGTACCATTTGTACATGATGTTGGTACAAGATGTGGTCCAGTTTTTCATTGATATACCATATATATATGCAATTGTGCATGCAATGATGTTGAAAATGTCTCTTTCATAGGTGGGAGAGACTGCCAAGAGTCAAGTTACTGATGTGACTGCTAAATTTCGTGATAAGTTCTTCCAAGCAAATGCTTTGACAAAGGAAGAGCGAGCCTCCATGAAAAGTCTATTTCCACGGGATAAGCGAGGTCAGGGCTTGGGTTACCGCCTTGAAGAAAGAATAAACAAGTCAAAGCCTATAAAGACGGAGGGAACACAAGAACATAAGTCTTCTGAAGTTATGAAAAGAAATTCGGAAACAGCAGATGAAGAAAGAGATGTGCAGATAAGTGAAAATCATCAATAGTATGATGTGTTATGTACCTAAGGAATTTTTTTAACTTGATATAAAACTTCATCTAAGCACTTATTTTCTTCACCCACTGCCCTCTCCTCAATTTATACATCACGCCCATTAATCTGTTCACTCTTGTTTTTCTCCAAGTATCCCCACCCGTGATACAGATGTGTGTGTGAGAGAGAGAGAGAGAGATTGCTGGAAAGACTATTACTCTCAACCCAGTCAAGTAAATACACTGGGCTATTGTCGCATACCCAGAGATGAAATACTCTTCTCCCCATATTTACTCACTTCTGAACTGTGGCAACTACAATATCAGTAATGACAGTGGTCCCTCACGTTTGGCAATTTAATTAGTCTTTCCAAACCATCGCCAAAAGTTAATTTCACCAAACGAGAATAGTACTTTCAATGAGAAAATGATCCATTAGTCTTTGATGAGGCCCGAGTTCACCCTTTTGACCTCCATTTTCGTACTTTTAACTGCTTAAAGCAGACATTATACATGAAACATTAACAGCAATACAAGAAAATAGATAATAGATAACAGATGTTATTTACCATGAAATATTTAAGAGTTAGGCGCCGATGTAATGCATAATACTAAAAAAACCGAGCTGGGTCAACAAGGTGGCATTTGCTGATGCCAAGATGGCCGTCAGATGTAAACATCACCCCCTTCCCGCTCTCCACTGTAAAACGTGATATCTCTGGTCTGCCGCTTCACCTGTGATACCTCGCTAGGCGACACGCTCAGTGCCACCACCATGGGTCATTACAGCTCAGACTCCTCCCCGCACCCATGGATAAGAAAAACATCCCCGCTTCCTGAATGTCTCCCTCACCCGCCTGCGGGCTGCTGCCACACAACACTCACGGCCCACCTGACGACGAGCCTAGTCTTTGACGGAGGTCCGAGTTCACCTTTTTGTACTTTAACTGCTTAAAAGCAAAGACATATTACATGAAACATTAACAGCAGCAATACAATAGATAATAGATAACAGATGTTATTTACCATGAACTATTTAGAGTTAGGCCTGGTGAGACGAGTGAGTGTGGTGGTTGTGCGTTTACCTTTCCTCCACTTTTTTGCCCTTGTCCTTATCGTCACCTGGCTTCCTCGAACCACCACCACCACCAGTACTTGTAGATGCCATAGTTTTAGCGCGAAACGCCAAAGGTACCGTCACTTGGAGCAAAAAACAGCGCAGTCAAGATTACTGGCGGGAAGATAACAAACACCAACATGGATGCTTGCGGGCGGTGCATTCTGGGCCGACGTCATCGCACGTCTCGCCAAAAGTGAATTTGAAGCGCCAAATTGGGATTCTGGTAACATATCCAACCTATCGCCAATACTGTGTTTCGCCAAATGCGAGAGACCACTGTAATGTGAAGCGATCAATGCCTCGATGCAACTTTTACAGGAAATGACTGGAAAAGCAGCAATTATTCCTAAAAAGCTATCCTGACCCAATGATTCTGGTCAAATCACTCCAATCTCTTAGGCCTTAAACAAAATTACTTGATAATTAGTCATTCAAGACTCAGGTTCAGATGATTTGTATGGAAAAGCACAGATTTGCATTTATACATTTATTTAGGCTTACAATAGCAAACACCAAAGAAGGAAATTAGTTTGTCTATACTACCGTAAGAAAAAAATAATCTGCAATATTATCTTTCTTTGTTCATGGATGTTCCAAATATATAATTGTTATGAATATTGCTAGTACAGTATATAACTAAGTTGCTGAAAGTAACAATGTATATAAAACTAACTTCTAGTCATTTACACAGGCTTATAATCCAATTTGGTCTCTAGCTTTTTATTGTCAGAAACTTTACGAACGGCTTTCATGAAGTCTTCTTCAATGACGTAATCTCTCTCATTCCGGATTGCAAAGAGACCGGCTTCAGTGCAAACATTTCGCAGATCTGCACCATTGAACCCATCAGAGAGCTTCACTACGGCCTCATAATCTGGAAAAAAACAAAATATTATGAAGTTCTACATAAAGTACAGAGTATAGGTAAGTTTCTAAATATTGGGTTCTGTCTTTTTCAGTCCAAGACATCTTTGTATTATGTGGGAGAGCATATCTTAATGGAAGGTTCTGGATGTACTAAAGACAGTTGGATATAGTTCAAAGGTAGCCTCTTTTGCAAGTATGGGAGTATTGAAGGAGAGATTCCTACAAGAAAAGAAAGTAGTGGGATCATTGGGGTATACGAGGAGAGACAGGACAGGAGTAAGGGAGTAAAGAAGGCACTGAAGAATAGCATAAAGGCTGGTTCACACTGGCCAAATAGCTGCATTTTTTTGCCCCGGGAAACTGGTGTTGTTCGGCTGCGTGCCCCGATTACGTTCACACACACAATTCGTTCCGAGGAACAAATTGCCAGGTTTGTTGTTCCCGCGTCCCCGCCATCAACAGTGTTTACAGTGTACATTCAACCATGAATCGTACCTGTACTAGATGTACTCTCCTTGCTGATTAATCCTTGCTTGCTTAATCTGATTTAACCTAACAACCGTTTCTGGCTGTAACTAAAACGGATAATTTTCGGTATTATATGTATCGCCATTACCATGGGAAATTGGGATTCAAAGTAAGGATGAAAATATCTAAACGATGATGTAAGTTAAATTTGTTAGTTTTTAATGCCCAATACCAAAATTATACCAATAATTGGGGTGAGTGGGAAAGAGGGTGGTGCTGGCTTCTGCGTTTGTTTGAATTTGGCGCGCGAAAGTTTCCGCCAATCAGCACAAAGACCAATCGAGCGGTGAAGGTTTTTCCAGGGAATACTTTCTGTGATTTCTGCCCAGGGGAGTAAAACCTGCCGATACTCCCCGGTATTTGGCCAGTGTGAACCACCCCTAATAGTCCCAACAGAGACATATGCAAGTAAAATCTGGACATAGAAAAAATACCAGAGGTTCAAGATTCAGGTAGTGGTAATAAGTCGCTTGAGGTGTGGATGTGGTGTGAACAGAATGGATGGCGAGTCATGAGAATATGTATGGAAGATTTGGTGTGACTTATATGATAGAGGGAGTGATTTGTGGAGTGGTGGAAATGGTGTAGCGCAGCAACCTGGGGTGGTTTACACATCTATGGAGGATGGATGAACGAGATGACAAGAGATTTGTTTTAAATTTACCATATATGGCCTTCTCCCAAACATGTGGGGTGGTACTAACATAATCATCAGTGTAGAGTAAACTAGACTAGGAATTTCATTTAAATAGATAGATGAAATATAGAAATCATACTTACCAATCTCTCCCCTCTTTGTTATGGGTCCTGAGTGGATCTTGAGAATATCTAGTCTTGCTTGTTCGTTAGGCAGAGCAATCTCAATCTTCCTGTCCAGGCGTCCCGGGCGCAGCAAGGCCGGGTCTAGGGTGTCGGGCCGGTTGGTGGCCATGATCATTTTGACCTAAGATGGATGATGGTTAATGCTGGACACATTTATAACTTCAGAGCTAATAGATTATACAAATAGTAGGTTAATGGTACCTGGACAAACGTACATAATAGAGGCCTATTTCTATAAACTATAAAAAAAATTCTTCATACAATACCGTGCCTTATTTGCTTTGCTTTTCTAATTTCTTTGACAAAAAAATAAAATCATACATTTCCTGCCATTCCTTCAAATGGAAGCATTAAGCACTTGGCATATTTTACACTCAATCATACCTTAACTCTATTTACATTTTACAATTATATACCTTATTCCTTTCTTCAAATTATTTCCAGCTTCATTATACACCTTTTTGAACTATGTCAATAGTGTCAATACAATCTTCCTTCTTTCATCAATCATATCCTTCATCAAAAACTCCTCCACATTTAAGTTATCAAACTGATTTGCTTTTGTGTATGAATGAATCTTCAATACATATTATACGAGAATTATACGAGACACTAAGAAAAAGATTCCTTACCTGACCCAAAGAGTCAAAACCATCCATCTGATTCAGTAACTCCATAAGTGTGCGCTGGATTTCTCTGTCAGCTGAGGTGCCTTCTGAAAACCTTCGTCCTCCAATGGCATCAATTTCGTCCATGAAGATGATGCAAGGTTGATGGTCACGTGCATAGTTAAACATCTCACGGATGAGCCGGGCAGACTCACCGATGTACTTGTCCACAATGGCACTGGAAACAACCTGGAAGGCAAAGTTTATTCCAAATGTTAACAATGTAACTTTGTTGATTTTCAAGATCAGAAAATGCATCCATTTAGGAAGTCAACTTCTTGCTGATCACTTTATCACGCAGTCACTAACTCGGTCATCTCGAACAATTCTGAATATATGACAAGAAATGGCTGTACATATTTTACCACATTTTTTCTCCACACAACTTTCCTGTTTTGTGGCACTACTAGGGTAAATAGGGTAATATATCAGTACCACCACCCACCAACTGACCTTGAGGAAGTTGCAATCCAGTTGTGAGGCAACCGCTCGTGCCAGCAGTGTCTTGCCCGTGCCTGGTGGTCCATACAACAAACAACCTTTTGGAGGGTTGATTCCCACACGATGGAACAGCTCGGGATTCAAGAGCGGTAGTTCTATTACCTGAAATGGAATTGGAATTATCTTTCTGGTGCCTGACTTAGTGCAACACTTTCAGTATACACTACCCTCCCGAGTTTCGCGCTTGCTTTCTTCCGGAGGCATAGCGCGAAACTCGGGTATTATAAACCCTGTAAAAATGCTTATTTAGTCCTTTTTTTTGTTTTTGTTTTTGTGCCTACAGCGCCGTTAGGCAGTGACCTCCAGGGGTGGGATGGTAGGCCCTGGAGGTTAACTTGAGGGCTGTGTACCTACCGTATTTTACAGCTTATAAGACTCACTTTTTCCCCCAAAAAATATCCTGAAAATGCCCCAAGCCCCTGTCCACCCAGCAGTGAATGGGTACTGGGTGTTAGCCTAGGGTTTGTGACCCGCCTCCCGGGGTGGTGGCTTCAGCCAACACTACGTAGAGAAGAGGAGGGAGGAGAGGAGATTGAGCTTGAGTTGGGAGTCACCCAGCGGATGCTGTTTTAGTCTGAGTGAGTGAGCCTGACACATATCTTGTCAGCTGATGGTTGTGTGACAGTGTTATATGGCAATAACACTGTCACAATGCCTTCCTCTCTTCTCTCCTGTCTCCTCCAGTACCTCCAGAAACCACAGTACCACACACGTCATGGTTAATCACTTATAAAGGAGTATTTTGTGGTAAATAGTAAGGTAAGGTGCTACTTATTTCGAGGCGTTACCTAACTTATGCGACACCGGCTGTTCCTGTAGAGAAAAACACAAACAAATGGAAAAAAACAAAGCAAAACTACATACAGCTATACTAAGCCTATTATTATACTATACTAAGCAGGAAGGAAGATGTGTCCCGTACGTCTCTTATGGGAGGCGGTAGTAGAGTGGGTAGTGTCAAGATATATGTCAAGCTCGAGCACGAGCTTGACAGACGACCTACAAAGTGATACTAAGCAGAAAAGGTCACAAGAAGAAGAAGTCTCCGAGTGGCGTTCTCGGTGATCCGAGTTTGATCCTTGATGAGGGCTGTAAAATCCACTTAAAATCTTTCTCTGCACTGTTGAGTGGCCTAAGAACACCCACATACTGCCCATTAGCTCTACCTTCGATTGTGAGTACATCGGAGGATACAGGGGGCGGCATGAGCCTCTAATCACAGGTGTCACTATAGAAATTCTGTCTGCGCCACCACGGGCGAGGGCCAACCATCACAGCCCTCAAGTTAATCTCCAGGGCCTACCATCCCACTCCTGGAGGTCACTGCCTAACGGCGCTGTAGACACACACACACACCAAGAGAGAGAGAGAAGAAAAAAAAAAAAAAAAAAAAAAAAAAAAAAAACGAAACTCGGGGATATAATGCACGGAAGTCGGGATGATAAGAATTTAGGACTCAGCGCGAAAGTCGAGGATCGCGAAACTCGCATAGCGTGAAACTCGGGAGGGTAGTGTAGTCACCTTCTATGCATAAACATAATTATTTCTGTCAACTGATTATATAAGTTGATAAAATAACATCTGTATTTCCTTACTTTCCTATTTTCATACAAAATATATGCCCTAAATATATGAGCCATCTTTGATATAAACTATTTCAGACCACAAACCTGAAATTATCTTTACTTAATCTGAAACCTATTGAATTAAATAAATAAAACATTGAAAGCAGTGTCATATTTGGAAATTATGACTTGCCATTTAGTTGTCTCGGCAATGAGGTGAAATGCAACTAACATTAGGACTTTTGCATTATTCTTCTACAGATTTAGATCAGCTTTATTAATTTTATCTCATAATTACTTATTACATCTATATCAGAAAGCAAATATTCAAACTTACATCTGGAGCATGCACTTACCTCTCTTAGTTCTCTAATTTGCTCTGCCAGGCCACCGATCTTGTTGTAGGTGACGTCCCCGGGGTCCTCGTGGCTCATGTTGTACACCAGGGGGTCGACCTCGCGTGGCAGGTACCTCATGATGGTCAGGGTGGTCATGTCCAGGGCAACACGGGTACCTGACTATTTAGGTAAAGAAATACACCAGTGAAGCAAATGCAATAAATAATTCTCTCAAGCATTTTCTAATCTTATTTTTTTCTGATCTAATAGTTGCCTTACTCTCAGCCAACATGAAGTAAAATGCCACAACTCTAATGTGTATTCAGTTTTGTGCTATATATACTTAACAAGCTGCTTGAGGCTTTAAACTTATTACTAGACTTAATACGAGAATACAACTTCATCCTGACTCTAAATAATCCCGTACTGGCCATGACTTACATAGCAACGGATTTCTGGAATAATGACATTAAATAGTCCTATTCTTGTCATAGATTACAAAAAATTGAGTGAATTTAATGTACAAGGCAT
The DNA here is from genome assembly GCA_016584305.1 of Chionoecetes opilio. Taxonomy (NCBI): domain Eukaryota; kingdom Metazoa; phylum Arthropoda; class Malacostraca; order Decapoda; family Majidae; genus Chionoecetes; species Chionoecetes opilio. The sequence continues at coordinate 396,225 of JACEEZ010020178.1, forward strand.
TACATAATGGAAAAGCAGTTTTTACTTCTGTACTTATTAAATGATACATATTTTCATCTTGCAAGTCCCTACGAGGCTGAGATATGCAGATCAGTGCCTCATCCATGGCATCAGTTCATTTAGAAGGACACAGACAAATTACCACTACCATGCACGATATTTAGCTGAACACACTATAGAAAACATACACTGGAATGGTTAGGATCAGTAGAAGACCCTAATGGCCGATTTTCTAAACATGGACTTGGGTTAACCTAAGACTAACCATGGCTTTAGACCAGACATTTAAGCTTTGTAACCATTTTTCCAGGGGGTTTAGTCTCAGATTGGAATTGCTAGTCACTCACTAACCTCTCCAACATCCAAGTCTAATGATATTATACCCCGGACAAATGTTTAAAGCACTGAAATGTCTGTCTAAAGCCTTGGTTAGTCTTAGGTTAACCCATGTCAATGTTTAAAAAATCGGCCATAAACCACTGTCTTGACATAGCTTGGCTACCACTATAAAGAGCTTGTGGGTTACACCATCACCATAAGCCTGCCTAACTAACTTGTAATAAATCCTCCCTTTTCTAAGTAATTGAACACTTAAGCCCTTTTCCTTACCTTTAGCTTGCACTTGTCCAGCTGTCGCCTGCACCCAACCACATAACGAGGGCCATTTGTGGCTTTGACGATGAACTTTTCTTCTGTGAGCTGCTTGAGCACCTCCCCGACAATCTGCCCCACACTTTGCAGGGCCTTCAGGTCATTTTCACTCTTGTCATACTGTTTGTCCAACTCTTTCTTTTCCTCCCGCACTGTGATAATGACGACGTGATTAGGTGAGAATTTTTCAAAGTAGCCATGGAAATTTCAAGAAAGCAGGATGGGGGAGAAATAAAAAAATTAGCAGGCCTAAATCTGACAATGTGAATATACTGCACCCTTAAACAGCAGTTCATTACCAACTGATAATGATTCCACATCACTTAATTTAAACATAACCTTAGATAAGTATTTTTTAGATTTCTTTTCACACTTGTCATGGTACAGTACTACATACTTGATATATTTCAAAACTTTTCCCAACTAGACAACCAGACATCTCACCCATTCCCCTAGTTACTTCACTTCATAACACCATAAATCCCACACCTCATAACTTCCTAGATATGTAGGGTGGCCAAGAGAGGTTCTTATATATTCCTGTCTAAGTCAATCTTGTGATATTGTTCACAATACTCCAATCTCTCTCTGAATATATTCTGTTTTCTGGCCTCAAAGGGTTTGTTTCTATCCTCTTTGGGTCACAAAGGCCCAAATTTTTTCCACAAACATGGAGGAGCAGAATGCACTTAATGATGATGTACTCTTAACACAGGTGTTAGGCTTAGACATGATCTTTATTGTATTATAACAAAATATTTGTGGATATCTAACTTAAGTGTTTTGGGCTTCCTTATGTGGAGCCCTAGGATACCACTTAATGATTTATGGGAAGAAACAGTCCTGGTTAAACAAACAGTTAATGACATTTTGATCAAATTTTGTGCTGGTACTAGATATGAACACCCTTTGCATCATCTTCAACCCTTTACTGCAACTAAACCCTTTATTGGTTTAAACCCTGTGTGATTTACTATTACCACTGCTCCACATTTTACTACCTATCTTACTAGACATACACATTTCATACACAACACTTTCAATACAGTGTCACTTTCCATTATGTTTTTTACAGTATATCTTTGTGGTACATATACAAACTCTGTATGCTACAGCTAAAAAAGAAAAAAAACATGATAAGTGAGTCGATACAAAAGTTTGGGCTTCTGCACATTCTGATTTCTAGTTGTAGCTAATACATTTACTATGTCATGTAGTCATAGCTTATATTATACATGGTAAAAGCTGGTGTGACTACATGACATTATTGTGTGGGGGGTCTCTCCTATCACACCATTCCCATAGTGATGATGGGAAAGCCTCAATGTTGATAAAAGCAAAGATGTCAAGGTCAGAGGAACACAGACATAATTGTCAGTTTTCCCTTATTTCCCACACACATGATTTTAGAATCACCACAAAATATCTGTAGGAAAAGTCAAGATAGAAAGGAGGTAATGAAGTCACTCGATGCAAGACTCCAAGTAATAAGTACTGTTTGAGTATTTAGGGAATAATATGTTGGTAAGTAAGGAATTTTTCCTTGTTATCATGTTACTAAAGGAAACCCCACCTCTAACCTAACCTAACCTGATTTAACCTAACAATAGTTTCTGGCTGGAATAACGGTACAATTTCAGTAGTACTATATGTATCGCCATTATTATTCAATTGTGCCATGGGAAATGGGATTCAAAGACTCAGAATGAGATCTACACTATGAGACAGGTTAGAATTGTCAGGCTCGAGGATGAACTAAACCATAATAATATCGAACAAATAGTGATTTCATTATTGGGCGCCATATTTTTTGCTTGTCCCGAAACACTGTAAGATTCCAGTTTAATACAATACATGGACATTGGTTACGTAACCTGACAATACTGACGGAGGGGCCGCAACCTGACCCCCCCACTATACTGTATTCAGTTTGGCAAGGCCACACACGATAGCTTAGTCCTGGCGACTCCACTAACCCCGGGCAGGCTGGGTAGCCGAGATACTTGATCTTGGCGAGCCTTTTATGTTGACTACTTACCCACTCGAAGGTATACCCAGCCCGCCGGGGAAAGTGGAGTCGCCGGGACTAAGCCATCGTGAGTGTCCTTGCCAAAATTAATACAGCAAAGTTCACGAGGTAAACATTTACAATGTAACTGGGGCTTGATTTTCAGATGTTTGATTTCTTTTGTTTAATATTTGATGCTTTATCAAATGACGAGTTTTTTTTTCTTTCGGTGCAACCCCCTAAATGTGTTTTTTTGCAATTCGAGAAAGTGATCACACTCTTAAAATACACTTCTTAGACGTTTTCACTAGATAGTGGTAAATATTCCGCAGGAGTTGGTGGCGCCAACCAGCCGTGACACCCAGGCAATTGCGCACCATCAGATTCGCTAATTTAACCTTAATAACTCTAAAAAACCTAACCCAAACTTATCCTAAACCAAACCTAAATCTAACTAACATAACTTAGCTATTATTATATGAAAATATATTGTATATTTTTGGTTTCCGCACTCAAACCAACCAAACCTAACCTATGAAAAATGTAATGTTTGCACAACATTTATTACTTTCACACTAGTTCTAACCTATAGAAACAGTAGAGAGATGAAAAATACTTTTATCCAGACAAGTCATGTTATATATATTAGGTAGCCGTTCTGTAACCGGTAAAAAAGGACGAGGACTGCGTGGGCATTTTTAGAGACTGACTGTTTTCCTGGCCAAAAAATGGGTTTTTTTTCTTCAGATGGAGATATTTTTATTTACCGGAAACTTTTTTTTTTTTTTTTTTTGCTAATTTTTTTTCTTCAAACCTAAACGTAACCTAACCTTGCAATTACTATTATAAAAAAATAAGTGTTATAGTTTTGGTTTCCGAAAATGAATAACTACAGTACAATATACTGAGCCGAAAATAGTAGAGAAAAAGTAAGCTGTAAGGCTTGTGGAGCCCGCCAACTCCTGCGGAATATTAACCTGGAACACTCGCCGACAGTGGAGTGGCGAGTATTCCGATCGGCGAGAGTTCCAGGTACCATACATGGCCCAAGTCATATAAGTGGTTTAGTTTTGATACACATACCAAAGTGCCACCAAGATCAGAGCTAAATACGTGGAATAAACACAGTCCTAAGACAAACCCAGCAAGAATCACCACACAAACAAGCTACCACATGTTAATACCAGATGCGGACAGACCCTGACTAGCCTGATTCATGGCCCTCTAGGGTATTATTCTAGTGTTTGCCCATACTCCCCCTCTCCCACAAGACAAGCTTGGGGACCTGGGGGAATGCGGGATATTTGGCTGGGGTACAAAATATGCGTTGCAACCACAGTTTTTGAGTTAGGGGTATTGAAAAAATTCCCAAGATCTAGGGAAAATTCATTGGATTTCTTCTGAGTCCAGAGACGTGTGAACATGACGATCCTCACAGAATGATGACCGAAGTGTCGAAAACCCCCAAACCAGTGTTGTAGTTAAGACCAGATCCACCAAGACCAAGACCAGACCCTTCGAGACCAAGACCAAGACCAGACCTTCCGATACCAAGACCCAGACCCTCCGAAACAGAACAAGACCAAGAACAGGCATGCATAAAAATATTTTTTATAAATATGACTATTATCTGAATGTTTTTGGTCTGTACTGCGTAAAGACTAAATTGTGTTGTCCTGTCCTCTGTCTGTAAGGAATTAGTTTTATTTTTTTTTCTCATACATGTACCTTTGAATATAACTGACCTAATTAAATTATCCATATAGTCTTAGGGATTAAATGCAAAAATAATAAAAAATGTGAACCAAACTGTTATATGCTCATTGCTCAACCTTTGTCCATGCAGTTAATACCCTATACATGTGATGGGTTAGCTGCTGTAAAAATAAAAATAAAAAAGGAAAATAGGCAAAGTATATTCAAACAATACAGTTTACTACTAGTTACATTTTACAAATTTTCTTACATTTTACAGTTTACTCGGTCGTTAACTCGCTTTTATTGCTTCGTTGCCATGAAAAAACAAACATAGGAAAATAGCAATTTTTTGTGGTTACGTTTTCCAAGTGAGCTAGCTAAACCTGTGGTGTACGTGTACGAAGGGTGCGGGGATTGCATAGGCCTACACATATCTGAAGTACACGGAGGTGAACAGAGCTGCAAACATGCGTGCGTGCAAACGGAGATTATCACTACGATAATGGCCACGTCATGCATGTTCTCTCGACTCGCACGCACTCCTATCAGCGCTCGCAAGGCTCAGCCAAAGACTACTGTATACAGTAGTCTTTGGCTCAGCTCATGCATCATCACCGTAGAGCTAGTCAGGCAGTATCTATAGACAATACAACGCTGTATGGCGTGCCGTGAATCGAAACAGCCATGATTTTTCTCCGTGTATGATAATAAATTCCGACCTTCCCCACGCCACGATGCACTTTTTAATCCTGGTCTCGAGCTAAACTCCGAGACCAGAAGCTTTGAGACCAAGACCACCACATCAAACGAGACCAAGACCAAGACCACCTCAAACTGGTCTCGAGACCTACAACACTGCCCCCAACTACTACAAGCTAGGAGGTTAGGTTATATTTGTTTAGGTTAAGTTATATTTGGTTAGGTTAGGGTAGGTTGTATTTGGTTAGGGTAGGTTATATTTGGTTAGGTTAGGTTATATTTGGTTAGGTTAGGTTAGATTAGGTTAGGTTATTGGTGGGTCAAGCCCCCCGCTAGTTTAGGTTAATTTTGGTAGGCAAATTTCGGTATATTTTACGACAGGACCAAACTTCCCTACACAATTGGGAGCATGGTTTTTGTTTACCTTATTGTATTCTAAGAGACATTTTCTCCTTGAGCTTTCCGTCACAAATCAATAGTTTCGGAGATATAGAACATTTCAGGTGGGAGGAGGAATACGTCTCCTTGTATACAAAATGCCTCCCTCTTCCTCTTCTTGTGACCTGCATTGCTTTTGTTTGGTATTTTATTAAACTTTTTTATTATTGGACCCAGTTAGGAGGTTCCGAAACAAAAGCGATGCAGATCACAAGAAGAGGAAGAGGAAGGCTTTTTGTAAACAAGGAGTATTCTTCCTCCCACCTAAAATGTTCATATCTCCGAAACTATTGACTTGCGACGGAAAGCTCAGAGAAAATGTCTCTTAGAATACAATAAGGTAAACAAAAACCATGCTCCCTATTGTGTAGGGAAGTTTGGTCCTATCGTAAAAATTTACCCAAATTTCTCTAGATATAAGGAAATTACCCTAGATCTAGGGAATTTTACCCCCCTACACAACTCTTAAATTACAACCTTACGTGTTTCGGTAATTATGGAAGAGTTTCACGTTCGTTTTCAGAGACACCAACTACTTTTTCTTGGCCTACAATAGGTGCTTGTTCTAATGGTGTTAAATTTCATTTTGCGCAAACCAAAAAAAAAATGAAAAAAAGATAAAAAATTGAAACCTAACCTAACCTTCTGTTTTAAACCTAACCTTATGTTTTAACCTAACCTAACCTAACCTTGTTTTAACCTAACCTAACCTAACCTTATGTTTTAACCTAACCTAACCTAACCTTATGTTTTAACCTAACCTAACCTAATCTTATGTTTTAACCTAACCTAACCTTACAGGTTTTAAAGAAACTTAACCTAACCTTAACCACAAAATATTATCATTTTTTTTTTTTTTCAAATTGAGCTCAAGTAGAGTAGTAGTGTACAGTATACAGAGCCAAAAAAAAATTTGAATTCGTGAGTAGTAAGGTCTGTAGCGTACGTGAAACTCTCCTCCATATTAACCCGTGTTTCCGACGCATAATTTGTTCCCCACCCGAAAACCCCGCATTCCCACAGGTCCCCAAACTTGTTTGGGGGAAGTGGGAGAGTATGGGCAAACATTAGAAATTCACCCTATCTAGATACAATATAAGTCATTCCATCAACATGAAAGCTAATAACATCGCGTATATAAGCGTCTAAAGCCTTCCCTTTACATATTCGAGTTACTCCTCAAGTAGGAATGACCTGTGGAAATTTGGACCCAACTCACATCGCTTCAGTACTCTCAAGTCATGGCATCCTCCCCCTTCTTTCTATTGACAGATTAACCTCTCGTGTATATACTCACATTTCCTAAGCTTTGAGTCCACTTCCCGGTGTTCTATAAGCCTTCTGCGGTAATCTGACAAACATTGGTCGCGCTCTGACACCACCGCCGCCATGTCTTCGTATGACTGTCGTGCACCTTCGACTTTCCTCAATGTTTACAAAATTATATGTAATGATTGATGATTATATACAAAAAAAAATTCATTTTATAAATTAATGCATATTCCTGGAAATAAATAAGCAGGTATATTCAGTCTTTTTTGCCTAAGTTACTTATCATGTAACTTATCAAGTCAACGAAATAGCACAATTTTTTGACGAACACTAAAGAAAAACAAATATTGACGAGAATAAGGAAGATAATGGGTAAAAGAGATAGCATTGGTGTATAGAGTACATAAAAATCCACAATGTATTTATCTGAATCAAGATAGGCAAAGAAATGGTAAACCATTTTATTGTCTTCATAAAACTCAATACGCTCGAGTCTTTAGCATTTTTATTACCACTTTTTCTACTACTACTACACTACTACTACTACTACTATTACTTAGCCTTCTACTACTACTACTACTACTACTACTACTACTACTACTACCTACTACTACTACCCTTTGATAAACCACGGTGCATTGTGGGATTAGTAAAGTGGGATTAGTGAGACCCCCCGCGCGGTTTGTAGTCAAGTGAAAGTGAGAAGACAGAACGGGAACTTGCAGCTTAATTTTTCGAAGTTTCTGCCAAGCTGTGGTGATTTTTCTGTGAAAACAGCAATTTCACACATTGCATCATTGGGTGTGGTGAAAAGTGTAGCAAATACCCAGGAATTTCATTTTGCACCTACCAAAAAAGATCCTGCATCCCTACTCACTAGTACTCAGGATGATCAACCCAAGTTGGCGACTGAAAGAAGAAATTCCTGAGAGCCCAAACTTCAAACCTCTGGAAGGACACTGGAAAGTCTGCGGCACTTCCCTTACCGTAGATAACACTTAAGTCGCCAGGACAACTTTTTTTTCGATGTACAAACGTGTGGTGGCGTTAATACTTACATTTCTACATCCATGATTTCAGGAAAGTTAGAAGGGGCTATCTGGAGAGTCTGTGTCATTTTGTGTCTTCATCTGTGTCATATTATGGCTATAAATGAACAAATTACAAAAATATCGCCAGAGTGGCGACCAACAATAAAGTCGCCAATTAGTGTTTATTTACTGAGTGTCCTTCCGCCGTCGTCGTCGTGCGAAAAAAAAACGCGTCGTGAAATTTGAAACCGTATATACTTGCAGATACAAAGCATAAAATAACGCTGAAACAGGGTAGATTATACAGTCATGATATACACTATTGTGTATCATCTTCAGTGACACATACAAATCAGTAGTGATGCTATAATTCGTAATATATGGCGGCTGGCGACATTAGTGCAGGTGGCGACTTTAGTGTTATCTACGGTAGGGGGGACGTGAGGTAAGAGAGGAAAAGGAAGAACTGTTAAGTATTTAACTTAAAGATCGGCCTTCGCTTTAACATGAAGCTCGATCGCGGGGGTGAGCGAAGAAAGTCGGTACAGAGAAGCAAGTGTAGCTGTACGGTAGTGTAGCTGAAAAACTCTGCGGCGGTTTTGCCAGATTTCACTAACTATGTAGACTTTTATTCAATATTCTTTTTTGTTATTATTATTACTATTATTATTGTTATTATTATCAGTATTATTATTGTCATCATTATGATTATCGTTATCATTAATTCTATTGTTGATATTATTGTTACTATTATTGTTATTATTATTAATTATTACTATTATTATTTTATCAAAATTACCCTTAATACTATTGTCATTATAAGTATCATTATTATTAATATTATCATTATCATTATTATTAATCTGCTGGGTATGTAGCTACAAGGTGTTTATGAATAATTATGTGCACAATGAAAGTGGTAAAACCACGATTTTTTTCAGTTTTTCTTTCTGATTCAGGATTATTTTGAAATATCTAGGTTGAAGAAGTGAAGGGGGGTGGGAAGGACATGGCGGCAAGGACCCACTACTAAAGGGGGTGTGGTGGTAAAAGGGTTAAGAAACACTGATCTAGACTGCCGCACACGAGCGATGGATTTGCTTGCAAGTGTTGATAATGTTTGATGGTGGTGCTTATTGTGCAAAAACACATTACCCCAACTCATAGTATATTTTTGTAGTGTGAGGCAGGTTGTCCTTGTCGCTCGCGGTGTCGGTCGTCAAGGGGGTAGACTATAATAACATTTTAACATTGAAAGCCTTGGAAGATCTGCACTGATCTAGCCTGTCAAGCCACATGTGCTATGCTAATGAACCCAAATTTTTTTCTTTGATTAGGATTAGGTTGAAGTTTAATATTTTCTATCAATGCCCCACCAACTTGTAATGGGAGAAAAAGATCATTGTTCTAGTCTACACGTCTCCTTAAATGCACATAGGCGAAAACTAAAGTAAGTTGGGTAGAGAAATACAAGTGCGGGATACGCAGGGCACAAGGCCACAAGCAATTCAGAGTTTCTCATGAACACCTCAATGAACGAGAGCCAGAGCTGGACAGTATTTAAATATATTTGTATTTAAATACATATTTAAATACATTTGTGTATTTAGAACTGTATTTATAAATACATTGGTTTTCACGTTTTTAAATACAGTATTTAAATACATTAATGAGTATTTAAATACTTTGTATATAAATACTCATAATATAAAAATGTAAATACTTTTTTATCAGTAAAAAATACTCAATAATCTCAATTGATAATCTCAATTACTCAAGTTAATTAATCAATTAATTAAATATACAATAGGAAAGTATCCTTTATCATTTATCAAGCATTTTATATTGTTAATCATGAATTACTGAATACATGTTAAAATGTGTGTGTATTTAAAATGTATTTACAAATGTATTTAAATACAATTGATGTATTTATTATTTAGTACTAGCCGCAAAGCCGCCCTCCGGGCGGACTTTTTGGCTAGCTCCTGCGGAGGGCTATTAGTGGTGGGCCTTTGGCCCACCACCTGTGTTTGGTGGGCCTTCGGCCCACCAAACACGGACTCTCCAGATAGCCCCTTCTAACTTTCCTGAAATCACGGATGTAGAAATGTATGTATTCCCCCCACCCATTCACTCACCCATTACCCATCACCCCCCACCCATTCACTCACCCATTACCCATCACCCCCCACCCATTCACTCACCCATTACCCATCACCCCCCACCTATTCCCTCACCCATCACCCATCATCCCCAACCCATCACCCCCCACCCATTCACTCACCCATCACCCCACACCCATTACCCATCACCCCACCCATTCACTCATCCATTACCCATCACCCTACATCAAGGTTTCCTCAATTCTCGCAACCCACTTTTTTTCACAATTCTCGCTAATAGGCTGCTAAAAAAAAAAAAAAAGTGATCGGATCATCTCATAATTGGGCTTAAAACCTTCCCCTGGTCAACCCGGTTCCAAAAATGTGCCATATGAGGTGATTGCGCCACGGGGGCGGAACCTATACCAGACACACACACACACACACACACACAGACAGACACACTTTCGCTTATATTTACCATTACCCATCACCCCCCACCTATTCCCTCACCCATCACCCATCACCCCCAACCCATCACCCCCCACCCATTCACTCACCCATCACCCCACACCCATTACCCATCACCCCACCCATTCACTCACCCATTACCCATCACCCTACATCAAGGTTTCCTCAATTCTCGCAACCCACTTTTTTTTCACAATTATCGCTAATAGGCTGCTAAAAAAAAAAAAAAAAATGATCGGATCATCTCATAACTGGGCTTAAAACCTTCCCCTGGTCAACCCAGTTCCAAAAATGTGCCATATGAGTTGATTGCGCCACGGGGGGCGGAACCTATACCAGACACACACACACACACACACACACAGACAGACAGACAGACAGAGAGACACACTTTTGCTTATATTATTATAGATTACCCATCACCCCCCACCTATTCCCTCACCCATCACCCATCACCCATCACCCCCCACCCATTCACTCACCCATCACCTCACACCCATTACCCATCACCCCACCCATTCACTCACCCATTACCCATCACCCTACATCAAGGTTTCCTCAATTCTCGCAACCCACTTTTTTTTTCACAATTCTCGCTAATAGGCTACTAAAAAAAGAGAAAAAAAAGAAAGTGATCGGATCATCTCATAAGTGGGCTTATGACCTTCCCCTGGTCAACCTGATTCCAAAAATGTGCCATATGAGGTGTTTGCGCCACGGGGGGCGGAACCTATACCACACACACACACACCACACACACACACACACACACACACAGACAGACACACTTTCGCTTTTATTAATATAGATTTAAATACATTCGTAAAATTTATTTAGTATTTGGTATTTAGATACATTTCTCCCATGTATTTAGTATTTAGTATTTAAATACATTCAATGTATTTAGTGCCCAGCTCTGACGAGAGCAATACTGATAAACTAGGCAATGTATTACTCGATCCCCGCCACCCACCAGACACGCCACAACACCTATGTATATACATAACAACACGCGGTCCCCCGATCACTGAAACACTCGTATAACCTTCTATACTGGCCAATGAAAAACAACCCCCTATTCAGTTTCGCAATTTAGGTGGAGTCAAGGAAAGAGGTGAAAATTTTTGCCAGTGGGAAAAGAGAACGAGAAATTATTAATGTGTACCACAGTTTCCCACACGAGTCCCCTCTAGTTGACTTCCTGAGTATAGTCATAACACGGTACCTCCCTCCTGGAACCGCATAAACCCCCTGACTTCCCCCCCTCTCTCTCTCTTTCTCACTCTCTCTCTCTCTCTGTCCCCCGAAACTTATACACTTGGCCCAAAATCCCTGCAAGCGTGGGAAGGCCGTCCTCACCCTGCCGGCACGTTGTAGGGGCGTGGCCGAGAGGGAAACTAAGGGAAAAGTGAGGAAAAAAAAATCCTTGATTTGCTTGATAGTGTGTATGTTCAGTTCAGGGGGGGTATGCTTTTGTTTGTACCACTACTACTACTACTACTACTACTACTACTACTACTACTACTACTACTACTACTACTATTACTGTTGTCTGTTGCCACTCCTGCAACAGCAACTAGCTACCCCTTATATTACTTCCACTACCACAACACATTAGGCTTCTACCTACTACTACTACTACTACTACTACTATATTATTACTACTACTACTATTATTACTATTACTATTACTACTACTGCTGTTGTTGCTGTTACTGTTACTATTATCTAAATAATTTATGCACATTACCACATATAAGTCAGATAACTATATTTTTCTATGCTTCTCATCCCCTCCCATCCCTCCTCTCGCGGCACCTTGAAGAGCTCCACTGGACCTTAGCGCCTCAGCCAGGCCGCTGTCACCTTCGTCCCACATCCTCAGTTCGTCGTCCGCCTCCATCCACGCCACACCACACCCCTCCACTCATCTCCTTGTATAGAGTCGACACTTCGAACGTGACTTGTTGCTTCGTGCTGTTTGAGTCACACGTCTCGACTCTTGTTTCGAGTTCACTGGTGCGCATACACCGCCGCGCAATTCAGTTTCTGTGGAGCGGAGGCAGAGGTGGAGACAAACTGGTGAGATTAATCGTTTATTCACGCTACATTGGACCTCCTTCCCTCGCCCACCCCGCCCACGTGCCTCCTGGGGCGTGGTGACAAGCTCCTGGCGGGATGAGGGGCGCGGGAGACGTCCTGCTGATGGTTATGGTGGTGGTGGCAGTGGCGGCGGTTGTGTCATCCTCCTTGGTGGTTGGGGACGCCAGAGCGGAGACGCCGAGCCTGGAGAAGGTGAGCCATATTGTTTGTAAGGGAGAGGAGGAGGAAAGGAGACGTCAGCCACCATGCAGAATGGTTTATTAGCAGTAAATTATGGTTCAAATAGTATACGAGTTTATTGTGACTTATGTAATCTCGTCTCCTTTTCTGTACTTTGAGTGATATTTCTCAATTACCCAAGCCAAGGCCTCTCTTCCTGCCTCCTTCCCGTTTTCCCATATCAAGTACCTATTATTGTCTTTGGACCGTGATGCGATATAGGTCATAATTTTCATACATATACATGCACGTAGTACATGCGAACTTCATGAATAGTTGTGTACCAATATTGATACACATATGTTGGTCTGTCGTAATTTTTATATTTCGCCGCCCTTATATTCATCTTGGTCGACTAAGTGCCGATTATAATATTTTTTTAGGGAACGAATCTCTCTCTCTCTCTCTCTCTCTCTCTCTCTCTCTCTCTCTCTCTCTCTCTCTCTCTCTCTCTCTCTCATCCTTTACCTCAGCTAGTCCACTTAAGACCACCAGTATTACTGTTACTACACGCAACCACCACCGCCACTCATCATCGTCACCACGCATACATCTTCCCGTCACCCACACCGCGTCACCGCCTCATGTCCCTCGACTCTCCCTCAACACAACCACTCCCCGAACCATTACACAACGCCCCCTTCAAGTTGCGTCACATTACGGTTAGCTCAGCTGGAAACAAATAGATATGCGTAGTAGTAGTAGAAGTGAGAGTGAGGTAAAACATGTCATTCAGGGAAATAAGTGGCATCCCTAAGCAGAGATTGTAGTCAATACGTACCAAAGAGATTAAATTTCGTGTCATATTTTTTTTTTAGGTGTATAATTTAGCTTCATGCTGTTGACGTCTTTAGATACTTATTGGTATAGTCATAATTCGTCTTCAAATAGGATAGTTGTCAACGATACCATGGTTCATAATAATGTTGTACTTATTAACTGAACTTCTGTTATATTACGTATATATTATATAATCGCGATGGAATGCACGTTTTGGTAAAACTTTGGAAGAAATCCTTCACCCCTATCTTTTTTATCTTCCCCCTATAGCCAACAAGCCTGGGGAACTGGCGGGAATACGGGGTTTTTGGGTGGGGGAAGCAAATATAAATGATTTATGGCTCCCCAAAAATCATCAAAGTCACTATATGTAAAAATCTAACCTAACCTAACCTTAACCACAAAGTATACCTAACCTAACCTAACCTAACCTTAACCACAAAGTATACCTAACCTAACCTAACCTTAACCACAAAGTATACCTAACCTAACCTAACCTTAACCACAAAGTATACCTAACCTAACCTAACCTTAACCACAAAGTATACCCAACCTTAACCACAAAGTATACCTAACCTAACCTAACCTAACCTAACCTTAACCACAAAGTATACCTAACCTAACGTATCCTAACCTAACCTAACTGGACCTAGGCCCATCAGGGTGGCAAGGTTGGTAGAGACTTGAGCTTGCAATGTGCAGAGTCCCTGCGCATTCGGTCAGCGGTTCGAGTCCGCCTAGTTCGTGCTGACGTGGCGGCGCTTTGTATAGTCAATAACCTTGTAGTTGGTACTTGGAAAGTGTCTAGATAGGATGAAAATCTTATCTCATCTTAACTGGACTTAGAATTTTTTGAGGCACCTCATATTTAATAGCGGCCGTGTGGGTTAACCAAGGCTGAGCGCACGCTGGAACCTTTACAGATGTGAAGTACAATAAGCATATAATACAGTGCGGTAGTTCATTTCAGTCAAAGCCGGAAGGATGAGTTCCAAAGTATTTCCCAAATGTTCGTAGATGACTCTTTTTGCAGCGAGTCAACGAATGCCGATCGTTGTAATTATTGCACTGTGGCTTATTCAGCATCAGTGGAGGTTCAGCTGTTGGTCTGCCATCATCACCTACCTGTTATCCTGTGTGACGGCGGTTAGTAGCCTATACGAACATCAGAAAATAAGGAAGCTACAAAAGGCTGTGAGACCTACACGAGGTATAGTTCCTGTTACTTAACCCCTTCACGCCCAGATCTTTCCTTTGCTATATAAAATCGTCTGTTGTCGAGCCATAAAATACGAAAAGTAACTGAATATACCAAATTAGTTAGTGGACAAGGATACTAAAAAGGTCATATCTATAAAATATTGCTTATAGTCACTAAAAATCGTCTAATGGTAGCAAAATTACAATGGAAATTAAGCCCTGGGTCTCAAGGGGTTAACACTATACCTACATCCACCTTTCATCCCCCCTCCATGAAATTATCTAGCCTCCTTTTATAGCTCCCTAATGACTCCACACTAACTACCTGTCTATATAACTGAGTCCATTCCAATCATTCACCACCCTATTTGTGAACCAGTTTTTCTCTATTTCTTTTTTAAATTACGCTTTTCCAGCTTGAATCCGTTACTTCTTGTTCTACCCTGATATGATTACTAGCCGTAAGAACTTTTCCTACCTCTCCTTTATTGTATCCTTTTATCCACTTAGAAACTTCTATCAGATCGCCCCTTAGGGCCTGTTCACACAGGCGTTTTCAACTGCGCGGTAGCAAGCGTGCGGTAGCAATTAAAGTAATCGTCCAGACCATTTCATCATTCCTGATTTAATGCAATCAAATCATAGCCATTAACGAGTATATCAACAATATGTCGTCACTTTTTGTATCCAGTCAGCCGTTTTTAAATAATCCGCAATCAAAATCTGCAAATTCCCCGAGTTTTCAAAACACACTCAAGGTTTGCAGACGCTCATGCTCAGGCTCGGTGACGTAGCATCAGGGAGACTACTCTTCCCGCGCTTGATCAGAGAAGCACGTAAACACAGAGATAAATATAGTACTTGAAGATATTTGGGTGTTTCTGATAGATTTTTTTTGCTATATGCCACATGCATGCATCCTTTATGGGTGCAGCAAGACAGCTGTGCCTTTCGAGAAAAGTTTGCACACGGAAAGGAGTGGCGTGTGTAGGGTGATACACGCCTATAGTGTGTTGGGGCGAGCAGTTGTGTTGAGAAACGGTGTGTAGTGTACACAGCGGGTGAAAGACTGGGTGAGAGTGTGCAGCGCGACTAGTCGCCTACCCAGTGTGTGGGTTGGGGACGACGAGTGTGAGGTGAGCTTGTGTACACGGGTGTGCTGGACAAGGGCGGCGCCCCCCCCCCCGTAAGGACAGTGACTCAGTCCAACACCATACCAGACCAGGGGCCCTGTTAGACAGGGACGCCAGGATTGGCAGCAGCGGTGGACCACCACGACTGTGAGGCTTTGCCTCTTAACAAGACCAAGTAAACCAAGTAAACCAGTTGTGGAGTGGGCGTGCCCCGTGGTGAGAGACCCTGTGGTGGTGTGGCTGTCACACTTTCTGCCTTCCCGCCCGCATATTTTCCAACTCTATGCTGTAGTTAATGCTAGTATGTGGTTTCCGAGTAATGCCGTTTGACTGTAGCTTCAAAACTAACCATAGGATTTTCTCGAAAGTACCTTCATTGTGATTCCCACACACACATGGTTTAATTTTTTTTACCAATCCATGTTTTGGAGAAGTGCCAGGTCCTCCTGCTGAACCTCAGGCTCTGCAAAACACCTGTTCATCCACCTCGTACTCGGGCTCAAACATATAGGATCCCATGACAATCTGAGGTTCGTTTTCCTCATAGTATACGCGACCAGCGTCATTTCTTTCGGTGTCAGATTGAGCATCGTACTCTAGATCTGTCACAGCGACAGATTCACTGTGACACCGAAGTAGCTACAATCGCTCATCATAACATTTGCCGACAGGTGTCAGACAAGAGTGTCTGCGGGCGTCCCTGTTCTGACGTAATCAATAACAGTCGTAGCCCTGTTGGAGGGAAGATTTTTTTTTTCGCGCGCTTTTTACAAAAGTCGTGTTTTTACGGAAATAAGGCCTGGAAATCAATTATTTTTGGTGGATTAGGTGTTTTGAATGTGTATTCAACATAATTCGGCAAAAAAAAATTGGGTCTGGACGATTACTTTAAAGTCAATGGTAGCCTATGGGATCGTTCACACGTAACCGCGGCGGTTTGACAACCGCGCCGTTACCGCTATACCCCTCGCAAACGCACGGTTCGAAATACATTAATCACAAAGATAGCGGTAGCCACCGCGTTATTGGCTGCGACTTACCAATGAAGAGAGAGAATGTGCGTTACCATGGCAACCCCTGAGATACTCTACGTGTCCTTGCTTTCTCTCTATCTCTCGCTTTTACTCACTCTCACTCTTTCTCTCACTCACTCACTCACATACTCTCTCTAGCTCTCTATCCCCTCTCTCTCTCTCTCTCTCTCTCTCTCTCTCTCTCTCTCTCTCTCTCTCTCTCTCTCTCTCTAAAAAAGAGGAGGATGAAGAGGAATAAGAAGGATTAGAAAAAAAGAGGAAGAGGAAAGAAAATAAGGAAAGGAAAAAAAGAAGAGGAAGAAGAGGAGGATGAAGAAGGATTAGAGAGAAAAATAGGAGGAAAGGAGGAGAATAAATAAGGAAAGAAAAAAAAGAGCCTCTCTTCTTCTCTTCTTTCTTGTTTACAGTGTCACACAAATAATTTCAGAGAGGACAAGGCCAACACACGCACACACACACACACACACAAACGCCGCGGTGGTCGCCGCGGTTGGAAACGCCTCGTGTGTACGATTACAACGTTTTAGGCGCGGTGGCCGCCGCGGTTGAAAACGCCTCGTGTGAACAGGTCATTACTCTGCGTCTCTAGAGTGGCGGCTCTATGCCTCTCTGCTTATTCATTTGAACTTAACCTTGAGATTTAATGATTGAAACTTTCGTCGTATATCATTTTCCTTATTGTATATATGCACTGATGATGATATCGCCTCGATCTACTGTTAATGATGATGGTAGTACAAATGGTAATGATAACATTATTATTATAACATTATTATTTGTAGTTATCATTATTATCATTATCATCATTGTAATGTTTACAACTGTCACTACGTTACTGGGATTATCATTTAAGGGCATCAACCATAACTAGAAAATTGCCAATCCCACATCCTTGAGAGGCGTGGTGGCAACACTCATTGACAAAGAGACCACAGGAGACAGTTTTACCTTTCTGCTTTTCACTTAACAGGCTAAACTCTCTCTCTCTCTCTCTCTCTCTCTCTCTCTCTCTCTCTCTCTCTCTCTCTCTCTCTCTCTCTCTCTCTCTCTCTCTCTCTCTCTCTCTCTCTCTCTCTCTCTCTCTCTCTCTCTCTCTCTCTCTCTCTCTCTCTCTCTCTCTCGATATTCATAATAATTACGGATACTTTTTGCTAGTGATGATAAGAGTGATAGTGATACAGATAATAATGGCCCTTTGAATAATAACTACGATAATGATATAATAGTAATGATAATGCTGATAATAAAACAAGTAAAGAGATTATTTGCACATTGGTGTAGTAAATGAGGCAGTTCCCAAAGGGTGGTGAGTGAGCATGTACTGTCGTACCCCTCCAGCCTTAGAATGAGGGGCGGCGCCGGCGCGTCCTGCCTGTTATTCCTTCCCTCGCTGCTTATCACCTCTGCGGCTCTCGCTTTGTGACGGCCTCGCATTACAGGATGGATACTTGTAGGCAGGCTTGTAGGGGCGACTGTACGACGGCTGAATACTCACGGCTCAAGAATCTAACATTACGGAGGTGTTCCCGCTATTCTACATTTGATACGCGTTTTTACATTGGCAACACCTATGTCTATGCCCAAGGGCAACACTACACTCTGCCGGCACTTGTTTGGCGGCTCTACGCCCTCTGTCGGCGACTCGACGGGTATTTGAATGACTAAATGTATTTGCGAGGAAGGTACTAACAAGCGGTGGAGGCGATCACTCCGCGGCGGCTTCGCGTGCCCGCCACTCGGCAAACAAGTCCTTGATGGCGACGAGGCACTCCACCACGCTGGTCTTGCCGCCCTTGACGTGCACCTTGCGGCGTGGTGCATCCTGGAAGACCTGGACGGAGTAACGGTCTTCCAGGTCGCTGAGGAAGCCTTCGTCGGGCCCTGCCAGGCGATCCATGAACCGCCGAGGCACATGCACGAGGCTTCGCCACACCGGGGGGGTGGCCTCCTCGGCCTCTGCCTCGGCGGTCGTGTTTGACCGTGGCCACCGAGATGACATCTCGGTGGCCACGGTTTGACGCCTGAGGACTTTGGTCATCTACTTCTGCGTTCTTGACCTCTGGGGCTGGTGGGTCCTCCAGGGCAGGTTCGAACTGCTGTCCTCGGTCCTGGGCCTCGCTGGCACACTCGAAAGCCGCCTGCTGACAATCTGAGTCTGCAGCCTCCAGCGTTGTGATGGAGCCAGCCCTGCCTATGGCGCGGGCAGGGGCAGTGCCATGCGTGTGCCCGTAACGAGCCCGTCATCGCCAGATTGAATGTAACTATATGTCCAGGTCATCAGTCCATCGCAGGTCATGACCTGGAACATCGCGACGAGGACGCGTGGCTTCAGGGGACAGGGCTGGGTCTCCATGCACGCAGCGCTGGGCGTCCCCTCGAGACAGCTGACCGGCTGTCTCCTTCACCACCACTGCGTCGCATCCATTCTCGTGGCGGTAGTGTTGCCGTGCCCGGACGCACCCCGCCACCAGGGTGCCGCACACACCCGCCACCACCACACTCACGCCAACCACGGAGCATAACACAAAGACCTTGTGCTCTCGCTCAGCCTCCTGGACCTGCCTCTCCAGGCAGGCCAGGCGTTCCTGCAGGCCTACCACCAGGGGCAGCCACTCCCGCCAACTGTCGCCGGCGGGGAGGCCGCACTCCTCAAGGGGATCAAAATCACCTATATCCCATACAGTCACTTCCAGCAGGACTTTCAACAGTGCAAATATAATTATCACTTAGTAGTAAGGCATTCAACAAGAGACCATTTTTACGTGAACCACTTTAACTTAGCATTCAGTAGTCGACACATTTACCAGTAAGACATTGGATAGTGTAATCAGGTAAACAATAACGAATTCAGGAACGGGAGGTTAATCGGGGTTTCTTATATTAATGGGGACAGATACTTAGCTTGTTGTCATAACGGAAGATTACCTTCAAACCTGATATCAGAAATATATTCGAATCGACAAAGCTGGACAAACTGTTCATGAAAGCGATTTCTCTTCATTCAAACTAAGATTTTTTTTTGCTTTGTTTTGGTAAGGACTCGTAGCCATAAGTATGCGTTGAACAACACGTACACTTTGTTTAATACGCGATTATGTGTTTCTCATGCCTGAGGTCCTGATATTACCACTGCCTATAAAGCAGCATTCATTGTATATTCTTATGTCTGAGCCTTTAGCGCCTGTAGTATATGGGCTTCTTTGTAGGGCTGTGACGGTCGGCCCTCGTCCGTATATGATAGTCGCAGTGGCACAGGCAGGATAAGGGACGTAACCAGCTCCAATTTGTGTGTGTGTGTGTGTGATGATGGAGGCTCATGGTCCCCCCCAAACCCCTTTGTGTCCTCCGATGCATCGCCGTCGTAGATGCATGGGCTTGATGAGCAGCATTGCTTGAAAATACCAATGACGATTTGATAAGATTCATGAAAAATATTATAGGAACCGAGAGGATAGTGCGCATAAAGTAACAGACCGTGCTGGAGTTGTGCCGTGTTGATAAAAAGGGAAAAAATCTTGAAAATAATTATAAGGTTGGTGGCACGAGTTTGAAGGAAAGTACCTAATTAAAACAACTTATAGATATATAACTTTATATCAGATAAGCGCTTGCTGATACTATCAAATAACCTTTTATAAGTATGAAGATTTATGTAGCACAGTTGCGAACTATGATAACTGGTCTTTAACAATGATAATACCGAGACACCTCCTCGAACAAACTAGTTCTGAAACCATGAGCCTTCAAATTAACTTCCTCTGTTTTACGTTATTATGCTTTCTTGCTTTGTAATGCTTAAAAAAAAAAGCTTGGTAATGAACAGATAGACCTACTGTCAACGCAGATTTAGGTGACATTCTACCGAAAGGAATACGAGAGGCATAAGATGAAAAACAAACCCTCATGACAGATGAATAATTGGAAGCAGCTCTGTTAAGATTGTTGAAGTTTTATAAATACTATAGTCGATCGTTGTGTTGTTTGTACTCATAACTATCTTGTTCGTTTCTGATATTAGCTTTCTCATTATGCGAAATTCCCTTCAATGCCTCAGTATGTGTGGTGATTAAGTTGGGCAACGCCCACGAATATTATTTTCAGTTACAAAATCATAGGCAAGTATAGTAGTTTCGTATGTGTTAATTAAGCTTAGATGAACCGAGGGCTTCTGAAGGTTGAAGGTTCGTGGAGTGACTGTGATCATCAATGCTGATCCTAAAAAAGGAGGCTGCCCTTACCCTCGCTGGGCTTGTGAATGTAAGTTCTAATAAGAGAAGGTACATGCAAATAAGAAAAATAATTAAATCTAAATAAAAATCTACTTTCACACATTTAATTACTCATAAAAAATGATTAATGAAAGCGAATGAAAATTTAATTGCGAGTGTCATGATTTCACACAACTGTGAACGCTTGCGCGACGTGGAGATAACAAGGTTGCGTAAAAATCAATAGATATGGATGCGTAAGGGGTTAAATTTGGTTCCACGCAGCAATATTAAGGAATGCGTGGTTTTACCTTAGCATTGAAAATTATAAGGCGTGTTTTAGTGGCGCGTCAGTAAAAGTGAGAATGAATAGAGTAACCTCAACCCCATGAGTTAGAACACAACCCCACGAGTGACATACGCTGCCAGGCATGGGTTCTCAGCTAATTTGCCTTTATGGGAAGAATTTCACATTAGCTGGGGTGAAGTGCGGTTGAGTATTAACTGTAAAAAGCTTAAGTCTTGTCATAACGGTTTCGTACATAGCACAGTGAAATTATGGCTTCCTGTTTGCCCATTAGCCTGCCACGCCTCTTCTCACTGGAGTCAGGGAAAAAAAGGTTCAGAGTAAGGTTTATATCGATTTATGTAAACACTACTAGTATATCAATGACCTTTGTAATGATCAAGTATACTGAGGAGCCTCGATGTACAAAATTCACGTAAAAGGGGAAGAAGTAATGGGAGTTGAATTTAAGAGTTGAATACAATCTAAAACGCTTAAGGGGAAAAAGGCACTCCGAAGAAAAGGTGGGACATCGAGGATTTCAGGGTTTTATGGGGCGTTTCAGGGTGGGGGAGTCTCAGGGTCGCCAGCTCGTGGGAGTCTGACGGAGTGGCGAGCTAATGGCAGTCTGGTGCGTTTCACTGGACGATTTGTTACGACCTTGCACGGTTGCCTTCTGTTCATGGCTCCTGGACTTACCTTCACTTAGACTGAGGGGAACGACATTTTTATTATCATTATCATTTCTCTTATCTTTATTGTTATCATGATTACTTCAAAACAACATGAACACTAACTACTACTACTCCTACAACTATTTCTACTACTGTTGATACTACTATAGCGCTGCAAACGTTATTATTATTTTAATGAGTCATGCAGGTATTGTGAGGCGTCGGTTTTGCTTCGTTTCGGTTTATTCGCTGTAATGAAAGAATTGCAGGAAACGCGAGTGATTGCCGCCGTATTCTTGCATTTACTTACCATGTACACCTGTGAACTTTTTATACCTTCTCTTCTTCTGCGGAGATAGAGGTGCGTGAAGCAAGGTCGCTAGGACAAGAGAGATGTTCCGTTATACACTTGAGTGCCTGTTAGTGTTACTGGAACGAATTCAGGCGAGAGAAGATGAGGAGCTCGATTGGCATTGATACAGATAGCCTACTACGTTTCTCAGATGTAAGATTTTCTATAGCACCTTTCTTCCTCTCCCCTTTACACATACCCACCTTTGAAATCCGTGTCAGGGCGCCACCTTCGATCCGGTGAGTAGCTTCGAGGGTGAGAATTAGCCACACCCTCGGAAGCGTGCGGAAGCGGGCAAGAAGCGAGGTGAGAGGAAACAAAACAGTGGCGGTGTGAGTGTGTAAAGTATAGGGTGGGAACTCGAGGGTGCCACAGTTACATTGCTCCTGCTTCTCTTGCCTCTACTGTCTCTCTCATCCTCTGATCTCATTATGCTCTGGGTGGGAACGTATATAGGAAGGAGATATGGTTAAGCGTTAAGCAGGGAGAGAGACATGAGAATGAGACCCCCGTTGAGGATGTGTACGTACTAATGGAGGTTAAGTATATGAGTGTTGAACTATTCTTATGTAGAGTATGGGAATATGGCACTGAAGCATAAAACAGAAGGTTTGTGATACTTATTGTTAGAGGAGAGATGTTCCCTTTTGTGACTGTTCTAGCTACTTATTGTTAGAGGAGAGATGTTCCCTTTTGTGACTGTTCTAGCTACTTATTGTTAGAGGAGAGATGTTCCCTTTTGTGACTGTTCTAGCTACTTATTGTTAGAGGAGAGATGTTCCCTTTGTGACTGTTCTAGCTACTTATTGTTAAGGAGAGATGTTCCCTTTTGTGACTGTTCTAGCTACTTATTGTTAGAGGAGAGATGTTCCCTTTTGTGACTCTGTTCTAGCTACTTATTGTTAGAGGAGAGATGTTCCCTTTTGTGACTCTGTTCTAGCTACTTATTGTTAGAGGAGAGATGTTCCCTTTTGTGACTGTTCTAGCTAAGGGCGGCGATAGGTAGTACATACACAGATATAAGAACGGTTTGCTCCCGCGTTCTGGGGAAAGGATAAAAGTGTCAAAATGCTGTATGTCTGGTTTAATGACCCTGGCAGTCGATAACCATAAAGCCAAATCCTTTCCTTTTCTTGATTTTATACTTATACAAGGTGATGAAAGTTCTATAATCTCCTTAAATGTTTGTTACGAACTCTCCCTCGCTTCCCGTCCTTCACACACACACACACACTCTCTCTCTCTCTCTCTCTCTCTCTCTCTCTCTCTCTCTCTCTCTCTCTCTCTCTCTCTCTCTCTCTCTCTCTCTCTCTCTCTCTCTCTCTCTCTCTCTCTCTCTCTCACACACACACCCACATTGCATTAATAAGATACAAATTAAGCAAAGTTTCAAGTTCAACAGTATATGGTTCGAGTTTACCTAAAAATGTATAGTATCTTTTTCTCCACCTTCTTACAACTTTAAACTCTTTCGAGAGAGGGAGGAAGTATCATGACACTGTAGGAGCTCAATATAGTTTTAAAGCCCAATCGTGTTTTTTTTTTCATGAGAGCGGTATTCAGCGAGCTAGTTTATTCTAGTTTTGATTTAAAATACTCTGTAGGTCTTTTCATATTTAAGAACATTTTGTTATAACCACAGACAGACATCCGGAAGGCTACGCTCTTTGCAGGAACAAGAACGTCTTATTGGTGGGTTTGTAAACGTCATTAAGCATTACAAGGACGTTATGCGGTTATTTATAGATATTTCGTTATGTACGATGGACAGAGTGTGTTTTGAACGTGTGTTAGGACCATGTAGTGTGGTGGATGGGTTTTGCATGAGGCTCACAAGTCATCATTGTTGTTGTTATTATTATTGTTTTTGTTGTTGTTATTGTTGATGATTATTATTATAGGTGTGTCAAGTTAAAAGGGTGACTGGAAAAGGGGGCTGGTCGTCCCTATCTGGAAAGGGAAAGGGGACCGTCAGGACTGCAACAATTACCGCGGTATTACACTGCTCAGCGTATCAGGCAAGGTGCTTGCCCATCTATTGCTGACACGGATTCGCAGTCATCTGGTGAAGCATCAGAGACCTCAGCAGTCTGGGTTCACGCCTGGTAAGTCAACAACGGACCGTATCCTAGCGCTTCGTGTCCTGGTGGAACGCCGACGTGAGTTTCGACAGGGGATGCTTGCAGCCTATGTTGATCTCAAGAAGGCATTTGATTCAGTGCATCGTGAGTCACTTTGGGATCTTCTGCGACTTCGAGGGATACCTGCAAGGACTATTGGTTTGATAACTGGTCTGTATTCTGGGACTGAGGGTGCTGTGAAGTGGGGCAGGTGTATCCAGCTTCTTCCCTGTGAATACAGGAGTGAGGCAAGGGTGCGTCCTTGCCCCATCACTTTTCAACGCTTGTATGGACTGGGTATTGGACAAGGTTGTAGATCAAAGTGATTGTGGAGCATCCGTCGGCAACACCAAGATCACTGATCTTGTTTTTGCCGATGATGCAGTAATCTTTGCTGAGTCGCTGGAGGTCCTGGTGATGGCTCTCGAGGCGCTGCACGAGGAGGCAAAGCCTTTGGGACTTGAGGTCTCCTGACTCAAGACCAAGGTCCAGGGCAGGCATTCAGAGAGAGTTAAAGGGCACGGTGTTTAGCTTAACTAACTTCCTCTATTTGTACAACCCGGAAGTCGCGGGGATTCTGGTACGAGATATGGGAGTGGCGCTACGGTGTCACTATGGGCTTCGATAGCTGATTAGCTGAGCGAGTACAATGACGTCACAGCCTCGCCTGCGAATCACATAGTATTTCTCAAAAAGTTTCCGCCAATCACAAGGCTTCCACGCTCTCAGCTGTGTTTATAAACAAATTTATCATCCACACCAAAATGCTCCACCCTTCTTCCTCCTCCTTCTCCTCCACCTCCTAGCTTCTCCTTCTCCTTCTCCTCCTCCTCTTCCTCCTCCTAACCTTTTCTTATAGCAGTTGGTAGTAGTTGTAGTAGTAGCAGCAGTAATAAGCCGTGTTTTTATCGTCCCAGCACCGTCTTGGATTACGAAGACCACTCCAATAACACTTGCTGAAATGTGTGTTATACTGCTTTATGATATTGTTTGCAATGTTTTAGACTGATTATTATTTCGGCCCCTACCAAGCTTGTTGTGTTGTTGTCGCAGAAACCAATCCATTTTCAATTGCGAGAAAAAACGGTCTTCGTACCAAGACGATGCTTGGACGACAAAAGCACGGCTATAGTAGTAGTAGCAGCAGTAATAGTAGTGGTAGTAGTAGTAGTAGTAGTAGTAGTAGTAGTAGTAGTAGTAGTAGTAGTGATGAAGGAGGAGGAATTAGGTAGAGGAAGAAGGGAAGAATAAAGGGTAAGAGGAAGGATGAGGAGGAAAAACACGGCTATAGTAGTAGTAGCAGCAGTAATAGTAGTGGTGGTAGTGGTAGTAGTAGTAGTAGTAGTAGTAGTAGTAGTAGTAGTAGTAGTGGTGATGAAGGAGGAGGAATTATGTAGAGGAAGAAGGGAAGAATAAAGGGTAAGAGGAAGGATGAGGAGGAAAATACCTTGTCTGTCGCGGAGCCGTGTGGTGAGTCATGGTGAGATGCCACCGTTCGCCACTCGGCCCATCACCTCATAACAAACTCATCACGAGCGGATGGCATTGTAATATGGCCTAATTTCATTTGTATACTTGCCCTGTTCAGTTCTTGAGTCAGAAAACATCATATATACTCAATTTATGAGTATTTTTATGTATATTGCGTGCTCTACAACTGCCTGGAGGCAGTTGCCTGTTTTTGACAGCTCAACGTCTTTAAGTACGTCATCAATCTGCCCGCAGAATGCCAAAAGTTGCCCAAAACAGCTGTTGGAAGTCGCTAGGTCGTGAAGACCGGAAGTTAGCCTCTCTGAATGTAGCCCCAGGTGTTTGGAGACTTACTAGATGAAGCAGTACAGTCTGTTCATGCGTGTGGCGAGGACATTGAGATCTTGGAAAGTTTTACATACCTTGGTAGCGCAGTCCATAATGACGGCGGTCACGTCAAGAAGTCTTACGGCGGATTGGCATAGCCCACGGTGTTATGGACTCGCTCAGCGGGAGTACTTGGCATTGTCGGTACTTGTGCAGAAGGACAAAGATCCGGATCTTCAAGTCGCTTGTGATCCCTGTCTTACTCTATGGTTGTGAGACATGGACACTAAATAGTGACTTGAGAGACGAATCAATGCCTTTGGTAATAAGTGTCTTCGCAGAATCATGGGGTATCGCTGGGATGATTACGTGTCAAATCAGCGATTGCACCGTGAGACTGAATCGAGGCCTATTACCTGCATAGTTCGTCAGCGCCAACTTCGGCTATATGGGCATGTGGCACGCTACCCTGAAACCGATCCTTCCCATCGGGTTGTATCTGTAAGAGACAATCCGGCGTGGAGGAGGCCAAGGGGGCGCCCACAAGGCTCGTGGCTGGGGCAAGTTGATGTTTCTTGTCGAGAGCTGCCTTGGTATGGGAAAGGAGCCTGCATGGGAACTCGCGCGTGGTGACCCCCGGGAGTGGCGTCGTAGGGTGGGCGAGGCGACGCGCCCCCCGGCGTATGCCCCCAATGATTGATTGATTCTGTCAAGTTTCATTCATGGTGAACTAAAGATCATAATAGTTATTTAACATTATTTGAGGGAAATCTTATACCTTGATTTACTGAGTCAGTAGTAGAAGGAACTACCACGTGTAGGTCTCATGGCCTCTTGTAGCTTCCTTATTTTCTTATGTTGTTATGTTGTTATGTTCTTATGAGTCAAGACTGCTTTGGTCCAGTTTGACGCACGAGTGTGAACTATCCTTAAAAAAAATTCTACTACTACTACTACTACTACTACTACTACTACTACTACTACTACTACTACTACTACTTTCACTACCACTACTACTTTTGACTGATATTAACTAGAAAGAAAGATAATGATAAAATGAAAATGCTGATAATGATAATAATGACAACAACAACAAAACCTTCGTAAATCCTACCGTGTTAAATCCGGGGCTACAACCTCAACAGGATAAACATGAACAATTATTATGTTTTTCACGCAAAGAAAGGGAGAGTGCGGCCGTAAATGGCGGGAGGGAGGAGAGGACGTGTGTGTCGAGAGGGAGGAACCTGCAGGCACTCGAGCAAGACCTATATAGGAGGCAGGTGGTTCCTCAAGGTCGTGCGATTTGTAGGACTAGGTAAGGTAGAGCACATTACTGAGAGAGAGAGAGAGAGAGAGAGAGAGAGAGAGAGAGAGAGAGAGAGAGAGAGAGAGAGAGAGAGAGAGAGAGAGAGAGAGAGAGAGAGAGAGAGAGAGAGAGAGAAGAGAGAGAGAGAGAGAGAGAAGAAGAGAAGAGAGAGAGAGAGAGAAAAAAGTAAAAAAGAAAGACAAAGAAAGAGAAAAAAAAGCGACAAAAAGAAAGAAAAAGTCAAAAAGAAAGACAGACAGAGAGAGAGAGAGAGACATTTGGGAACTAGCTGCGGTATTATTACGTGTGTTTATGTCTGAGGTGAGGGACGCAGCGAAAGTGCAATGGGACGGAGGGTTGTGATTTGCTTGCATGGGAGTGTTTATGATTATGGTGACGGCCTTGGCAAGATTCACCTCTTCTTCCCTTCCTTCCTTTCCCATCGTCCTTCCTTCTAGTATAAGTCACCTCCTTCTGCCTTTAAGACCTCATTATAGTCATCCCACTTCCTTTATCTTTCCTACTTTATCCGCGTTCCTCTCTGCCTAGTCACTCTCTTCCATTATAATGTCTTCGACTCCATTTTTCCTTTCACTCATCTAGTTTCCCATTATTTCCTATTTACAATTCGTCCACAATTATTCTCTCTCTTTCTCTATTTCTAGCTTTCCTTTTCTACGCATTTCTCTTCCCTCCCTCCCTGCGGCGATAACCTCCACACCAGCCCATGAAAACCTAGAAACACCATGACACGGGGGTTTTCAGGCAACAAGAATTTGGACGTAGGATAATTATTCACCGTCAATTTCACTGTCATCATCATCACCACCAACACCATCACAGAAATCAACATATCATTAACCTTGATTAATATTCTCTCTCTCTCTCTCTCTCTCTCTCTCTCTCTCTCTCTCTCTCTCTCTCTCTCTCTCTCTCTCTCTCTCTCTCTCTCTCTCTCTCTCTCTCTCTCTCTCTCTCTCTCTCTCTCTCTCTCTCTCTCTCTCTCTCTCTCTCTCTCTCTCTACGGAAAACTGGCGAGGCTATATTGCAATGTCGTTCCCCTACTTCAAAAAAATTGTGTAGGTGGGGCGGGGGTGTGACATGCTAAGAGCTATATACAGAGGGTGTGAAGGTGTTGGTCGTGGGTAAGTGGTTGTGTGGGTGGTGGCGGGAGATGACTTGTTATTATAGGTGTAGGATTGTGGACTTCTGGTATTCTAGATGTGAATGTTGGGTGATGATGTTATGTATAAGAATGGTAATGACAGGAAATAGCAAAGTTTGTTGAGAGAGGAGTTTATTTGAATACAGTAAACTAGCATTATTTGAGACAGAAGATGATATAGCCTTGTTACGTATGCTTGGGGTGGTGTGTGTGTGTCGTGTAAATACATAGAAATTATTCATGGATTTCCTGTTCTGTATTTATTCTCTCTCCTTGTTTTCCTCAACTTCCATCACTTTTTCATATTTCTTTCTATTCCTTTTCTTCTTCACAAAATTTTGCAATTGCTATGCTGAATTTGAGACAAGTCTGATTTTTCGATTTCTGTACACGTCTTATTTTTCGATTTTTTCTTATATTTTCCCCCTCGTACTTACTCTTGTACCTGAAATAATAAATCGTCTGCACTATATCTTGCTGTGAATTGTTTAAACTACGAACATTATGTTATTTGTCTGTTACGCATAGTTATTTTGATTATATTTCAAGGTTTTTTTCTTCTGATATTCTGCTCACCTGTCGGGTTCTATTGTTGTGTCTGTGCTTGCTATGTGTATTTATATATATATATATATATATATGTTTGTCTTTCTTTCTTTGCGTGTGTGTGTGTGTGTGTTGTGTGGTGTGTGGTGTGTGTGTGTGTGTGTGTGTGGTGTGTGGTGTGTGTGTGTGTGTGGTGTGTGGTGTGTGTGTGTGTGTGTGTGTGTGTGTGTGTGTGTGTGTGTGTGTGTGTGTGTGTGTGTGTGTGTGTGTGTGTGTGTGTGTGTGTGTGTGTGTGTGTGTGTGTTGTGTGTGTGTTGTGTGTGTTGTGTGTGTGTGTGTTCGTTCGTTCGTTCGTTCCTATTTACTACCTAGTTATACTAGTTTTATCTTTCTTCAGTCATTTCTCCTCTCTCTCTCCTCGTCTCTCTCTCTCTCTCTCTCTCTCTCTCTCTCTCTCCTCTCTCTCTCTCTCTCTCCTCTCTCTCTCTCTCTCTCTCTCTCTCTCTCTCTCTCCTCTCTCTCCTCTCTCTCTCTCTCTCTCTCTCTCTCTCTTTCTTACTCTCACTCTCTCTATTTATCTCTGTGTCTGTCTGTCTGTCTTACGTTACTCCTCCCCCGCCTGGAAAGGAAACGTCCGTCACAGCAGTTACACAGTCGCCGCCTTGAAATATAACCACGTCACAAGAGTTACAAATGAGATACACTGTATATAAACAACGGCCTGTCCATCACGGCCTCCTCCCTCTTCCTTTCTTACTTCACCACCCTCCTCGTCTTTTCTTGTTTATTACTATTCTTATCATGCTCTCTTTTCGTCTTGCCTATCACCTCCTTCTCTATCTCCTTTTCACCCTCCTCCTATTACTTCATCCTCCTCCTTCTCCTCACTCTTTATCCCTGGATCACTTTGTCAACAGTCTATGCATCATACAGTTGCATGAGACGTCAGTCCTGATGAAATATATTGTGGTCTACATCTTGTTGCCTCCGTGGTGTAGTGGCTAGCGCGCCTAGCTACGAATCTGCGGGCCCTGGTTCGAATCCGGGTCAGGGCAAGTCGGCGGCCAGCCCAAACAGCTGTTCATCCTCTCTTTCGGGGTTGATAAATGGGTAACTGCATGGGGAAACCTGGGGAAGGTAACTGTGGTAACCCAGATGTCACAGTAGCCCTGTGTCCCGGGGTAAAGAGTTGTCACCCACCACAGGCTCAAAGACTAATGCGACGGAGATGAACACCGAGGCCACGCGCAGCATAGGGTATGCCCCCAGCTTTACCTATCTACTACTACGGATGATTCTCGTGCGCTTTTTTTTGTATGTGTCTGTAGATATTTTTTTCTCCGTTAAATTATATGATGCAAGAGCACCTGACTGACGGTAGGTTGTTGGGCAAAGGGGTTGGTGGAAGGGAGGGGAGGAGGAGTGATGTGCGTCTGGTATTTAATTTTTTTATTTTGTCCCTCCGTCTGTCATTATATCTATCAGTTTTTTCCCTGCTTTTTTTTCTACCTCACGATTGCAAAAGTAGATAATATGTTATTTGTAAGTTTTTTTCTTCGTACATGGCGAGTATAATCAACTTTGCGTCATGATCTGTATGGAAAGAGAGATTTCGTCACTTTTTTTTAGACGTAAACGATGACAATTAGTAATGATGGTTATTACCCACCCAAAACTTGCGCAATACACCACTCCCTGACCCACCCTGACCCACTCCTTTACCCACTCCCTACCCCTACGATGATCCTGACCCCTCCCTTACCCCTTCCTCACCCCTCCCTTACCCACTATCTCTCCCACCGCCTTACCCACTCCCTATATCACTCCCTGACGCACCCTGACGCACTCCTCTCCACTTCTGACACGGCCACGGAACTCACATGTGCTCTGACCAATTTCCCTCACCCACTCGCTCCCCACGTCCTTCCCACTATCTCACCCACTCCCTTTACCCACTCCCTTTCACTCTCACGATCACACTCCCTGACTCCACTTCCCTCATGAATTTTCCCTGACCCACTGCCCACATCACTTCCTGACCCACTCGCCTCACACCACTCTTCCCACTTCCTCACCCACTCCACTCATCACCATTAGCCCCGTACTCACCAATCCCTCCCCATCCCTCACACCACTCCCTCACCACTCCCTCCCTCACCCACTCCCTCACCCACCTCCCTCACCCACTCCGTTACCCACTCCCTCACCCCTATCTCACCCACTCCCTTACCCACTCCCTCACCCACTCCCTTACCCACTCCCTCACCCACTCCCTTACCCACTCCCTCACCCACTCCCTTACCCACTCCCTCACCCACTCCCTGACCCACTCCCTGACCCACTCCCTCACCCACTCCCTCACCCACTCCCTCACCCACTCCCTGACCCACTCCCTCAGCTCACTCCCTCACCCACTCCACTCACCCACTCCCTCATCCACTCCCTCACCCACTCCCTCACCCACTCCCTCACCTCACCCTACCACTCCCTCACCCACTCCCTTCCCACTCCTTACCCACTCCCTCACCCACTTCTCACATCCCTCACCCACTCCCTCACCCACTCCCTTACCCACTCCCTACCCACTCCCTTACCCACTCCCTCTACCCACTCCCTCACCCACTCCCTACCCACTCCCTCACCCACTCCTTTACCCATTCCCTCACCCACTCCCTCACCCACTCCCTCATCCCACTCCCTCATCCCACTCCCTCACCCACTCCCTTACCCACTCCCTTACCCACTCCCTCACCCACTCCCTCACCCCTCACCACTCCGTTACCCACTCCCTCACCCACTCCCTCACCCACTCCCTCACCCACTCCCTCACCCACTCCCTCACCCACTCCCTTACCCACTCCCTTACCCATTACTCCCTCACCCACTCCCTGACCCACTCCCTGACCCACTCCCTTACCCACTCCCTTACCCACTCCCTCACCCACTCCCTTACCCACTCCCTCACCCACTCCCTTACCCACTCCCTTACCCACTCCCTTACCCACTCCCTACACCATTCCCTCACCCACTCCGTTACCCACTCCCCTCACCCACTCCCTCACCCACTCCCTCACCCACTCCCTCACCCACTCCCTTACCCACCTCCCTCCCACCCACTCCGTTACCCACTCCCTCACCCACTCCCTCACCCACTCCCTCACCCACTCCCTACCCACTCCCTCACCCACTCCCTCACCCCACTCCCTCACCCACTCCCTTACCCACTCCCTCACCCACTCCTACCCACTCCCTCACCCACTCCCTCACCCATTCCCTTACCCACTCCCTTACCCACTCCCTTACCCACTCCCTCACCCACCCCCTCACCCACTCCCTCACCCACTCCCTACCCACTCCCTCACCCCTCCGTTACCCACTCCCTCACCCACTCCCTCACCCACTCCCTCACCCACTCCCTCACCCACTCCCCTCACCCACTTCCCTCACCCACTCCTCACCCACTCCCTCACCCACTCCCTCACCACTCCCTCACCCACTCCCCCCCCTCACCCACTCCCTCACCCACTCCCTCACCCACTCCCTCACGCACGTCCCTCACCCACTCCCTCACCCACCCAACTCCCTCACCACTCCCTCACCCACTCCCTCACGCACTCCCTCACCACTCCCTCACCCACTCCTCACGCATCCCTCACCCACTCCCTCACCCATCCCCACTCCCTCACGCACTACCTCATTCACTCCCTCACCCACTCCCTCACCCACTCCCTCACCCACTCCCCCACATTCACTCCCTCACCCCTCACCCCCATTCACTCCCTCACCCACTCCCTTACCCACTCCCTCACCCACTCCCTCACCCACTCCCTCACCCACTCCCTCACCCACTCCCTCACCCACTCCCTCACCCACTCCCTCACCCACTCCCTCACCCACTCCCTCACCCACTCCCTCACCCACTCCCTCACCCACTCCCTCACCCACTACCTCATTCACTCCCTCACCCACTCCCTCACCCACTCCCTCACCCACTCCCTCACGCACTCCCTCACCCACTCCCGCACCCACTCCCTCACCCACTCCCTCACCCACTCCCTCACGCACTACCCTCACCCACTCCCTTACCCACTCCCTTACCCACTCCCTCACCCACTCCCTCACCCACTACCCCATTCACTCCCTCACCCACTCCCTCACCCACTCCCTCACCCACTCCCTCACCCACTACCTCATTCACTCCCTCACCCACTCCCTCACCCACTCCCTTCCCCACTCCCTCAGTCACTCCCTCACCTACTCCCTTACCCACTCCCTTACCCACTCCCTCACCCACTCCCCCTTCTCCCTATTACACCTCCTCACCTCTCCCTCATCCTATAAAAGTTACATCTTGTTCCTACGTTGCATACCTTAAGAAATTTCATTGTTTTCATTATGTATCTTCTTAGTAATTTCTTCCATTTCTTAACCCTAAATACTTTACTCATTTTCAATACACATATTAGTCCCATCTTGT
>JACEEZ010020178.1:432500-527500 GCA_016584305.1 Chionoecetes opilio
TAACAAATGACAAGTCAAACAAAAAACAACAAAGTAGAAAAAAATCATAGGGTACTCAGGAATTAATTATGCAAGAATCGCAATGAATACTTACTCTAGTCTCTATCGCACCCGCTTACTCCTCACCACAAACTTGTACACGTGTAATCCTGCCTTATGCCTCGTATATATATATATCTTGTAGCTTCCTTATTTTCTTATGTTTATGTTCTTATGTATATAAATGCTGTATTCCACTTAGTTTTGTCTGTCTCTCTAGTCTGTTGGTCTTGTGTGCAGGGCTTGAAAACGAAATAATTTTTCAAACGGTTCGTTCCGATCAGAAACAGTATTATTAACGTTTCGTTTTTCGTTTCTCCTCCAAACATAACGTTCCTGAACCGGTTAGAACGAAATGAAAAACGGTTAGAACGTTATTCTCAAACCATGTAATGAATTAATTCATTTTAATTAATATTAATTAATTAGCCCTAATAAATAATAATGCCTATATATGACTGCATTTTTATAGATGGTAATAAAGCCATGGTGCACAGTATCCAACAAAATCAAACCCTTAGATGTCGTAAGAACTATGTTATTATACGACTTAAATAAGGCAACACGTTTACATATACAATACAGGAAGCGCAGTGTAGGAGTATGCAATCTCAGTCGTCGTAAAGACATGAATCACTAATTATTTATTACTATTATATATGGTAAAACTATATTAAATCGTAATATCACCAGCCCACTAATTAAATAAACCTAATCAACGAAGTCAATGACTACATGTGATACTCCAAGGACTCGAACCTAGGACACTCACACCAAAATTTGGCGCACCAAGCATTAGGCTATGAACACAGTTAACAATTTAAGCACATACTCACGATATATAATCCCTTTTCGAATACTGGATATTAATCTAAGCATATTCTTAAACCAAACTGCAGTATAATAGTTTAACGATTGCCCGATTGGAAGGTGTAATAAAATAAGGGAACGTGATGCATATCACGAAGACATAAATTCATAATTATTTAAGGTAAAAAATAGTTATTCTTCACAAATTAAATGAAAAGTGGTGCATATGATACTATTTGAAACAAAACCACATTGTCAATTGCCAAGTGAACAAATACAGTAGACTTAATGGATCACCTCACCGTCACCCCAGAATGTCCACCTGAAGATCAATCACCCCAGGATATCCCACCTGAAGAACCGTCACCCCAGGATATCCCACCTGAAGATCCGATATACACAGTGAATGTAATATATAAAATTAGGATAACAAATATATTCCTTTGTGCTATGCATCTTTTTGTGAAAGTTTAAAGAAAATATTAAGAGTAATATACAGTGTTCCAAAATACAAAATACATTATACTTTACTCAGTATTCCAAAATACAGTCTCTCTCTCTCTCTCTCTCTCTCTCTCTCTCTCTCTCTCATCTCTCTCTCTCTTCTCTCCTCTCTTCTCTCTCTCTCTCTCTCTCTCTCTCTCTCTTCTCTCTCTCTCATCTCTCTCCTCTCTCTCTCTCTCTCTCTCTCTCTCTCTCTCTCTCTCTCTCTCTCTCTCTCTCTCTCTCTCTCTCTCTCTCTCTCTCTCTCTCTCTCACGGGGAGAATTGAGGGCGTGTCACCACATCTTTGCGTTACTCCCATGCAGGGTGTGACTGTCCTTGGTGACTGTGGATCCCTTGACAAACAACAACCTCCAACACTATATTCTTTTATCCTTTATATATTCCTTTGTATATAATCTTTACTTCTCCTCTTTAACTTTACCCTCCTAGCCTCTCTTCCTTCCTCTTTACATATCCATCATCCCCCACTTTCCTCCCACGTAGATGGAGAGGTATGTTCTACTGTAGATGATTGTATAGTGTTTCCCGCTGTTGTTTGGTGGTAAAGAAAGAAAGGAAGGAAGGAGGGAGGGCGGGAAAGGACAAGCGGGACAGGTGTTCTATCTGTATTTAAAGGGTTTTATCTTTTGTATCTTTATTTATGGATGTTTATTATTTATGCTTTCATTTATATGTTTTCTTTTATGTTCATTGTTGCTTTCTCTCTCTCTCTCTCTCTCTCTCTCTCTTCTCTCTCTCTCTCTCTCTCTCTCTCTCTCTCTCTCTCTCTCTCTCTCTTGCATGCATTAATCTTCCTTTCGTACTTCAATACTTTTTCGAACGATCTCTCTCTCTCTCTCTCTCTCTCTCTCTCTCTCTCTCTCTCTCTCTCTCTCTCTCTCTCTCTCTCTCTCTCTCGTCACGGCCTTGCTATTACTCCTGCAGGGGGTGAACCGTGAGGGGAGCCTTGAGGGGTGGGATAAGGAAGAGAGGTAAAGGGAAGGGCGGGGTGTATAGGAGATGGGAGATATGGGTCATCGTAGTCCTTGAGGTGGGAGGAGGAGAAGGGGGAGGAGGAGGAGGAGGAGGAGGAGGGGGAGGAGAAGGAGAAGGAGGAGGAGGAGGAGGAGGATGTAGTGCGAAAGGCGGGTTCATCTTAAGCACAACAAAGAACAAGGAACATTACTTGCATCTATAATTATACTCGTTCTACGTACTACACCTGCCCCTTTCTCTCTCCTCTTTTGATTAATGTTTTTCTCCCTTCCTTTCATTGTCGTAATATTAGGTAGATGATGATAATTTGTTTCGTTGTTGTTGTTCTCATTAATGTCATTTTTTCATTCTTGTATTGGACGTAAATATTTAGATGATGCCTTTTTTTATTCGCATCAGTGTATTTTTTTCCTTTTTTTTCTTTCTTTGGACGAAATATTTTGAGGTTCATTTTTTTTTTTTTTTTGTATTTCCCATCAGCGTATTTTTTTTTCCTCCTTTTCTTTGACATAATATTTTGATGACATTCAATTTTGTGCTGCTGTTGTTGTTGTTATCAGCGTATTTTTTTCTTCTTTACGTAACTGTTTCATTTCACACTTTCCCTGTCACTTTTTTCTCCCCCTCAATCCATTCATCATGTTTGTATACTCTTTTCTCACGCTTGTAACCCTGTCTCTGTTTTATCGTTTCTTTGTTCACTACTTCACACGTACCATCCCCGCCCTGTTGCTTTGTCATTTGTATGTCATTTTTCTTGTCTTTTTTTTTTTTTGTCTGTGTTTTCACCTCCGTTCTGTTTTTTTTTAGCTCTATTCTGTACATCCCTGTCTCTCTCTCTCTCTCTCTCTCTCTCTCTCTCTCTCTCTCTCTCTCTCTCTCTCTCTCTCTCCTCTCTCTCTCTCTCTCTCTCTCTCTTCTCTCTCTCTCTCTCTCTCTCTCAATAATTGAATAAGTAACTAAATAAGTACACTATCTTCTAAAAGCAAAACATTAGGGATAATAATTATTATTATTATTATTATTTTTGTTGTTGTTGTGCCTATAGCGCCTGTAGTCAGTGGTGACCCAGGACTCTGATGGTAGGCTCTGGAGGTTCACTTGAGGGCTGTGATGATGGTTGGTCCTCGCCCGTGGTGGCGCAGGCAGGATTCTTATAGTGACGCCCAGGGGCGTATTTAGGATCTTGAAACATTAATTGGGGGCTTAGCCCAGCCAAGAGATCTTTAAATTTTTACAGGATAATTTTCTATTTATTTATGAGTATAATGAATATAAGATGTGAGACACTGTGCTCTACCAAAAGGCTTCGGTAATGTGCTTAAGATAACTTTCGAAACATGAAATTAAAATAAAATTAAGACAATCTGAGTTGGGGTTCAACTTCGTTATTATTTTTTATTTTCATCAGTAGGAGTAAAACCCTAAGAAAAAGGGAGCTTTAGCATGATGAAGCAGTCATATAGATTGTATATTCCCAATGCTTTGTTCAATACTGATATCTAACCAACCTCGCTCTTATAAGTACTTTTCCTTTTTTACATCACAAAGGACTGGCCTAGGACACACAAAAATGCACTTCGAAAAAACGCACTACGAAAAAAATACACTTAAAAAAAATGGCCTTGAAAAAAATGCACTTCATAAAATGCACTTATAAAGAAATGCATTTCGAAAAAAATGCACTGCGAAAAAAATGCACTTCAGTTAACTCTTGTGTCTTGTCCATCTGATATTCTCTTCTTCACCTCTCCAAAAGGTCTTTTGGTGTCTCTTCTGTCATGCAATCCTCATCTCCTCTGTTCTCTCCTCCTGTTCTCTCCACCTCTCATGTCCTGCTCATGAAAAGGATGCCATCAGCAAACGCTAAGTAACATCTAACCAAATATCCTGTTTTTTACTATAATTTTATGTTGCCCCAGTCAGAGCTTATCTTATTTTTGTGAGGAAAATATATAATAACTAGGGGGGGGGGGGCACTCAGTAGAGCGCATACCTCCGCCCGAATATTTAATCAAATATACGTATATATATATATATATATATATATATATATATATAATATATATATATATATTATATATATATATATATATATATATATATATATATATATATATATATATATATATATATATGCACTCAGTATGAGCGCATACCTCCGGCCGAATATTTCATCAATTGGTTGCCATGGCAACAGTTGTCAATAGATTTCATCCAAAACTAAATCAGTTTTTCCTTATACCAAATAGACTTGGTATACCGAGTTTGGTCCAAATCTATTCGTAACTTTTCGAGAAACCCTGTACACTAACAAACAGACAGACAGACAGACAGACAGACAGACAGATCGGGGTGAAAACATAACCCCTCCAACTTCGTTGGCGGAGGTAATAAATAAAATAAATATATAAAAGTATTTGAGATCCGGGGCTATTCATAAAACATTCGGGGCTATAGCCCCCAATGCCCAGGCCTAACTACGCCCCTGGACTGACGCCTGTGATTAGAAAAGTTATAATTAACAGTAATAAAGACGATACAGAGAGGCTTAAGTAGCATGAACGTGATTGATGTGATAGTTTTAATATACTTGACGAGAGATCACATAGATTTCAAAATGAAGCTATGATGCATATCAGTGTTGCTTTGCTTACTTCAACCCGTCAGGTAAGCTCGGTTGGTAGAGCTGTGGGCTCACGTGCAGCGTCCCTGCATTCGGTCAGCGGTTCGAGCCCACCAGGTTCGTCCTGGCGTGGTAGCGCTTTGTATAGTCAATAACCTTGTCGTTGGTACTTGCAAAGTGTCTAGATAGGATCAAAGTATCTTATCTTATCTTGCTTACTTCAGGAAATGTTGTGACACATGCGTCTTAAAGAAAGTGTTATTAGCAGTTAAGGATTATGAAGTGATTCACCCTAATCATCTCCAAAGACTGTGACAGAAGGCTCACCATACTTAATTCAAATTTCTCTTCGGAAACACTATTTATTTTCATGGTTAATATTTGCTCCTCATTTTGTCATTTTCATATCGAAGGGGATCACGGGAAGCATATTCTTTTCATGATTATTCTCTTTGTCCTACTAAAGAATATCGATCGTTAGTAGTTTCAATTAGACAAAGCTAGTCTGCAACTTTTTTTCATTGTTATTCTCTTTGTCTTACTATGGAATATCGATCGTTAATAGTTTCAATTAGATTGTTAATAGACAATTAAACTGGTGTAGCCTACTTCTGATAATTGCGGCAACTAGTAATTGCTTCTCCCTGTACAAGAGCTACTTTGCAACTTTGCACAAACATCAAGACCGTCGCGCATCCATCGGAGACTCACTTGACCGCCTGATGTAAACATACCGATGTGATGCAAATTCTTTGACGAAACTTGTGACACAATCGAATGACTAGCGAGGCAGGTGAGCTCTGTTGGGGGACGCACGGGCTGACTATAGAGGGGATCCTTCATGTCGTGAGGCAACCTGAGAGAGAGAGAGAGAGAGAGAGAGAGAGAGAGAGAGAGTGAGAGTGAGAGTGAGAGTGAGAGTGAGAGTGAGAGAGAGAGAGAGAGAGAGAGACCTGGGAATTGTAGGAAACTTTCACCATCAGAATGAAATAGAAAAATAGTAACCCGATAAATCATCAGATAAACAAAAAGTTATATACACATTAAATGCAAAAAAAGAACAGATTGCCTAAGAATAATAACAGGGTGAAAAAAAGGAACTCTGATATTATGACGATAGCGGCTGGTGAGGTCACGGCTCTATTCCTGTTCACCATGACACTGCCGCCGCTGCCGCTCATCACACGACGGCACTGCTATCACACTCAGCACTTGACCCTAAAATATCCCAAGCGAGAAGAGGAAGAGGTGGGAGGGAGGGATAGGGAGAGAGTGACGCAATGAGTGTGACGGGAGCTGGGGAGGGGAGTGAGGGAGGTGCAGTGGTGGGACGGGGAGGGGCCAGGTGATGTTTTCGTGCCTGAGTAAACTGTGAAGGATTTTTGATCATGTGATGCATCTCCTAAGGCGTTTTCTGCGGGGATCCTGATTGCAACCGAAAATTTTTCGGTTGCTCAAATTTCGATCCCTGTTCAACCATCCAGGGAAGATGATTGGCCGACCCGCACTCATTTGTTGTTGTTGTGACCGTTTGCAACCGAAAATTTTCCGATTGCAAACAAAAATCCCCCGCAGAAAACGCCTCTAGAGGGCAGATATGAGGCACACAAGGGGATACATTTATATACAGGTAGAGGACAAAGAGGAAGATACGTGATTCGTGAAGACAGACGGACAGACTGACAAGCAATGATTCAGCCACCGCGTAAGTTGCTATCGCCATATAGTCCAATTATTTTTATTAATTGCTGTCCTCACTTCAGGACGGCCGGTGTGTCAGTCGCCTTGACGGGTGGATCTTCGTGGTTGTCGTTAGTTTCCTTCCTTCCAGAGCGTGTCACTTTCCACTGTGTCCTCCGGTGCGCCGTGACAGGTCTCCTTGATGGCGCGCTTCGCTTGACTGGCGTGCTCTGCAGTTGTTGTTGTTTTTCCCTTTTTCTTGCACGGTGATGCAAATAGTTTCGCGGGGTTGTTTTCATGTGATTAATCTGGTTACGTTTCATAATGTTTCAATAATGTTTTGAGTTCCAATTTTGTTCACCGACAAGTGCGCAGTATTATCATTATATAATCACACACACACACACACACACACACACACGTATTTAGGTTTGAAAGTTTCTTTTGGTAGCACATGCTCGCCATCGACTGTGACTCCAAACAAGCAGGATTACTAGGAGTAACATGAACAATTGAACATGCAAAAGGATATCTCTATGACTGGGACAGTCACTGGGTAACAGGACTGGGCAACTTTGATATGTGTTCACAGTAATTCCAACGATGAAACGAACTTTACGATAGACAAATAGACAGATAAATAAAAAGGTACATTAACAGTTCTAATATAACGAAAATAGAGTAAGAAGCTGACAATTCCGACTTACGATGTTAGATGAACTACTTTGAAATTGGTATGAAATTTAAAAATTATTTTTTCTTCTATAGGTATACATAGCTATTCTGGCTGTAACTTACTAGTTGCTAGTGTTTGGATTGTTTATGGAATCTTGCGAGTGTGTAAATCGATAGATGATAGCCTGTGAGACGTTGATGGAGGAGGGAGGGGGATGCAGCCAAACCCTGAAAGAGCGGACGGGAACTCCAAGCGGGAAGTCATGGCGCTGAGCGCAGCGCAGGCGGTGAAAAGTTGCTCTGAAAGGAAATACTCAATGCTGACGTACGAGGCCTGTGAACCAGTGATGCAAACAGAACCTCGACATGCTCCACGACGTGTTCATCACCCAGCAAAAAGACTGTAGCTCAGGACAGGTTGGTAGAGAGAGGTAAAACGCTTGACTTCAGTTTTAGGGACTAATGAACATTGCAGGGGTATAGTGGCTCTGTCATAAGAACATCAGAAAATAAGGAAGGTACAAGAGGCCGTGAGACCTACACGAGGTAGTTCCTGTGCCTGGGAGGGTGTGTGGAGTGGTGGTGCTCAGCCTCACCCATGCTGTGGGGGGAGGGGAGGAAGTTGTCGTGGCTCATCACGCACACCATTAGCTACAGTTCATATTTTTCTATATAGAATTAAAAAAGGAAGGAAGAAAACATGGTGTGCCATGAGGGTGGCGGTGACTGTCCTCGGAAATACGTAAGCTGGTATCGTTATAATGTTTAATCGCAGGTTAATGTTTCAACCTGAGCATATTGATGTGTATTTTGACAATATTTTATTAGAACAATTAGAAGAATGTAAATTTTTAGGAGTTATCATTGATGGTAAATTAAAATGGAAATCTCATATAACTGCATGATGTAACAACTAGACTTAGTAAATTTAATGGTGTCCTGCATAAAATACGAAATACCATCACAACTGACTGTTTAAAACAAATATATTTATCATTAGCTTATCCGCATATCTTGTATTGCTCAACAATATGGGGTGGAACCTTTCATACTTTTCTCGATAACCTTTTCCTCGCTCAGAAAAAAATTATACGCACAATATCCAACACCCAACGCTATGCTCACACAGACCCTCTATTTAGCGACCTAAAATTACTCAAATTGCATGATGTTATATCCTTACAAACATATCTCTTTCTACATAAAGC
This sequence comes from Chionoecetes opilio, assembly GCA_016584305.1. Taxonomy (NCBI): domain Eukaryota; kingdom Metazoa; phylum Arthropoda; class Malacostraca; order Decapoda; family Majidae; genus Chionoecetes; species Chionoecetes opilio. The sequence goes on from JACEEZ010020178.1 coordinate 441,020, forward strand.
ATTACATTCAAACAAGGTTGAATGTGACTTTCAATACATATCAAATAATCCAAATACCCGTAGACCCAATGATTTAAAACTCCCATTATGTAGGACATCTCATGCACAAAGATACATAACAGCGAGAGGACCAAGTCAGTGGAATCAACTCCCAGAAGATATGAAAAACATTCAATCGTTCAACATTTTCAAATGGAAAATCAAGCAGAGGTTGTTCAGTGATTACTAGTTTGTATTGTCAGAGTGTTTCGAGTGTATGTATTTGAGTGTAGTATGTGTGTGTGTGTTTCTATATATATATATATATATATATATATATATATATATATGTGTGTATGTGAAATTGTGTATATATATGCAGCTTGTATATAATATAGTATACGAATAGTATCGTATGTGCAATATTCTAATTTTCGTTGTATTGTCTATGTCATATATGTGTATACTTAGTTATGTATTATACATGTTTCTTAGTATATACAGTATATAGTCATTGTGGGAATTACGGTTGGGTAGAGTAGCCTTACAATATATTAGGCCTAATAAATAACTTTGTCGGCACTAATGAATGAATTTACAGGTCTGTATAAGAGCTTCGGCTCAACAGACCGAGCCTTTACAAAAATATTATATGTACTCATAAGTATTACTAATGTATTGAATGGGCCAATAAATGTGTCGGTATCATCAGTATCAGTATCAGTTATGGTGTTCTTACTGTGCTCCTTTCTTGTCCGTCCGCGTAGCGTTACTGCCTTCAACAAGTCTATTTGTTGAATGTTTTCTCAACACTCGGGCTGAAATATAATAAAAATATTTAGCACATCATATTGTTATCACCAACCTCGAGAAGTTTGCTTCCGTCCGGTATAGGCTCCGTAGAGCTTGGCTTGTGGTTACATCGATAGGCTGCATTATTATCCTCATTAGCTGTTATTATCATTGTCATTATCATCACTATTACATTATCATGACCACTATCATTAATACTACTGCAATCATCTTTATCTTTAATCCCATTTTCAGAAGGAGGAGGACCTGCGCACGAGGCGGCAGGTTGTGGGGGATGCAGGAGCCATATGTGACTTCGGCAGGGCAGGGGCGGCCACCTGGTGTTCTTGGAGCTCACCAGGGCCCAACTCCGCCTCCAGGTAACATCTTTCCCTCACCTTCCCTTTCCTTTCCCGTCTCTCTAGCATTTTTGCGGAAGTTTTCTCTCCCCTTTCTCGCTACTCCTCCACACTTCGACTTTAGAGATTTTCTCCCTTGCAATCGAAGGTATAGATTATGTCATTGCTCACCCGTAAGTCGACCATGCAAGATAGGCCTCGGGTCACTTAATAATCTTGGTAGTATATTAAAGTCGTTATCTCCCTTACTTTTCACTTAATCGAAAATTCAATGATGCCTTCGTATTCAAAGTATAATACGCCATTATTAATTTTTGCAGTGATTAAATTATTTCGTTGAAAAAATCGACATGATAACGTTATGATTATATGCTTGAACTTTTTTTAACTTATTTATTTTCTTAACCCCTTGAGACCCAGAGCGTAATTTCCATTGTAATTTGGCCACCATTAGACGATTTTTAGTTAATATAAGCAATATTTTATAGATATGACCTGTTTGGTATCCTTGTCGACTACTTATTTGGTATATTCAGTTACTTTTCATAATTATATGGCTCAAAAAAAAAAAAAAAATTTATAGCAAAGGAAAGATCTGGGCGTGAAGGGGTTAAAATCGTGTTATTTCATTATAATGTCAATTATTTAATCTTTAACTGATACATTTCTAATCCAGCACCACGCTACAGTTTGATGGTAGAGTAAGAAATAAGAAGAAAAATAAAAAATCATGACTCTTGGCTCCAAGGCTCTCTAATAGATTTGATTGGTTGAAAAGTCCGTATAGACAGGTCATCGTCAGTCAGGTCACAACAGTTACTTTTTCTAGTGAAAAGCCGAGACGTATGGCAAGGTGCCGCCGCGAGTCCCGAAGTTCAAGGTTTCGACACAGTTTCATCTCGACTTTAGGACAGAGATCATTTGTCTGTTGATTCAGATTATATTATGACATAATGATGATTTTGTGATTAATTACCGAATTTATATTACGTAGTGATATTTGTTCGCTGGTTGATGAATAAGTTTTTGACACTGGCCTAACAGCCTTCTGAGGAAGGCCATGGCCTGGACTCAGGCTGGCAGGGTTTACTCACAGGGCCTACAGGGCCTTCATGGAGTGTTATGTTGTGTTGTTTGCGTGTGTGATGTAGTATGCAGTACAGTCATCCATAATATCTTTGATATTGTGAGGTGCTGTGATGTATCCTAAATTGAGGGGCATCTGCCATGAGCCCATGCAGCCACTTCTGATAGCCCAGAAGGGTTGGGTGGTTGCTAGGGATTTGTTCTGTATGGTTTGTGGAGTACTATGTGTCTCAGTGGGGCTAGATACCCAGGCAGGGCTTGGGTAATTCATCGCTGAGCGTGTATAATGTTCGTATACTGTGGTTATGATTTTGCTGTGTCCAAAATGCTGTTTAGTTAAATGTGTGGGTGTCAGTGGCGTAGCTAAGTATCTATCAATGGGGGGGGGAGGGGAGGCACACCTGCACAGCTGTGTATGGGGGGAAGGCAGCCATGACCAGTGGGGGTGTCACCTGGGGGGAATCCGGATTCTCATGGTGGGGGGAGTGGGGGGGCACATGCCCCGCCGTAGCTATGCCACTGGCTATAGCTGATCTAACGTTATATGAAGGTAGAAAGATAACGAGGCAGCAGCCATTACTTTGCAGGGAGGACAAAATAATCTCAAATCACACGTATGCTCTCCCTCCCTCCCTCCCTCTCCCACTAACAGTGGCGCCGCCAAGAAATTTTGACTGGGGTGGCCAAGGTTGGTCACAGATCTAGTGTGGGGTGGCCATGACAAAGCCATAAAAAAATGGTTGAAATTGTATTAGACCTCCGACTCAGATCTGGGGTGGCCAATGAGATTTTAGGAGGATCATCCTCTTCCTCCTCCCAGCTGCCTGCACACGCGTCCTGTCTCTTCACCGACTCGCTTTCGAGTGTCGCTCATACCGGATTACTCAAGGAACTCACCACTGCTTCGAAACACTAAACCTTTCCCTTATTTCCTTACCACGCCCTTACCTGTTGACCTTTGACCAATAATTTTCAAAATTTAACGTTATCTAAGTCTTAAGATTTAGTAAATGTGAATTAGTAATAGTGTTGGTATAGTTTTGTAGTATTTTTTCTTAAGTTTATATTGATAGGGTACTTTAGTGCTTCGAACTCGTTAACAGCGTCGCAGAGGATTGTGGGTAGGATATAATTTTTTTTTTTGCTACGTAGTTTGTGTATGTTGTTAAAGAATTGTGGATTGCTTTGTAACTATCAATGGGGGTGGGAGAGGCACCTAAGAAGGGGGGGGGGGGCACTAGGCAAGCGGAGCTCCGGGGCCACTCTGATGCCACAGAAGGGTAGCTATAAGGGTATATTCTAAAATCAGATCAGTGGTGGGTATTAGAGCATTATACAGAATACGGCAGCCATGGCCAGCCAGTGGGGGGAGACATCTGGGGGGCACAGGATTCTCATGAGGGGGCACGTGCCCCCCCCGTAGCTACGCCACTGGTGGGTGTGGGGCAAGGGGCAAGAGTTGTGGAGGTGATAGTGTAGAGTGGTTGGTATTTGACTCTGTGTCTTGCAGGGTTGATGAAGGAGATTCCCCCGATGCCTGGACGCTCTCCACGGGGACCAACTCACTGTGGGTGGGCGGCCCCTTCAATGACACCACGGGGGACGACAGGGGTGAGTCTCAAGGGACACTACCATGGGGGATGACAGAGGTGCGTCACAAAAGACACTACCACGGGGGACGACAGGGGTGAGTCACTCACAAGGGACACTACCATGGGGGATGACAGTGCAGTGTATCCATATTCTGTATATAGATACATTTTTTGCATCATCATCATGTTATCTATTCATGAGCATAAAATTTAGATTAACAATCTTCACAATCTTCCTCCTCCTCCTCCTCCTCCTCCTCCTCCTCCTCCTCCTCCCACTTCTTCTGGTTCAGCATGTGGAGGTTGCCCTTCAAGAACACAAGCTTCTCAAAGTTGTTGGCTGTCAGCGCTGACCTCTTCGGCCTCAGGATGTCAAACCCTATGGGCCTATGCTGAACAGCCTCTCCACAGCCGCGGAGGAGGGCACAGGGTGTTGTATTTGATGAACAGTCCACCCAGGCAGACTTGGCAGTGTCGTCTCCACCATATTTGGCGGGAACTTATGTTCACGCGGGCACTTTGAAGGTGGTGACCGTCACAATTATTGCGATTGCGTTTTAAAATTTTGGCAGTCCGCAACCCGCAATTCCGCAATTTTTTTCAGGCATTTGCAATTGCGCAATTCCGCAACTGAATTACCCATTCCGCAAGTTGCGAATTGCGGAATTGTGGACTAAAATTGCGGAATGCCCACCTCTGAATTGATGACTTTGTAATGTATTGGCCCCTCATTGCCCCACCAGGTGGGTACGCCTTTCACGAGACTTCCAGTACACCCTCTAAACTGGCATCACTGGCTGTCATGGAGTCCGATATGCAGAGGCCGACGGGTCCGGAAGGTGAGTATTACTAGCATAATATTGCACGAGTATCTTTGTGTGACCTTTAGCAGTGGGGATGTTTTCATCATAACCAACATGGCTTATGTAAGGTTGACAGTTTTTTTCAGGGGGCAAAAGGAAGTGAGGATGGGAATGGGAATGGACAGCCTGGATTGGTTATTAGTGCTGAAACTATACAGCAGCTTGAGATAAGGCTTGATGAATTATAAAGGCACCAAGACCAGAATTTTAATATAGGATGACTTAAGGGCAGTTGCACCACAGGAACGATGTAACTATTGAGCTGGAACCATATATATAAGCCACTTCCAGAAGTTCATCTCTGAGTCAATGAGATTCCTAGACTGCATTGGCAGCACCTCTTTATTCATTAGCTAGGCATAGATGCATCTATGGTTACCATTGCCTCTTGTGTCAAGAATGTATCTCTGGTTCATCTCTTAGGGAAATGCCTCAAGTTTTGGTACTTCCTGGATGGGCTGAGTGCGAGTGAGCTGCGTGTGAATGTTCGTAAAATAGGACAGGATAAACCTGTCACCATCTGGAAGACCAGTGACCTCACCCGGGGGGACTGGAGGGAGGCCCAGACCCTCTATACCTACACTGGTAACCACACTGTAAGTTCCTACTCGCACACCTGATTACTTCTGCTACATCACCTGCACTGCACCTCATACTCCCAACTTTTCCAGTGGCCATCTGCATTTTTCATTACTTGCTGTTGGTTTTGTCCAGCATTTGAGTGACTGATATAACTAATGGGCTATAATGTCATATCCTTCATTTCTTATTGAAAGGAGATGAATTCATGTGGCCAACACTTGAAAGGCAGTGTGTTAGAATATGCATTTTTATTTCTGTAATGAATCTCATTTGTAGTCTCTGCTCCTAGCACGGTGCTTTTTTCAATTCTGAATGTTCATGGTAGAAGGAATAGTCACATTGTTTCCACGATACATCCTTTCTCTGAATCTGAAATTTAACTTAAACCACCAAGCAAATTTGTCATGTAATGACCAGGCTTGCTTAAGTTGATGGACTTCTGTATCTTGGGGAACTACAGATAATGGTGGAAGCTGTGCCTGCAGAAGCTGGAAACCCTTTCAATATCTTTCGAGGACACATTGCTGTGGACGATCTTGGGACGCGACCTGGGCAGGAGTGCATAGGCCTGTGCTCCTTTGAAGGAGGCATGTGTGACTGGAATGATGTACGCACTGATGACTTTAACTGGCTGCTGGTAAGTGAGTCATAGGAGCAGGGAAAGGTGGGCATGAGTTAATTAGTTCTTGGCTAGTCACCTTTCTACTAGTAAAAAAAAATCCTCATAGCTCTAGTTTCAAAACACCAGCCACTAGTTTCCCTGCTGCTTAACATGAGGTCAGACACTGTGTTCTATATGAGTGGTAGGACAGTAACCACCTCTGTTATGTATAGATTGGAAATGAACTTGTCTGGCTCTGAAATCGCTACTTTCTCTGACTGCACAAAATTTGGGCTGTGTAGCTGCTCCTTGTAAGTACAATCAATCTTGACTTTCCTACCAGGGTCGTGGCACACAGAACCCCATCACAGGACCACCGAGAGACCACAGTAGTTCCCAGGGGGATGCTCTTGGAGGGGCCTATGTGTTTTTAGATTCCTCCTTCCCACGGAGACCTGGCGATGTGGCCAGATTGGAAAGCATTGAATTTCAGGCAACAGGTGAGTCCATTTCCATACCCTAGAGTAATTGCTCAATTTTAAGAAGTGTTTTTTTGTTTCTTATTCTCATCTGCTAATTAATGTTTTATGTTTGCATGCAATTGTGAGGAAGATATTTCTCAGATTTTCCATTTATGTGTTTAGAAAATGTAACGCAAATACTTTACCGAATGATGTGATCATTTGCTGCTGTATACTACAAATATACTACATAGTATATTTCTCCGTTTTCCTGTCTTTTGATTTTGTATTAATTCTACCTACTCTATTTCTCTTATCAACCTTCAGATTTCATGCCCACTCCACACCCACTCTGTACTTTCTCCCTTCCAGATCCCAACAACCCACCTTGTATGATTTTCTACACGTACATGGCAGGACGGGGGGTAGGGCACCTGCAGGTGTTGCTGGAGGACGTAGTCACACGGCAGGAACGGATTCTGTGGGCTCTCAAAGGCCACCAGGGGACACAGTGGGTTCAGGGCCAGCTGTCACTCTCCTCCAGCACGCCATTCAAGGTGAGCTTATCACCTTCCTGGCCATCAGACATCTCAGGAAATTCACTCTATAAGGATACTATAAGAAAACTCATGTCTCTCTTTGGAAGTAATTCTATCTTTCTTCTATCTTCTTTATTCGCTTATATTTGTTTTCCATACGTTCATTTACTTTATTTTCCTGCCTTATCAGACATCCTTCCACACTGCCTACATTGTAACCTGAATCAAATACCATATATTATGTATATTTATGTAGCCTATATATGTGTATATTTATAGTATACAGGATTTAACAAATTTCATGTTCTGTCTTCACAGCTACTGTTATTCATGAAGTCTTAGAATCAAGGATTTATATGTGCTTGCATGTGCACCAGAAACACAGTGTGATCAGACTTAAAGGACAGTTGATGATTTGATGATGGTAGTGGGGAGTAAATGTTATGGTTCCATCCTGATCACATCATGCATGAAAGCAGTGAGGGACAAAGAAGAAAGTTTTGCAGGGAAGAAGAGTGATATATTAATTCATATACTACTATATAAGCAGTCCACCCATAGGGGAGTTCCAAAGAGCACATTTTAGAGCAGATGAATATACTCATAAATGGATAAATAGAGTGTCAGTTGGTATTTGACCCAATTGATGCTAGTTGATGTGGTTTCTTTCTGCCTGGTTTAGCATTGCTTGACTCTGCTAATGGAAGTCATTGTAAGTGACTTTATAACCTTGGTATAGTCAAGGGTTGAGTAGTCAGAGCCTACCCTAACAGATTTTCTCGTATTTTACCTGTGCTTTACTTTCTTTTACTGTATTTTACACATAAATACGTCCACTGTCACTGCCTGCATCATATAAAGTAGTGTCTGACTCAGCATGCACTGGCCATTCTCGTATAGCCAAGAAGAGATGATACATTTATATGCATATATTCGTTTCATGCCTCTTAAATCCCTACATGTATTTTTTGGTGACCTGTTCATTGTCTTACTTTATGAGACCTGTGCTCTGCTTTCCACATCCCAATTCCACGTGTTTTTGGCAGGTGGTGTTCGAGGGATCAGTCGGCAAACCTCGCCTTGGGGACATAGCCATAGATGACATCACTATCATCTCTGGACCCTGTGCCAGTGAGTTTGAATATTGTTCTGTAGCTTTGTATTTTGAGTGTCCTTTGCAGTCCTTGTATTCTCTGTTGCCCCAATGTGTCTTCTCTCCATCTCTACAAAGCGGCCTCTGTTTTTAATCCTTGTCTTCTGATGTCATCCTGATATAGCACCCTGTCTTATATTTTTTCTCCACCATTGCATCCATTACTCTCTCTCACTAAAGTCCCTCTGTCATAGCTCTGCCACCTGCTGCCATGCCACCGTCTTCCGGGGACTGTACCTTTGAGCAGGACACGTGTGGTTGGAGCAATCCAGGCTCCCGCCAACGTGTGGACAGCCTGCAATACTTGAGAACCAGGGCCTCTAAGTTTGCCTTCCCCACGACTGACCACACCACAGGATCCCAAAAAGGTAGGAAGCAGGTGAACGTGAATGATATGTAAAAAGGAATACAGTTATCCCTTCCAAGATGTGACTAATGTAGCAGGTCCTTGTACTGCATTTCTGAAACCCTCTTCTCTTGTACCATTCAAACCCATTATGTAAGTGCTAATGTAGCAGCTATATATGAACCGGGACTAGGCTTAAGCAGGGGGGCGGCATGAGCCTCTAATTACAGGCGTCACTATAAAAATCCTGCCTGCACCACCACAGGCGACGGCCAACCATCACAGTCCTCGAGTGAACCTCCAGGGACTACCATCCATGCCCTGGAGGTCACTGCCTACAGGCGCTATAGGTACAAATGTAAAACAAAAAAACAATTACTATTTGTCCCGCCTAGACCTAACGTAGCGGACAGGAGGAGTTGGGTGGCACATTTAACGGATGCTGCTGCACCACTAATTTCTTCAAAATCTTCAGAACCTTCAACAACACTGGATTGATTCTTTATCTCGAGTTATGTCAGTAACACTGCTGCTTCCTAACCTCTGGGTGCTCAAAATTAAATCCTTGTGCTTCATCGTTCTTATAGGTTGTCTTTTTGGGTAATTTTCAATAAATGTTAGATAAGTATGATAACTAAGTCTTTTTTTTTCTTGTAGGTTTCTACATGATGTTGGAAAACCCTGGAAGGAAGCAAGAGGGTGACAATGCCTGGCTGCTATCCCCCATTATGAAGGGTGACAGGCAGCAGGTCAAGTGTCTTTCCTTCTGGTAAGTGGTTCTGGTCATTTCAAAAACACACTGAACTCTCTTCAACCAATATAGGTTTGGTCTCTAGTGGAGGTTGCTGAAAATAGTCGATGGCTTAAGAAAAGTAAGAAATAAGGAAGCCAGTACACTACGGTGGTGCTGATCTTAAATATATAGGGGCTATAGAATAGATATCTAAATTGATAACTTTGAATTTATTCTTGTTATATTGCTTATACTTTCATTTAAAGAGATCTTCCAGCACTTTTTCCCATGTCTTACTTACCTCTCCTCCAGGTACTTAATGTTCGAGCCTCTTGGGGACGTGGAGCCCAATCTAGGGTCTCTTAGTGCTTTTCTGCTGCGTGAATCCCCAGCTGGTGCTTTAATTCTCACCCGATCTGGACACTCCACAACTTTCAGGGACTCACATGGTACTTTGCACAAATGCCACTTAGGGCAGAGGACAACTTTCAGGTTTGTGTGTGGGTGTTTACTTAGTTTTATACACCTAGTTGTTGTATACAGAGAATGAGTGATACTTGTGCTGTCCTGTCTCCATATGGTTTATCATAGAGTTTAACTTTGAAACTTTGGAAGCTCTCAGCTGTCATTACATTTTCCTCCAAATTATTCCAGGTATCATTTGCTCCATATGAGAAACTGTTTTTTAGTCTCTCAAGCATTTAGTTTTCTTTGACTTTCTTTCATGTCTCCTTCCTTTTCCCTGAGTGTTGTTTGATATATAAATATATATATAATTATATATATATATATATATATATATTATATATATATATATATATATATATATATATATATATATTAATATATAATATAATAATATATATATATATATATATTATACAGGTTGAAGTTCCCAAACTCGGCAACCTCGGGGCCAGCGCCGAGCCGAGTAATGGAATTTTCCGACTTTTAGAACGTAGATATATTAAGGGGAAAAAAATGGTTTGGGAGCCATAATACAAATAACAGACCTGTAGAAGTACACAAAATAACAGTGTACACAACTCTACAGTCACAACACCACTGAACAATAACAACAAACAAATCGGCGGGAGAAACCAAGCGGCCGACCCGGCAACTACGCGCCGTGTTTTGGGTGTTCTGCCGTGTTTTGGAAAATCCGGAACCATAGCCGAGTTTTGGGTGTTGCCGAGTCTTGGGATGCCGAGTTTGGGAACTTCAACGTGTATATCAAAATGGCCTAGAGCAAATGAATCCCTTGCCAACAGGTGGTGCTGGAGGCAGTGTGGGGCGCCTCCAACAGCTCTGGTATGCTAGCTGTAGATGACATCAGCATCTTTGATGGAAACTGTCTCAGTAAGTGATAAGCAAAGAATGAAAAAATACGGCCATTGCAGTGACAACTAAATGAGTTGAACTGGTCCTTTTTTTATTTATTATTTGCCATATCATTTCATGTGTTCTCAATGTCACCTCAGCATCAGCTACGCTACTGACCCTTTCCTCATCGTCCACCCACTTTGCTGCTTATACTTATTGCTCTACTTTACATAAGTAATCTTTCTTAGTTATGTTGATTTAATCTCGTTCTTCTGTGTTTATATTGTTCATTTCAGCTTTTATTTAGATGTATGTAAGTAATTCATGTTACCTAAAGATAATATATTGCCCATTCATAAAACTATTATTCTTTAACCACCTAACCCTTTGCAAACTCATCTCTGTTCTTTCTTCTATGGTTGACCATGTGCTTAGGATGACTGAAAAAATTCTAACTATGGAAAGGAGCATGTGTTTCAGCAAGATGTTAAGTAAAGTTGAGTAATCATTGTGCAGTCAGTTTGAGGTGGAAATCAGTACAACTTTTTGCAGGATCAGGAGCTGGGGTTTTCCCATGATTTGTCATTATCATTCATGACATGTTGTCGCAAGATTTTGAGTTTACTACTATTAATATACACTGTGTGGGTTGTCACTAGAAGGTTCCCGTGGTGGAACGGGTAAGCACAGCCGCCCGGCATGCGGAAGGTCCCGGGTTCGATTCCCGAGCAGTGCAACCTTTATTGGTGAGACCCCCTACTCTAACATACACTCAATAATCATTCTTAGGAAGAAGACATAATGAATGTCAGAGCTTTATAGAATGCAGTAAGGTTATACAAGGAAAGAAAAATCAAACACAGCATAGTAGCTACAGTATGTTGGAACAGAGATATGGATAACAGGACAAAATGACCCACATTGATCACAGTATTAATACACATTTTTTTTTCCCTTCCTTGCACTTTCACTTCTCTCCAAACTCCTTTACTCATAAACATAATGCTCCATTCTCCAACAGTTGTCACTGCTTTCCTCATCATTACTTTATCTCCCAGCTGTACCTGAAGCTGCAATAGTGCGAGCTGGAGACTGCACCTTCACTCGAGGCTCCTGTGGCTGGACAAATCTCACCTCGGACCAAGATTTTAGTTGGATGCTCGCCTCTGCTCTCCGGCGCCCTCTAGACATGCATGACCACACTTATGGAGCCCCAGGTAGGTTAGCTGCAGTAAGATCATGCCTGCAAAGATCATGGATTTATTGATGTAGAAACAGTGACTAAATGATGAGGGAGGCTGTCTCTCTCTTCCTCTTTCTATATTCAATAACCATGTTTAGTCTTACTCTCTGATGTCACTTAAAAATTTAGATACCTAGATACATACTTGAATAATCAAAAGAAGCTTGAAGTAGAAGGAGGATGTAATAGTGTTCACCATTCTTTCCAAAGGTTGGAACTATCTCAGTGTGCAGCTTTAATGATAATACTTCTCTATTCATTTATAATTTCATCACTTCAGCCGGGTATATCTACTATGATGTATTCAACCTGGGAGGACGGACTCAGCGGCTCCAGCTTGTCTCGCCTGTCATGGAACCAATGCCGGACCGCTCTCCGCTGTGCTTCACATTCTGGTTTGGTGGCTTTGGAGCAGACCCAAACACCAGCCTCAGCATCTACCAGCGACCCACCCAGCTACGATCCTTCCCAGAGCAACTTTTATCAGATCTCTCTAGTGATATCAGGGTAAGAAAATGTGTGGAGACTAAATCATAATCTTGTTTTTCCATTCAGTTAATACATGATTTTTCATGATATTTCGTAGAGGTAGAAAAGATAAGAGAGGGGACAGTATGAGGTTTATTTTTTATATTTTTTTATTTCTTTTTCAATTTGATCGAACTCCCAGTATGTATTCATCTAATTTTTATTTTGATAACTCTGATGCAGTTTTAGCTTTGATTTTAACTTTTAACTTTGTTTGATTTATATTTCAGGTTTATATTGCGGGAATCTCCAAAAGGAAAGGTGTGAGGCAATTATCATACTTTTATCATTATAGGCATCTTATACCATGAGCCTCATCACAGTGTTTGTCAAGACTCAGGGTGATTATTTCACATAAAACATTGCAAGTATTCTTGATAATTAGCTACTCTTTTACCTTTTTTCTTGTAGATAATTGTATAGGATTTGATTTGAGAAATGTTCAGGTAGTGCATGCCTCTTGTCATACCAACAACATTCTGGTGTATTGTAGGTATGGCCATAGGCACCCAAGACTTACAGATGTAATTTTTTTCTTAGGGAGTTCATTTCTTTCGATTTTTTCTGATTTCCTGGTTGGCGGTCCCCTTAGTAAGATGCCCATGTGAAGTGGTGTGCAATGCAATCTTTCTTTTGCAGGTGTGGAGTCACATCTTGGGAGATCCAATTGGATGGCAGTTCGGACAAGTGCAGCTGCTGGCCAGTACGCGCTTCCAGGTGATATTTGAGGGTGTCTCCTTCAATGGAGGCTTCACACTTGATGACTTCAAGGTGTACACTGGAACTTGTACAAGTGAGTGATTTAATGATATCATACCAGGCTTCGAGGTTGCGCCTGCCTGTCGAATCACTCCTGGAATAAACCTCCGGAGGGTTCTTCGTGTGAGCTCCTGGAACGTTCCGAGCCTCTCAGATGATCATCGACTACCTCTCCTATCGGGCGAGCTCAGTAGGCTGAGGGTGGATATAGTGGGACTCTCTGAGACGAAAAGGCCTGGCAGTGGCGAGACTAGCAGTTGGGGTTACACCTACTACTGGTCCGGCATGAACAATGGTCACCGTGTCCGGGGAGTAGCTATAGGCATCTCCAGTAAACTGCAGCCGTCAGTTGTTGAGGTTGTTCCGGTTGATGAGCGTATAATGCGGGTGAGGAAGAAACACACTCTGGATTTTATGTCTCTTGTTGCAATGTACGCTCCTACCGAGGTGCATGAAACTGAAGAGGAGATGTTCTACGCCAAACTCGACTCTGTATTAGACCAGTGTCCTCGGGACACACTCATTGTCTTGGGCGACATCAATGCTACTACTGGCACTGTGAGAGATGGCTACGAGTTATGTGTTGGTCCCCATGGCTCCGGTACTAGAAACATTAACAGTTCTCTAGCTGCTTGTGAATTTTGCGAGGTCCAGAAGGTTGAGAATTGCAGGTTCTTGGTATCAGAGACCAGAGCTGCACCGCTGGACATGGTATAGTAATGCCGGAGGGTAGCTAAGGAGATCGACCACGTCCTCGTTAGTACTCGTTGGAGGATCCTCCAGAACTGCAGGGTTTACCGGCGTGCTGAGTTCTTTGGAACAGATCACAGACTTGTTGTTGCTACACTTAAGGTTCATGTCAAGTCCAGAAGAATCTCAAGAGGTAACCATACTGTGTTTCATCTTGAGAAGCTAAAGGACTTGACATGTGCCCATGAGTATGCAGTGGCAGTCTCAAATCGGTTTGATGTGCTAGGTGCCCTCGAGGAACCTGTAGAACTGTGGGATACCTTCAAACGTGAAACTCTCCAGGCTGCCAAGGAGTGTATCGGGGAGCGCTGGTGGAATGCCGACGTAAGTTTCGACAGGGGATGCTTGCAGCCTATGTTGATCTCAAGAAGGCGTTTGACTCAGTGCATCGTGAGTCACTCTGGGACCTTCTGCAACTTCGCGGGATTCCTGCAAGGACTATTGGTTTGATGACTGGTCTGTACTCTGGGACTGAGAGTGCTGTGAAGTGTGGGAGAGGTGTATCCAGCTTCTTTCCTGTTAATACAGAAGTGAGGCAAGGGTGCGTCCTTGCCCCATCACTTTTCAACACTTGTATGGACTGGGTATTGGGCAAAGTTGTAGATCAAAGTGATTGTGGAGCATCCCTCGGCAACACCAAGATCACTGATCTTGTTTTTGCCGATGATGCAGTAATCTTTGCTGAGTCGCTAGAGGTCCTGGTGATGGCTCTCGAGGCGCTGCACGAGGAGGCAAAGCCTTTGGGACTTGAGGTCTCCTGGCTCAAGACCAAGGTCCAGGTGTTTGGAGGCTTACTAGATGAAACAGTACAGTCTGTTCATGCGTGTGGTGAGGACATTGAGATCTTGAAAAGTTTTACATACCTTGGTAGCGCAGTCCATAATGACGACGGGTCACGTCAAGAAGTCTTATGGCGGATTGGCATAGCCCACGGTGTTAAGGACTCGCTCAGCAGGAGTATTTGGCATTGTCGGTACCTGTGCAGGAGGACAAGGATCCGGATCTTTAAGTCGCTTGTGATCCCTGTCTTACTCTATGGTTGTGAGACATGGACACCAAATAGCGACTTGAAGAGGCGAATCGATGCCTTAGGTAATAAGTGTCTTAGAAGAATCATGGGGTATCGCTGGGATGAATACGTGTCAAACCAGCGATTGCACCGTGAGACTGAATCGAGGCCTATTACCTGCATAGTTCGTCAGCGCCAACTTCGGCTATATGGGCATGTGGCACACTACCCTGAAACCGATCCTTCCCATCGGGTTGTATCTGTAAGAGACAATCCGGCGTGGAGGAGGCCAAGGGGGCGCCTACAAGGCTCGTGGCTGGGGCAAGTTGATACTTCTTGTTGAGAGTTGCTTGGTATGGGAAGAGAGCCTGCATGGGGATTCGCGTGAGGTGACCCCCGGGAGTGGTGTCGTAGGGTGGGCGAGGCGACGCGCCCCCCGGCGTATGTTCCCAATGATTGATTGATTGATACCAGGCTTCATTTGGAGTGCTGTCACTAGCATATATACACATTTCTATCTACAGGCACTTCCTTACCTACGTATATTCAAGTTACATACTTTAAGAGTTACATACAAACCTGTCTATACATGCAAAGTGGGCGCTTTAGATATTTGATCACCCCAACATTGTCTCAGAAGCATAAGAATGAGGCCACTGGTGTTGATAGTAAGAAGCCTTGAACTATATCTAAGTCTGATCAAATACACTGTTGAGTATTTTAGGGCAATATCTGTACTGTACATTCATTCTTTTCACAATGTATTCAGTATTCAGTATTCAGTACCAGTTATGAAAAATGCAAGAAAACTATAGATCATGTTGAGTGAGGCTGGCTTTCAGTTTCTCCTGATTCTTCTCCACAGAAAGACCACGAGACTCCAGTTCCACCTTCTCTCGCTCTTGATGAGGTATGTCACTTTCCTCTCAGCTTGGCATAGCAACCTAATGAACAAGGCTTGTAGCTTGGCCCTTGCTATCATCTGAGGGAAACTACAATGCAATCTTAATTTAATCTTTTTAAGAAGCCATTTTTGTATACACAAAGTAACCCAATAGTAGTGGTTGTGAATTTTTCGTTCGTTGATTTCTCATCTAAACACTTCAGACACATGAATGGCCTCACACTTACCCATTTGGTGATACACATTTATCGTTCTATTTTATTTTTTATGTTAATGTTTTATTTATGTTCAGATGATCATTTTTATTTCCCTGATTCACTTTTCCCATCGATCCAATTCTGCTCTCAGAATTTTGTTAAGAGTGTATCTCAAGGATGTAAATTATCATGTCTCACAAATGTGCATTAATTTTATGTCTGTTATCATATCTTTAGTATGTACATTGATTTCACGTCATTATTCGAACTTTAGACACATGCTTTGTGCACTAGTTTCCATTTAAAAATTTTGGGTGTTCCACTTCACATTTCTGTTGAGTTTTTTGGTGCAAAAAAAATTGTACGTAGTACATTGATGCATACATGCATCAACGCTATTGATCTGTTTGCTTATAATTTTTTTTCTCAATCATAAGGGCTTCTCCCTAACATATGGGGTGGCACAAACACAGAGCAGTTTGCTCACAAAAAATACTTGAATACATAATGAAATTTGTACATCCTAGACATGCAAAATCATTTTATAAAAAGTGAAGTGATAAAATCTTTACATTTTAAATTTCACATGTAGTATAGGATCATACCTATTGATACTTCAATTTTTTTGCACTGAACCTACAGTAGTCTCACATCCTGATCCCATGACCTCTCATCCCATGGTATCATCTAATGTTTACCGTAATTCTCATCTCATGTTAAACCATATATATGCATCCCACGGATGCAGTGCCTCATCATGGAGAGCATGGAATCAAGCATCCTTGACTCCATGCACTTCATGCCTATTGCAACCTGCATTTCTTATCATATTTTGATCATAGGTTGAGTGTGAAACATGAATCCTAATATGTCAGAGTCCAGAATCAGGTCTAGAGGAGGGTATAGAAGGGGTGAGCCCCAACAAATTTTTGTTGAGCCCCCTAATCTCCTCCGGGTGTAGTGGCTAGCGGGCCCTGGTTCGGATCCGGGCCAGGGCAAGATGGCGGCGAGCCCAACCAGCTGTTCTTCCCCCCTCTCAGAGTTGATAGATGGGTACCTGGGGAAACCTGGGGAAACCTGGGGAAGGTAACTGTGGTAACCCAGATGTCACACATGCCCTGTGTCCAGGGGTAACGGTTGTCACCCACCACAGGCTCAAAGGCTAATGCGACGGAGATGAGCACCGAGGCCACGCGCGTCATAGCGTATGGCCTCAACTTTACCTTACCTTACTCCAAATCTCAAGTAAAATATGCACATTATCAGTATATTATTACTTTAGATTCTTATTATTAGCATTAGGTATGTTATGAGTAAGATATGAGCTGTAAGAATAATCACCATCGGTTACCCCTCTCCAGTGAATTATATTGGTTGCTACACATCCCTCTAATTCTGTTTCTCATCTTATCAAAATATCATGCCTGTAATTGTTTGCAAGCACTTAATTTTAAGCTTATTCATTTTACCTTGACATTGCATTAGTAGTCCACAACTTGCAACTATACTGAACAGCTTGTTCCATAATGTCTTCAAGGATCCCCATTTTTGCCTCCACAGACAGAACTTTCTCCAAAATCCTCTCAGAGCTCCCAGTCAGTACCTATTGTTATCATTATTATTACCATTACAATTATTGCTATTATTATTATACTCTCTCTTTCCCCCCATTGACCTCCAGCTTCAATATCCACACTCAAGTATCGAAACTTCACCACCTGTTCTCAGTCTTTTGGTATTCAATAGCATATCGGTACTACCTATACATACATCCTTACTGCATCTCATCACTTTACTCTCAACCACATTCACTTTCAGCCTCTTTCTTTCACACATCCTCAAAAACTTGTTTCCATCTGTACTCTATTCGGCCGGAGCTTTCTTGTCTGCAAATGATACCTTGTTCACTTTCTTTTGTAATTTTGTATAGTATTTTTTCTGATATAATTTTTTATTGGTAGACATTAAAACATCAATATTCACAATTATGATTTATTTACATTATATACACGGGATTTATGAAACACAGACCAGTATATAATCCAGATACCATTACATTTGCTACAGTAAACATAAACACCATTTCCTTTTATACCAATAAACAATAGTAATAAGTTTATAATCCTCAAGGTTCATATTGCATATCCAAAATGAGTCTCCCTGAAGCCTGCCATCTAAACACCAGCCGTATCTCCACACATTCCACTGATATCAAAACATTTTACAAAATCCAGCACCATAAAAGTATCTTCTCTTCCAACATAACCAAACACTTGGTACTTATGAATAAAATGGTATTTCATTACATTTATTGTTAATTTATAGTGAAATACACTAGCCAAAATGTTTTACATAAACTTAACCATAGCACCTGGAATTGTGTGGAAGGGAGACTTATGCACCACAACCATTACGCTTTCCACTAGTGTATTACATGTTTCAATCTGACTGTCTTTACTAATCTGATTGGAAAAACTTTCATCAAGCTGAATGAAATACTAAAAAGTGCACAGTACGTTATCGCATTTGGTGTGTACGGATTTGCCGAATTCACATTTGGCGACCATAATCACTCGTTACACGAATTCTCATTTGGCAATTATTTTTCCCCCAAGGAAATACTAAATTGTATTTGCTGACCATATTCTTATATTTGGTGAGTATTTTCTCCCTCAGCTTGCATACACAGAAAGCAGGTTGCCTGCGCAATGGCTACCAGCACCAACCTGTGCAGGTTACCTGCTTGGGAAGGAGCTCATAAAGCAGGTTTACTTGTGCCAACCCATGCGTTTGGATACAAGGATGAAGTTTATCTAACAGTTGTGACCCAACAGGTGCACAGCGATGCTGTCATCCTCATCAATTAATAATGAATTTGTTTTGCTTGACAGCATTCAATCATAATGTTAAAGAAAAAAGTGCAATGCATGAAATACATTGCAAGAAAGAACAGCAAGAAGTGATGGTGTTAGTGATGATGAGTGGAGGTGATTGGGGATGAGTGGATAGATAAGTGGGGGTGAGTAGTGCTGATCAACCCATTTACTGTTGGTGTCCCACATATGAGTAAGCAATTTTTTTTTCTGTACGCTGCTGGTGTCTCGTACACTTTCGGCTAGTTTAAAATAATCCGCATGCTAAGTTTTGGGAAACAATCAACATAAAGCTGTTTATTGGCATCTCAGTCAATGTTTCCCACCATATCTCCATCAATTTCTTTTGTTGTTGTGTTAGGGGTGCTCAAAATATCGATGTAGAGGGTACAATAACTGCCTGCTGTTAAGGAAGTTGCAAGAGGCACCAAATACTGTATATGTATATATGCTTGATACTGTTGAATCTGATAATCTTGGGGACAATAATTCAGTGTCCGAGACAGAGAGAGAATGCATGCAGGTAGGGAGACTTAAAAAGGGTTGAGATTAGTGGCCAGGGAAGTGTGTAAGTGAAGCGTCTGACACCTTCCAATTTACTTTTCTATAATTGATTTATAAGCTTTAATATTATAAGTTATCTTTGTTTAATCAATATACAGTACTGTATTTATAACCTGGAAAATATACCTCATGCATTCATATGCATAATATATTAAATATATATAATTTTTCTATAGCTTTAAATAATGCAGCACATGAGGTGAAAGGTCCTTTGATGCATCAGCAGTGAAAGGGTTAATGGTAGTAGTGATGAGTGGTGGTGATGTTTGGTGATAAGAGTGGTGGTGATTAGTGATTAGTAGTGAATGGAGTTTATTGGTGGTGAGGGTGCGAGTAGTGGTGACAAGTGGTGGTGATGTTCAGTACACAAGAATGACTTGGGACACTATGAATGTCAGCAAAATATACTTGTGATTACATCCTGACTATCAAATTACATAGACAGGACTACACCAAAACTATTAATTTATCTTCAAAATAAAATTTTGTAGATTTTAGCCCACAATTCATCAATACACCTCTACCTCGTTTAAATGTTACCTCGCTGGACAAAAATTATGAGTCACACACACACAAAAAAAATTTGTTAATCAATTTAAAATATTGAAGCTACGCACAATTTGCTCCAAAAAAAAAAAATGGATGTTTTTTTATTTGACTCAACTTTTGCATAACGTACAATTTTCTAGGTACGTAACTAATGCATTAAATGAAGTATACAGTAGAAGCTCGATATAACTGAATAATTCAGCCAAGCCGATTACGGAAAATCAAATTTTACACTAAATCAAACTTCTGTTATCGGCTCCTGATAAAAGCTCAATAAAACAGAATTTTCCATAAGATTGAGAGCGTTTCCGGTAAATCCTGTTTCTGCAGTGGTCTGTATGGCTCCCAAGCCTACCCAAACACGTGGGTCGACGGCCGTTAGCGGAATCACACCAAATAGAGCTACATTTAGCGGAATTTTCCGCTATATCGAGCATTTGAGGGGAGGCGGTAGCAGAGCGTCTCCGAGTGACATTCTTGGTGACCCGAGTTCGATCCCCGATGAGAACCAAAATCCACCAAAAATCTTTCTGCACCGTCGAGTGGCCTAAGAACACCCACATGCTGCCCATTAACTCTACCTTCGACTGTGAGTGCATCGGAGGACACAGGGGGGCGGCATGAGCCTCTAATCACAGGGGCCACTATAAAAATCCAGCCTGCGCCACCACGGGCGAGGGCCAACCATCACAGCCCTCAAGTGAACCTCCAGGGCCTTTCATCCGAGCCCTGAAGGTCACTGCCTACAGGCGCTATAGGCACAAATGTAAAAAAAAAAAAATGAAAATGGAATAACTTAATTTAAATTTTTCCAGTAAATCGAGTTCCATTAAATTGAGCTTCTACAGTAGTTGTAACATATCTGTTTGTGTGTAGTTTATTGATTCTATTCTACAAAGGTGGCCTTGTAATCAAAGAGTTAAACTACTACATTGATTTTCTCCTCGTCTACCCTACCGGGCTAAGCAGGCAAGAATGTTCTGAGGAAATCGATAAACTTGTCAGCGCTGGTAGTTCTTGCTGGCAAGCTTGAGGCTCGAAGTGCTTTCTGTGCACTTCTACATTGGTTCATAATATTATGGTATAATTCCTGGTGCAGGTCAGTGCCGGTAATCTGCGAGCAGAATCTGCTTTCTCTATGCGCGCACCCTTAGGAAGCTCTCTTTAACTATTCTTTCTGTATTTTCTGGCCAAAAATGTATATCATTTATTACGATCTTAGTTCTCAGCTGCTTTGATGATAGCGTCGTGCCAGCTGACCAAACATTTCAAGCAATCGCAGTCGCAGTTTTGTTTAGAGAATTGCTTCAGAAATAGAAAGCCATCAAGCGATCGGTAAATGCGGCAACTGACCGAACAAGTGGCCCAAGTTGTGTGGGTCCTTCCTGCCACTGGCCAGTCATTCAGTCTGCACCCAGCTCTCGGTGTGTTCACAGTGCTCTTCCGCACCTCAGCTGTGGCTTGTATTTCTACTGTACCAAGTCGTACCAAGTTGTGGGTAACACAAATATCAGCCAGGTAGGTACTGTAAATGATTGCGATTGTGTGTGGGAAATAGTCAAGCTGTACAGCGTACATAGGCCTATGTAATTTACAGTATGTACAGTCGGTACACTCAGTTTCTCTCATTCCACAGCTTTGGCTGCATATCAAAATACAGAAATTTAATGTACAGTTAACTAAACATATATCACTGAACAACTTCCTTTATATACTGAACAGAGTTCGGTAAAAGACCCCTATAAATGGACCTTCTTGTATAACAAAATTTCGGCTTTACAAACAGCCCTTCCCTCATTTGGTTAGTTATAGTGAGGGTTTACTGTATAGCAGTTGAATTTAGTAAGGCATTTGATTTTATCATCAGAAAAATCTCAATTGAAATAATGAAAATATAAAATAAATCTTCAGCAAATAGATACTATGACTAGAAAGTATGTAGATAAACTCTTTTATAAGCTCACCTTTATTCTATCTCTTGGTATCTGATAGTGACTGATGGGAAAAATTTGGTTTTCAGATACCGAATTAACAAAAAAGGGTTTATTCTCTGAAGGATCTGGTATCAATTAACGTTTCCCCTATGGTTTTATTTATTTGTATAATGAATTCACATTTAGCGAGCTTTCTCTGGCACCAACTTGTTACCAAATGCGAGATCTTTATATAATGTGAGTCCGTAACAATTGACTGGGCGCCACTAACTGTACACGCAGACCTCGTGTAATGCAAGAGTTACGTTGATGGAAAATCTTGCCTTAAACAAATCCTCAATTGAATCTTTTCCCATTCTTTTATGAAAATATTAGAACAATTTTGTGCCTACCTTCAATTTTTTGTGCACTAAGCGAACTTTGGTAAAAACTATTCGTAACTCCGTATTTTGGTAAATTGAGCCAGTGTTAAACAAGGTCTACGTGCACAATGAAATATTTTGATGAATATTTGTGGTGCAGTTCATTGATATGATTAACATTTGCTAGTGAAATTTTAGTAACATCCTGATCAAGGGTAAGAATATAAATGGTCCTCAGTCTCACTGTAACTCAGTGTTGAGACTAACCTTAATGGTGACTCACATTTCAAAGACTTGTGCATACAAGATTTTTGGAATACAATGTTATGCAATCCAAACTAAAATGTTCAAAGAATGCATTAGAACTGAACACTACCATACAGTAAGTCCCAGTCATCTCCATCACCAATGACAACCATTATTAGTACCAAGAATGATGAAGATGACAGACTTATTTTGGGGCAGATTTTCTCAAAAATATTTCAAAGAACTTGACTATTCAGCCTTGCTTTTATCGTATAAGTATGACTAATGTCAAAGTTCGAGATGTACAAAAAGTGTACGTGTGTGCTCATCTATTCACAAACATGCAAGCAAATATGCCCTCACATGCATAATTGCACCAGTAATGGATCTGTGTGTAACTCCTTGCCATACAAACTTACAGCCACAAATTTTCTGAAACTGGCAATGTAAAGTTACATGAAAAACAAACAGGACTTTATTTGAGAAAAAAAGGTAGATGCTTCCAAGCATAATTTTTTTTTTAAAGGCACAAATGTTATACAGTAAGGTCTCTCATTTGGCACGCTCAGATTAGTGACCCCAATCTGTTGCCAACCTACATAATTATAAATTTTGCAACCATATTCGCCCATTTTACGATAACTTTTCCCCCAGGAAAAAATAAACCATATTAGGGAACTGTATTCTTGCATTTAGCGAATATTTTCCTCCCCTAGGAAACTCTATCTCTTTTTTATGTATTTTGCCATCAAAAGGTTTATCTGTATTATTATGATCCCACACACCTTACTAATGAATGGATGATGATTAAAGTAACTTATCATTAGCTCACCCTTATTCTACCTCTTGGTATCCAATAATGATTTATAACACCACCAAATAAGCAAAAAAAGGTCCACTTTCCAAGACTTCTGGAAGCAATGAATTTTCCTATTGCTTAATTTTTTCGAATTTGGCAAGCCTTCTCCATCATTAGTCGCCAAATGTGAGTCCTTACTGTAGATGATACTCATTTTATGCAAAAAATATTTTGTTCCGATGAGTTAGTGAATAGTATGTGATGTTTTTTTCACAGAATATACAGGGAAGTCCCGTTATACGAGCATTCGGTATACGAGAAATTAATGTTACGAGCTGAGTAAATTAGGGTCTATTTCAATATACGAGATCCAAAATCCAATGCTACGACATTCAAACTGGGGTGAGTATAATTAC
The DNA here is from genome assembly GCA_016584305.1 of Chionoecetes opilio. Lineage (NCBI taxonomy): Eukaryota > Metazoa > Arthropoda > Malacostraca > Decapoda > Majidae > Chionoecetes > Chionoecetes opilio. The sequence continues at coordinate 464,562 of JACEEZ010020178.1, forward strand.
CAAGTTCAAAATGCGCGCCCTACCACGTATGCATCTGGGCTGTATGATGATGTTGTGGAGGCCCCAAGCTTGGGACCGCACACCTGGCTAATTACCCCTAAAGGTCAAGCCAACACCTGGCGTGGACCTGACTCGCTCCTGACCCAAATTCCTCCCGCACCTCCGTTGCTGGGTTCCCGCCCTGGCTTCCTAGACCAGCTTCTGGCAGTTACCTACCTACCACCACATTGAAAGGACACCACTCCTCTCTCTGTTCCTCGTGGCATTCCTCCGCTGTACCTACATATTCCCGCTGAAATAAACCTGTGTGTGAACTCTTGTGTTTGGTGTAACCCGTGTCTAGCTAAAGTGTACACAACAATGTACAATGATTCAGATGCTCAGAGACGAGTTTGTGGGCAGTGGAAGAGGTCTGCGCACCCCTCCCTTGTCCCTTACCTACCTAACACAGCGTTCACACACGTTTATTACGGCGGGAATGTAGGTAAGTACAGCGGAGTGATGCCACGAGGAACACAGGGAGAGGAGTGATGTGTTGCCTCTGTCGTGGTAGGTAGGTAACTGCCTGAATACAGGACTCCCGGGCTGGAAAAGGGGGATTTGGTTGACCTCAGTCAGGTCACCCCTAGCAAGGCGTGACCTGAAGGGTAATTAAGCATATGGCGCTTCCTGACCTTTAGGGTAATTAGCCAGGTATGCGGACCCAACCTTGGGACCACTACACTACCCTCTCTTGTATCACACGGCGTCCCCTACAGTACGTCTTTTTTGCTTGTTATGCATGTTTTATGTTTAATTAATGTGCAGTTATGTTATTTTGTGTGCTATTTTCTCTTTCAGAATGCTTTTTCTACAGAATAGATAGTACAGTGTGGGTAATATAGACACTGTGTGTTTGTTGTGATTGGTATAGTTTATTATAGCTTGAAAAACATATCTTTGATGGGGTCCTGGAACCAAACCTATATTTTACCATTAGTTATGTATTTCGCTATATGAGATTTCGCTTTACGAGTATGCCAGGTGGAACCCAACTGCTCGTATCTTCGGGACTTCCCTGTACTGACATGATTTTATCAAGTTACAGTGATCTCTACTTCACAGAAACGTTATGGATAAATTTATTTATTTATTTGTAGCAGTCGTAAAAGTCATTTAGCTGCTAGACAATGTTAAAGGAAAGAAATTTCACCCAACCTTCAGCTTCAAACCTAAGTAGTGCGACCAGAGCCCACGTTAGCCAAAAGACGTGATAGCTGTATTGAAGAACTTATAGTTCTTATTCTATAGGGATTCTTATTGTTGCCTGGGTGCTAATTTTTATCTATTTTTCATCTTTTTTTTCACTAAACACTAACATAACAATAAGCATTGAAACATTACAAATTCAATGAACATAATAGGCTATCACATTTAGATACAGGGGACAAACTGACTGATAAAGGCGGTAAGACATGTCCAGATGAGCGGGCCTGATCGGCGGGCACATTTGACGGGTAAACCATCGAAATGCCCGATCCCCCGTTGAGCGAAATCACCAGGGGCTTGCCTCCCACTTATCACTTCGTTGTAACACGGTTCACATCAGGAACTTTATACACACAGCAATAATTATGGTACACAATACTTTCTTCGCAGTAGTACTGGGCACCATGTTTATCGTACCGCACTTGACATCGTCGGGCACGCCCGTCTATTCATCGACTCTGCCGTGTGGACAACATTCACGGGCATGCCCGGCAGAATTTGTCCGCCGTCCGCGCTGCCTGACGGGCACGGCACGCCTGCTCGTCTGGACATGCCTTAAGAGAGGGATGGGAGGCAGTCAATCACAGCACTTCCTGGCCTAGTGACAGGGACCGATCAAGGAGAGTTGTATCATGCATGCGTGATGACGACGTACAGCGGTCATGTCAAATATTACAGCATTTTTTGCCACTTTTGGTGCATGATGGGCATGATTACAAGTGCTACAGCCAAGATGTACAAATTTCCAGGTTCCTACGGTAGCTGAGAAACATGATAGCCAAATGTGCGAAAGCTGAGGGTTGAGTGTAGTAAATTACCATTTAGTTATTATATCAGTACAAAATTCTGAAAAATCATAAGTAACAAGCAAAGATGCCAGTAAGTACATAATGATCTGACACTATGTTGGTAACCTTACATGTGGGGATAGAACATGGCACACTGCTAATGAGCTTCAGTTTTATCTTAGGCCGGTGATGTGTGTATGTACTGTACCAGCAAAGCAAAATAACACTACTCATATAGTGACAATACAGGATAGGATAATCCATTTTTTTTCCTTCAATTCTTTATACATATGATATTTTCCCAAACAAGAGAGATGGCACATGTGAAAAATCTGATTGATCTAATTTTTGTTCTTGTGGGGAGCAACCAAGGTACAGGAATATCAACCTTCCACCCACATTCCTATAAGTCACCACCTATGACATGCAGTGAAGTTATATGTACATTCTTGACTCTGATCTGATTTCTCAGACGTAATCAGTACAGGAAACTGAACATCAGTCTAGTGGTGCCATCCATAGATTTGAATTGTGTGTCTGGGTTGGTTTGAGCATGCAGTCAAGTCCACCAATGTGATCTGCTAGTTCTGCAGTGCCAGGACAGCTGTTGTTACGGGAAGGTTAGGGGGTGAAGATGTGGGATGAGACTGGGTGTAATTACATGTGGTAACATTACTTTCCTACCAAGAATGACAAGCAGCAATGAAGTAGACCATTGAGTATTTTAAAGTTAAGTAAGTTATCACTGTTACACTAAGTTAAGTTAAAGTTATCACTGATCATGCTTGGGGTGGGCATTGGACTAGAGAGCAGTGAATTAAATGCAAACGTAAAGCAGCAAAGTGTAAATTAGAGGCCAGGTATGATCATGTCTGCTCTTACAGGTGGGTGTTCTTGGGGGTATGTTGTGGGTAGACCTTGTGGTATTGCCTTGCATGAATCTTTTTTTTTTGTGTGTATGTGTGACTACTCCAAATTCATGTATTTCAGCTTAGTTTGAACATTAACAACCATTCGTATTGCTATACTTAATGCCTCAGATAGTATACTAAACTATGAGGAACTTTCTTTCAATAATGCATGAACTACATGATACTTCACTACTACATGAACTGATCTACACAGGCGGGCCCATATATGAACATAATACATTCCGGAATCCCGTTTGTTAAAATTTAGTGTTATGTTGATTCTTAGTTATGTTTTTAGGTGAAAATAATATGAAAAGTACTATTACAACCACCTACACACATGCCCAGTCTGCTTACTGGGCTTGAAATTCAGTTCATTCAGATCGGTTTGCTTCTTTAATTTTCTTTAGAAAAAAACATTCATTAATCATTCAATTTGTTTGTATAGCGTACCATTATTATATGGGGACCCCAGAGTACATATCCTCCAAGGTTAATGATGGTGGTAACAGTAGAACAACAACCATCGTTTGGTGATATTGGCATGTCCCCCCACCACCCTTATCTCTCACAGCATTCATGGCACAGGAAGGCAATGCTTCCATGCTGTGCATTAGGCCTCATTTTGTAGTTTTTTCAATATTCTCATCTCTCTCCCATAACTGATTTTGATACTAATTATTACTTCTCTTATGAATGCTTACCATGTATATGAGCATAGTAAAGCACAGAGAAACAATATCCTCAACATGCTTTTTGTGAAGCAGTTTGTTTCTTTACCATGTTTGCTTGCTACAAATTCAATCACTGGTGAAAACACGGCAGTACAAGTAGTTCATAACAAATATGACTCAGTAGTTGCAATGCTGGGGGAAACTACTTAAGGTTTTCAATTTTCACTTCTCCTGCTAACCAGCTTTGAGCCAAGAAAGACTACCATTGCAGTGGGCATCAAAAGTTTTGACCCACAATTATACTATTTTGCTTAATTTGTCAAAATGTTCCTTCCATGAGTGCCATGAGTGATTGATCAAAGGTAGAAAACATAAGCATCATGTAAAACAGTGTACTCGCACAATTATAGGTTGAAATGATTAAAAAAAATGAATGACCTACTGCAAAATGGTTGAAGTTGAGTGAAAGTTAACAAAAGGAAGATGATGGTGTTTGAAAGGAGTAAAAGCCAAGTGGTAACAGTTGACCATCCAAAGGAATGTGAAATTAGACTTTATGGAGAAAGACTGGAGGCAGTACATGAATCTAAATATCTTCATTTGATCACGTTCAAGTATAAAGGCATGGAAGGTGAGACGAGAGAAAGAGTGCTGCAAGGAAGGAAAGTGGTTGGATTTCTGGGGCGTATAATAAAAGGAAAGACTAAACACGAGGGTAAGGAGGGGACTGCGAGATGCAATAATTGTTCCAACAATCATACGTATGTGCAAATGAGACTTGACAATGAAATGTACGACAAAGGTCAAGGATCCAAGCAGTTGAAATGAGTTACTTGAGAAGTGCCTGTGATGTGAGAATGGACGATGGAAGTATTGAAAAAGTTTGGCATGTCAGAACGGGTACTCCGTAGTGTAGGGGAAGCACGCTCAGCTCACAACTGAGAAGTCCCGGGTTCGATCCCCGGCAGAGCGGAAACAGTTGGGCTGTTTCCTTAAAACCCGAGCCCCTGTCCACCCAGCAGTGAATGGGTACCGGGTGTTAGCCGGGGGTTTGTGACCCCCCTCCCGGGGTGGTGGCTTCGGCCAACACTAAGCTGCAGCGGTAGATTACTACGGCTCTGAGGCATTATCCTCTAAAACAAACAAACACAAACAAAGTAAAAGGTGAAGGAATGAAATGTGGAGTGGTTGAGCGGGTCAAGCACAGCACTAAGGTGGTTTGGCCACATGGAAATTCTGACTGAAAGTGAGATGACGAAGAGAGTATGAGTATAATAGATGCGATGTGTACAAGATGACGACCCCCAGTGTAATGGAAATACTGAGTGATAGAGACTGAGATCAAAGGGCAAGAGAAGAATGAGAGGATAGAGCATGCCAGGAGGGAATGCAAGGACAGGAGTAAATGGAGACTCTTTTGTCATGGCCATTCCCTGAGGGGGAATTCTTAGGAACATATGTCAGAGATAGATAGATAGAACATAATATTCACAACTATAAGCCTAACGTTATACCAATGCCAGCTCTAACATTGAAGGAGGAAGTGATAATACAAACTGCTAAGTTCATGCCCACATGACAAGTTTTCATGTCAAGCAAACCAACGGTTTCCAGTTCTCCAATGCTATTTTATAAATTGGTGATAAATGTACAGTCAACTGTGCAAATGTTCTGCCTAAATGGCATTGGCTTTAGTTCACGTTTCTGTCAGGTTATTTTAGTTTGAAGTATATACACAGACACACACACACACAAAGAATTTGAGAGCACCAAGGTAGTAGCAGGGGCAGCAGCATCAATGAACTACATAAAAGATATTCGTAGTGTATAATTGAGCACAAACAGAATCACTATAACTAACCCAATACTTGCCAGTCTTCAAGACATCAACATTCTATATCACATTGAAGCAAATCGTCGCCCTTCCCCAAGTAGCTTGGAGGCAGGTAGCTTAGCATTATGAAATTAGACTATTTAAAGACCTCATATCAAACAGGCAATGGAGTTGGGAGACAGCAACTGGAAAGACACCCTTAAAACAGGATGATGGTTCTTCATTATATACATACATGTATGGGAAAGTTTTCATTTCAGATGGATTATCAAACAAGCTGGTGGAGTCTTGTGCGAAGTATGTGGAAGATGGTTGGAAGAACTCATGGTAATGTGCACTGTCACCATGCTAACAATACCTTCATCAGAATGACTCTAAAAGCCAATAATACATTTACCTACCACACAATAATAGCAGATAATTTTTCATCAGTACAGTCGGAAAATATGGAGAGCTTGGGTACATGCCTGCGTATATCACATGATGTCCCACTATCCACCAGTCCTGTGCTCAATGCCCATAATCACAGATGTTCAGAAAGACACGTAAGTCTCAAGTTCAAAGTCTATATCAAAAGAGTAAACAGATTTCTTGTATGTCTTGTCTTGTTTTCAGGCTCAATGTATGGAACTGTTGGTACCTGATAAGTCTATGATAATGTACCTAATAAGTTTCTGCTTCCTTGATTGCGAGAACCACTAGAAGGATGTAAACTTTAAAAATAATCAACTTATGTGGTGCCTAGATGGTCTCTCAATAACAAAATACACATATAATACAGTGAAAGTAACACATACTCTTTCAACAGATAGGAAACAAAACTTTCACTTATGGCTAAACGTATGAGCTTTGATCAAATAATAACAACAATCCCAAAAATCATAAATGTTCAAACTCATGGTTTCTAATTTTCTCGTAAAGCATCAACCTTGAGTTTTGTTACAAAGATGGGCCGCACTTGTGTTTTATGCAGACGCGTGTATATATGGCTAAATGAAGCTAGTTGTTAGCTGATAAGACTAATCTACAATGCTTGGTTGCTTTTGTCAGTAGAATGTTAAGCTAGGTATCACTATTTTGCAAAGGTGGGCATTCCGCAATTTTAGTCTGCAATTCCGCTATATGCGGAATGGTAATTTGGTTGCGGAATTGCGCAATTACGGATGCCTGAAAAAATTGCGGAATTGCGAATTGCGGACCGCCAAAATTTTGAAACGCAATCGCAATAACTTGCGGAATGGGTAATTCGGTTGCGGAATTGCGCAATTGCGGATGCCTGAAAAAAATGCAGAATTGCGGGTTGCGGACCACCAAAAATTTGAAACGCAATCCCAATAATTGTGACGGTGACCACCTTTAAAGTGGCAAGTGCCCGCGTGAACATAAGTTCCCACCAAATATTGTGGAGATTGACACTGCCAACTGCCAACTTGCCAAGTGTAGCACAGTCACTCAGTCAGTGCGTGCTGGAACTTGGGATTGAGAGCGTGTACGCTGGCCGTGTGTGTGATAGTTGCCAACCTCCACATGCTGAACCAGAAGTGGGGGGGGGAGGAGGAGGAGGAGGAGGAGGAGGAGGAGGAGGAGGAGGAGGATTAGTAGATTACTTGGATTAGTGATTACTAGCCAGTAGACTGTGAAGTGTACAAGTAAAGAAAAACACTAAAAGAGACAGACTTAATTGTGAAGGACAAGTAACAAGTATAGACAGAAACAGAATAGGAATACAGAGGTATTAAACACTAATAAAGAGTTTAAAAGACATTTTTTGTTTTAATTGTAGGTGTCAAAATTAGTTTGCGGAATTGCGATTGCGAAAAGGCCTATTTGAAAAAAATTGTGGAATTGCGATTGCGGACTGATGCAGGTCGGAATTGCGGAATTGCGATTGCGGAATTTGAAAAAAAAATTGCGATGCCCACCTCTGCTATTTTGCAAACATCCCACACTATCACAAATACATAACTTCCTTTGGTGTGCTGGAGTCTCTGTACAGACACAAGACAATAAGATTGCAACATTATACTTTCATTACTCAAATAACCACAATTACCACAAACATCTTTTGAAGTTGGTACAGAGACATTTCTTTTTACTTGGAAAAAATAACCTGGAGGTAAATCTCTTCCCTTAAGATTAATATGTGTGGTAGTCAACGCTCCAACTTCCTCGTCTAGTCTTAATAGTAGTCCCAGAGTCTGTTTGTACTTTATCTCATCTGGAACTGACCATCATCCTCACTCCACTTGCTATTCTTATTTGTCTGTATAGTTCAATCATAACCCCAACTTCACTTACCATTAATCTTCACAGAGTGCTTAGTAAACTTTCACATGCACATTAAATGCAACTCATTCATCACTATTACTGTCACCCGCCTCACCTGCCACCATTGGAGCCAACCTGTGAGATCTGAGATTGGGATGAGGACTGGGTGAGGCCACACACTAGCTGGTGCGGGAGAGTGTGAGGTCTTCAGGAGAGAGGTAGTGGTAGATACAGTCTGGAGAAAGCTTCTTCTCTGCCACCAGGGTTGAAACAGTTTCACGCCAAAAATCAAAAGAAATTCCAGAACTCTGAAAATTAAAATGAAGCCGGATGAAAATCTAGATACATATACTGCCAATACTTTATTATAGAAAACTTTACTGCCAAATACCCGAGTAAGAAAAGTAAATACAGAGTAGAGAAAACAAAAGAAACCCTGGTAATGAATAGCTTTCACGAGGCAGAATGGAGGTAATTCCAATAGGAAAAGGAAATGGGAGGTGAGCAGTGTGGTAAGATATAACAAGCCTCCAGCTTCCAATTCTTTCAATTACTGAATCTTACCAAAGCTGTCTTTACTTTATGCTGGTAATCCAGGTTGCCATACAATGTTTACTTTATGCTGGTAATCCAGGTTGCCATACAATGTTTACTTTATGCTGGTAATCCAGGTTGCCATACAATGTTTACTTTATGCTGGTAATCCAGGTTGCCATACAATGTTTGAAACATCAGTGCAGCAATGTCGTGCCTAACATCATTGTTTTATACTTACTTGTTTTATGATTTATTCATCAATGGATAATTAATCAATGAGTGACAACTCTAGGACATAGTACTAGTAATCACACTGTGGAAGGAGGTATTGTCACATGGCATATCTGTAACAGTTCATTGACTAGAATACTGACATGAAGACTGAGGGTGCTGGGGTGCGGGTAGCCTCAGTCTGCCTTGTAGCATGCCCAGAAAGATGATTGCTTGGAAATTATTAGTTTCTCTATTAGAGAAGTGCATGTGTTCATGTATGATACACCAAAGACTAGTTTGTTTTCAATTACTAGGCTCTCCTTGATAGTGTGCAAAAAGTCATTATTTTGTATGGATATGTTACAAAATATAAGATTCTCAAACAAGTTTCATTTAAATGACAAGCCCTTTTACATAACTAAGTTTCCTATTGATTTGCATTACTAAAACAGTGCTACCAAAACATAGGCAAAAATTTTTAATATCTGAGAATTTGGTTTTAATGTTGGCCAACTTTTACCCCCCAGATCACCAAGCCTTGGTGGGAATTTCTTGAGGGGATGAAGCTCCACAGATACAGTTATTACAAACGGAATATGTTCAGTTTCAGCGATAACTTAAGATGGTACTAGTGGAAAAGGTATGATTCTAGATGGAGCCTAATATGATGTCTTCAGTGCTTGCCTAATTCCTATGTTTTTAGCTGATAATTATTATTTTCTTTTTTCATACACGAGGCCTTCTTCCAAACATAAAGGGTGACACGAAGCCCAGACCACTTTATTCACACACAAAGTTCAGTTTACACATCCTAAACATACATAATGACTTTATATGAAAACTAATACAAAAAATTCAGGTTGTAAATTTGATACAAATTCAAATTTTACAAGTGAAATGAGTCTACTGAATAAAGTTTTCAAAGGTGTCTGGGAAATAGGAAAAAATACGGATAAGAAAGCTTAACCCCTTGAGACCCAGAACGTAATTTCCATTGTTATCTGGCTACCATTAGACAATTTTAATGAACATAAGCAATATTTTATAGATATGACTTGTTAGTATCCTTGTCCACTAGCTAATTTGGTATATTAAGTTATTTTTCGTAATCTTATGGCAAACAACATACAATTTTAATTATCAAAGGAAATATCTGGGCGTGAAGGGGTTAACATAGGAAAGCGAGGGACATAACTTTACATCTACTTACCCGCTGGAGGGTGTTGCAGTCTTTGTCCTTGTTGTGAAGGTAGTGTGTCTGCCAGAAACGGAGGAGGGAGCGAAGGTTGGTGAGGAGGTGCGGTTCCACATGGGTGCGCAAAGCCTCCAGATACAGAGGGAGCTCCGAGTGCTTGTGAGCCAGCATCAGAATAACAAGTGATGTGTTCAAGCAACTCACATTCTCCTGTCAAAGTGAGAGCTGGTGATTAAACTTTCTAATCTCTTATGGTATCTATTCTAAGCTACAATAATAGTGGATATAGGCAAATAATTTGTAATGCAGCCTGAAAGGAAGGAAAGGTGCCTCATAACATGATGAAAGTCACTACATTCCCAGTATAGCTATAAGAAAAAGGGGATAAAATTATGTAGTAGTTCTAGAGGAATCAGCTTGTTGAGCAGGCCTGGGAAAGTGTTTGGTAAAATCTTAGTTGAAAGGTAAAGAAAGTTAAAGATGGGGGCATACATTATGCTGCGCGTGGCCTCGGTGCTCATCTCCGTTGCATTAGCCCTTAAGCCTGCTGTGGTGGGTGAGACCCCACTACCCTGGGACACTGGGCTAGTGTGACATCCAGGTCCACAGTTACCTTCCCCAGGTATCCATTTATCAACCATCTCCGAAAGGAAGGATGAACAGCCGACTATGTAACACACATGCTCCTATATTGATAAACTAGTGGTGTGGAAGTCAGTGAACTACATCTTGGGGTAAATATGAACAAACTGAGGACACCTCTCCTCATGAAATCTCCTTGATGTGCATCACCAAAGTGGTGTGGTGTATTCCTAATTGAATCCTCCATCCACCTCAGCTCAACCTACCTGTGTCAGGGTGTCAACACTGATTGTTTTGATGAGTTGCACCAAAAAGATGAGCCGCTGCTTGAAGGTGGAGACGTGGTGAAGGGTGCGGGATTTGGCCGCAAAGGCTTCTACTCCTTGAACTCTCACAAAGAAGTCATGGGAAAGGACAAGTGAACGGACCAGCATATTAGAGTCCACCAGATTCTTGGTCACTAGTAAGAACAACTGCTTCTCCTACACCATAAGAAAAGCATGGGATCAACTTAGGATCAATGGAATCAAAGAAACACAGGTGTAAAATTCGAAAACTGGAAAATCAATGAAAAATATAGACTCACTAGCCGCAAAGCCGCCCTCCGGGCGGACTTTTTGGCTAGCTCCTGCGGAGGGCTATTGGTGGGCCTTCGGCCCACCACCTCTCCAGATAGCCCCTTCTAACTTTCCTGAAATCATGGATGTAGAAATTTATGTATTCCCCCCACCCATTCACTCACCCATTACCCATCACCCCCCACCCATTCACTCACCCATTACCCATCACCCCCCACCCATTCACTCACCCATTACCCATCACCCCCCACCTATTCCCTCACCCATCACCCATCATCCCCAACCCATCACCCCCCACCCATTCACTCACCCATCACCCCACACCCATTACCCATCACCCCACCCATTCACTCACCCATTACCCATCACCCTACATCAAGGTTTCCTCAATTCTCGCAACCCACTTTTTTTTCACAATTATCGCTAATAGGCTGCTAAAAAAAAGAAGAAAAAAAGTGATCGGATCATCTCATCATTGGGCTTAAAACCTTCCCCTGGTCAACCCGATTCCAAAAATGTGCCATATGAGGTGATTGCGCCACGGGGGGCGGAACCTATACGACACACACACACACACACACACACACAGACAGACAGACTTTCGCTTATATTTACCATTACCCATCTATTCCCTCACCATTACATCAAGGTTTCCTCAATTCTCGCAACCACTTTTTTTTTCACAATTATCGCTAATAGGCTGCTAAAAAAAAAAAAAAAAAAAAAAGATCGGATCATATCATAATTGGGCTTAAAACCTTCCCCTGGTCAACCCGGTTCCAAAAATGTGCCATATGAGTTGATTGCGCCACGGGGGGCGGAACCTATACCAGACACACACACACACACACACACACACACACACACACACACCACACACAGACAGACAGACAGACACACTTTCGCTTATATTATTATAGATTACCCATCACCCCCCACCTATTCCCTCACCCATCACCCATCACCCCCCACCCATTCACTCACCCATCACCCCAACCCATTACCCATCACCCCACCCATTCACTCACCCATTACCCATCACCCTACATCAAGGCTTCCTCAATTCTCGCAACCCACTTTTGTTTTCACAATTCTCGCTAATAGGCTGCTAAAAAAAAAAAAAAAAAAAGTGATCGGATCATCTCATAAGTGGGCTTATGACCTTCCCCTGGTCAACCTGATTCCAAAAATGTGCCATATGAGGTGTTTGCGCCACGGGGGGCGGAACCTATACCACACACACACACACACACAGACAGACACACTTTCGCTTATATTATTATAGATAGAGTAAATACACCTACTATGTTCATAAAACCAAGGTAATTGATTCTCTATTCAGGAGTACTGTCTGCATAGACCATTCACCTGATCAAACTATGAAAACTGTGCTAAGATTGAATAAGCTGTTACCCTTACTCTCCAGCAGTAATGGGAGGGAACAGATAGAGACTGGAACATAGGGAATCATAGTTGCAACAATTACCAATATTTATAAATATAAAGGTAAAGATGGGGGCATACGCTATGCTGCGTGTGAGGTCGGTGCTCATCTCCGTGGCATTAGCCCTTGAGCCTGTGGTGGGTGACAACCCACTACCCCGGGACACAGGGCTAGTGTGACATCCGGGTTACCACAGTTACTTTCCCCAGGTACCCATTTATCAACCAACCCCGAAAGGAAGGATGAACAGCTGGGAGGGCATTCTGCCGACTGCCCTGGGCCGGATTTGAACCAGGGCCCGCAGATTCGTAGCTAGGCGCGCTAGCCACTGCACCACGGAGATGACATCACTATCTTGTTTTCACTATTTCACACAAAAATATAGTTGTCATACTAATATTGCCCAGCTATGGGTTAAATAGTGGGCAGCACGGGGTTAATCCCTACAGGGGGTTCTGCGTCCCTGGCCACGGTGAGCAGTAAGGCCAATCCCTGACATAGATTGGTTGGGGGGGGGGGTTGCAACCCTTCCCTGTAAAAACTAAACTAGCCACAAACATAATAAGAGGTAGAGGCCGGGGGCGCGGTAATCGCGCCCCCGACCCGGTTTTGCCGGGGGACCCGACCATGCAAATCCCTCCTATGCTGACGCAGGGGAGGGGTCTGCCTATGACGAGTGCGGGGCAAAGCCCTCGGGAATCCCGCACTCTAAATCAAGTGGTAGGGCCCCCTAGCCCAACTTTTTCTTATGGGGGTGGCCGGGGCGGTGCAGAGGCGGCGCCTGCCCGTCGAATCACTCCTGGGATCAACCTGCGGAGGGTTCTTCGTGTGGGCTCGTGGAACGTTCTGAGCCTCTCAGACAATCATCGACTACCTCTCCTATCGGGCGAGCTCAGTAGGCTGAGGGTGGATATAGTGGGACTCTCTGAGACGAGGAGGCCTGGCAGTGGCGAGACTAGCAGTGGGGGTTACACCTACTACTGGTCCGGCATGAGCAATGGTCACCGTGTACGGGGAGTAGCTATAGGCATCTCCAGCAAACTGCAGCCATCAGTTGTTGAGGTTACTCCGGTTGATGAGCGTATAATGCGGGTGAGGATGAAACACACTCTGGGTTTCATGTCTCTTGTTGCAGTGTACGCTCCTACCGAGATGCGTAAAACTGAAGAGAAGGAGATGTTCTACGCCAAACTCGACTCTGTATTAGACCAGTGTCCTCCTCGGGACACACTCATTGTCTTGGGCGACTTCAATGCTACTACTGGCACTGTGAGAGATGGCTACGAGTTGTGTTGGTCCCCATGGCTCCGGTACCAGAAACACCAACAGTTCTCTGCTTCTGAACTTTGCAAGGTCCAGAAGGTTGAGAATTGCAGGTTCTTGGTATCAGAGACCAGAGCTGCACCGCTGGACATGGTATAGTAATGCCGGAGGGGTAGCTAAGGAGATCGACCACATCCTCGTTAGTACTCGTTGGAGGATCCTCCAGAACTGCAGGGTTTACCGGAGTGCTGAGTTCTTTGGAACAGATCACAGATTTGTTGTTGCTACACTTAAGCTTCATGTCAAGTCCAGAAGAATCTCAAGAGGTAACCATACTGTGTTTCATCTTGAGAAACTGAAGGACTTGACATGTGCTCATGAGTATGCGGTGGCAGTCTCAAATCGGTTTGATGTGCTCGGTGCTCTCGGGGATCCTGTAGAACTGTGGGATACCTTCAAACGTGAAACTCTACAGGCTGCCAAGGAGTGTATTGGGGAGCGCCCGAGGTCAAGGCGTGGTTTTGTCTCGACGGAGACGCTGGAGAAAATCGAGGAGAGTTGTGCTGCCAGGCTGGCTGGGAACCGGGACCAGCACAGGGCTCTGTCACGCCGGACTAGAACCCTCCTGAGGAGAGACAAGGAGAGGTATGTCAGGAGTCTCGCTGAGGATGTCGAGGGTCATTTGAACGCTAATGACCTCCGACCCGCCTACCGAGCCCTGAAGAAGCTCCGTTCCAAGTCTCCTTCTCGGGCGAGTGCTATTCGAACAGCAGATGGGCGCCTCGTGTCGGACATGGATGGGCAGATGGCTCGTTGGGCTGAGTACTTTGGGCAGTTGTTCACGGTGGACCCTCCAACTGAGCAGCTTCACACCACTGGGTTACAGGCAGTGGATGCCGATCCTCCCATTGACGAAACCGCACCCTCTCTTGACGAAGTCAGAGAGGCTGTAGCAAAGTTGAAGGGTGGAAAGGCAGCTGGTGTTTGTAATATCAGTGCGGAGCTCCTCAAAGCTGGGGGTGAGGCCATGATCCGCGGGTTGCATGCTGTCCTGACTGCCGTGTGGCAATCAGGTACCATTCCTCCTGACTGGAAAAGGGGGCTGGTCGTCCCTATCTGGAAAGGGAAAGGGGACCGTCAGGACTGCAACAATTACCGCGGTATTACACTGCTCAGCGTACCAGGCAAGGTGCTTGCCCATCTATTGCTGACACGAATTCGCAGTCATCTGGTGAAGCATCAGAGACCTCAGCAGTCTGGGTTCACGCCTGGTAAGTCAACAACGGACCGTATCCTAGCGCTTCGTGTCCTGGTGGAACGCCGACGTGAGTTTCGACAGGGGATACTTGCAGCCTATGTTGATCTCAAGAAGGCGTTTGACTCAGTGCATCGTGAGTCACTCTGGGATCTTCTGCGACTTCGAGGGATTCCTGCAAGGACTATTGGTTTGATAACTGGTCTGTATTCTGGGACTGAGAGTGCTGTGAAGTGTGGGGCAGGTGTATCCAGCTTCTTTCCTGTGAATACAGGAGTGAGGCAGGGGTGCGTCCTTGCCCCATCACTTTTCAACGCTTGTATGGACTGGGTATTGGACAAGGTTGTAGATCAGTGATTGTGGAGCATCCGTCGGCAACACCAAGATCACTGATCTTGTTTTTGCCGATGATGCAGTAATCTTTGCTGAGTCGCTGGAGGTCCTGGTGATGGCTCTCGAGGCGCTGCACGAGGAGGCAAAGCCTTTGGGACTTGAGGTCTCCTGGCTCAAGACCAAGGTCCAGGTATTTGGAGACTTACTAGATGAAGCAGTACAGTCTGTTCATGCATGTGGCGAGGACATTGAGATCTTGGAAAGTTTTACATACCTTGGTAGCGCAGTCCATAATGACGGCGGGTCACGTCAAGAAGTCTTACGATGGATTGGCATAGCCCACGGTGTTATGGACTCGCTCAGCGGGAGTATTTGGCATTGTCGGTACCTGTGCAGGAGGACAAAGATCCGGATCTTCAAGTCGCTTGTGATCCCTGTCTTACTCTATGGTTGTGAGACATGGACACTAAATAGTGACTTGAAGAGACGAATCAATGCCTTTGGTAATAAGTGTCTTCGCAGAATCATGGGGTATCGCTGGGATGATTACGTGTCAAATCAGCGATTGCACCGTGAGACTGAATCGAGGCCTATTACCTGCATAGTCCGTCAGCGCCAACTTCGGCTATATGGGCATGTGGCACGCTACCCTGAAACCGATCCTTCCCATCGGGTTGTATCTGTAAGAGACAATCCGGCGTGGAGGAGGCCAAGGGGGCGCCCACAAGGCTCGTGGCTGGGGCAAGTTGATGTTTCTTGTCGAGAGCTGCTTGGTATGGGAAAGGAGCCTGCATGGGAACTCGCGCGTGGTGACCCCCGGGAGTGGCGTCGTAGGGTGGGCGAGGCGACGCGCCCCCCGGCGTATGCCCCCAATGATTGATGATTGATTGATACTAATATTCAGGACATTTTGTACCTATAGGAATAAAAATCTTCAAAAAAATAAACTCGTCCATTCTCTATAATATTAAGGCTTTCCTTTTATTTCACCTTATCATGTTTAATGCCAGTCTTATTTGCACTGCTTATATCCAAATCTGTCTTTAATCCTATGTTCCTCATTGATTAAGTCTATACTTTTCTGAAGATTTTGTACCAATAAATGAAAAATACTCTTCCCAAGGAGTGACAGTGACTTACCTTTAATTCTGTAGCAATAAGTGAATCCAGTCTCCTGTAGGCCTTGTCATTGAACTTGAGCAGCTCCCCGAGGAGGTCGAAGGTAGACTGAAGCACCTCTTTTTGGTTGGGACCCGGGTCACATTGCAGCAAAGAACCAGCAAGGTGCTGCAATGGAATCATGATGTTGTGGTGCTGGTGGTGATTAGCACATATTGTGTAGATTTAGCATTAAGGACTTTGTAAGGAATATGTTAAAACCTTATTGGTAACTGAAGTGTAATGGCGCCTTCCGCGGGCTTTGTGTCTCCCGCCAATATTAGTTATTAGTGTACCGGGTGACTCGACCGAGGTCAGTCGCGGTTTCTCACTAGGATATTAAACGCATCAAGTTACGGTGTGTCTCCTTCCACCTTATTGCAACTGCATATAGGGAGGCCTAGTGGGGACAGGTATAATGTACTTAGGATAGCTCCATATTCTCCCATATGGTCATTATTTCCCCCTTCCCCCCAGGAAATGCTAAATCATATTAATGACCATGTTCATGTATTTGGCAAATATTTTCTCACCAAGGAAACATTTTTTCCTGTTTTCAGTGTATTTTCCTACCAAAAGTTATCAATCTTTCATTTATCAGGATCCCAGTTCGCAGGATGAAGATAAAGAAAGCCCAGAATCACACAAAGTGGAATAATTATTATGAGCAAAGGTTTGAGTCAAGAGTTCAGCTTTAAAGGTAGATGAGACAGCAGAAGACCCATCAAGGTGAAACAACGTAGGAAAAATTGAGAAGAAAAACTATTAGAGATATTTTTGGCTAAGTCATGAGAGGAGTTGGACCTAGAAAGATTTTGACATTTTCTTCATTTTCTTTTAACGAAAGTGTTTTTAGCAAATTGACGAACAGATCTGGCATGATTACCAGCCAAAATATAAGGGACATGAGTATCATGAGATGGATGGCTACAGTACTATCTGTGAGCCACTTCTCTATCTGGGACAGTATGAGAGCAGGCTGACAAACCTAGGCTTTAGGGGTAGAGAAAATGTGTGGAGTGTATGTTTATATGCCAGATACAAATAAATCTGTTATGCACTCTGGACAAAGAGATTAGTCTCTGACACGGAAGCAATAATAATTCCATGGAAAATCAGAGTGGTACCGCCTAGGGCCCTCCCCTTTTGCCGAGGCATGATGCCAGAAACACCTCCTCTGAGGTGGGTCCCGAGGCGGTATGGGAGCGATAGGACAAGGTGCGGAAATAAGATTGTGATTGGAGGTACCCAACGGAGTGAATAGTTGAACAGAATAAGCTGAATTATTAGAGGTTAAGAAATAGTCAAGAATGTTGGGAGTATCTCCAAGGCAATCAGGTAGGGTAGGGTACTGCACAAGCTGCTCTAGATCATGGAAGATAGCAAAGGTGAAAACTTGTTCACGAGGTTGGTCAGTAAAAGATGATAACCAAAGCTGGTGATGAATATTAAAATCCCCAAGAATGTAGATTTCAGTAAAAGAAAAATGAGACTGGATGTGATCCACTTTGGAAGTTAGTCACATAATCTTACATAGTCTGAGGAGTTAGGTGAGAGATACACAGCACAGATAAATTTTGTACGAGTACCACTGAAGCCAGATGGAAAAAAAAAAAAAAATCTGAAAATTCAAGGCCATGGGCATGAGAATAAGTGAGTACATACAAGCAGCAGCCAGCTTTGGTTTGAAAAGAAGGATAGAAAAAGTAGAAAGGAGCAGAAGGGCTGCAGAGATCTAGGTTTCAGTGAGGAAAAAAATGTAAGGTTTGGAGGAGAAAGGGTGATAGCATATGAAAATAACTACCATTACTGAGCTAACAGACCAACGATGCTCACCCAGTGCTGTATTACAAGTGTCTTTTAATGTTAGTTTGTGAAACCTTAGATGGTAATGTATGATTCTTATACCTAGTTTACTATCTGAGTCCTCCTAGTATGGAGTAATGACAGGAAGGAAGAAAAGCTGAAGTCCCACACTCACCTTCAATAATCCACGTCTCAACAGAAAGACCTGGTCAGCGTATGGGTTGGGGCTGCGTAGGTAACTCTCAATGGCTCTTGAAAACCAAAACCTGGAAGCATAAGATACATTGCTGCTTAACTGCAATAATTGTTGTAATGAAAAATATGTACTAAGTTCACTTTCTGGAGTTTATAGACTAGCAAATTATTACCAAATTGGGTGAGACTAAAACACTCTTTGGACAGCCCAGGCAAACCATAATCACCCGAGTGCCAACATGCTCAAATTCATACTATTGCAGCACAAAATCGCTCAAGTTGTCCGATTAAAATGACTTTCAGAGTAACTTGTTTACCCCCTTCACCATTATTACACTTGTCTGGCACTTCTCCCTGATGACATTAGGTTCTACCTAATGACATACATCTGCCATGCAGCAAACTTCTGGCATGCTTCTCTGCTCCTGCTATGGAGGGGTGTGAAAGTTTCAGGCTAGTAAATGTCACTATATGTAAAGCAATCCTGCTTGTTCTCTTCATTTTATGAGCAAAAGATACTCCTCCAAACCATTACTCTTAGAGTTCAAGCAACTTGCTGGATCACAACAGGTGATCCACAACACCCACATGGTGTCTTTTCATCTGTTGGATCATGAGAACTGCCAGTGACTATCTCCATTGATACAAAAATATAACTGAGCCTTCACCCGAGGAACATATTAATGCCGTGATCTCTGTCAGTAATTAAACACCAACAGGAGTGAACAAGAATTTAAACTCTTGGGTGAAAAAACCCATTACAATCACCCCACTGTGACCTGAGATTCCTGATTTAATTCATGATCGCCACTGTTTAGGAGTTTGTGACAAAAAAATCCTGGTACAGAGGTTAAGTGGTAAGTGCATGAAGTCACACTTATCTATCCAAGTTAAACTCACTCACAAAGGTCAAGAATAGTGAACTGAGCAACATCTGCACAGGAATTTCATAAATCTAAAAAATATGCCTTCCTCTGATAGGAGGATTCAATTTCACACTACCTCCTTAGTGAACAATATAAAAAGCACTATGAAATCTATCTGACATCCAAGAGAGCACTAGTATGTTGCATCACAGTGAAAACTGGTGTTTTACCTGAATGTTGATCCAGTTGTTTCTTTCTTGAGTGCTTCAACAATTTTGAGCAGCAATCCTTTGGAGCCACTGCACATCTGTTCTGCAGGATACTCCACGAGTGGCCTGGCCTGGCAGGCCCTGTTGCCTGTCACCCATTCCTCAGTTCTCTCTGGCTGGCTGTTGTCATTGCAGGGGCTGGCTGAATCATTGTCATTGGGACTCGGAGGGGATGTTGTGGTGGGAGATGAAGACAAGGCAGGGCCTGGATGCAGAGTGAAGGTGTCCTCACGGCCATAGTGGATATGGATCCTGCGAACCTCACTGAACTCCTTGGGCGTGAGCATCAGGTACTGTGGGGAACAAGGTATAGTTACCATGGTTTGAGCACAACATGCATAACTGCAGTTTGATATTTCAGATCCAAACCATTTTTCAGACTTAGCATAATTTTCTAATTAATTAATTAATTAGTCTAGTTGGCAATCATTTCCAATTGCAAGGATTATATCTGAGTAACAAAATTCCTAAGCTAATCATCAATGGAAGTACATGCCAAAGGCAAATTACTATACCTGCTTACAGACTCCATTCCTGAAGGGATTTTTAGCATTCTTTCAGGTGTTATTTTGCATTCTTTACAACCCATGAACTCATGAAATCATTGTACCCATGAACTCTGCAGCAACGCTCGTGGATTCCTTCACTCAGGAATAGGGCCAGGAATATCTCACAGAAACATGCTGATAAATGTGGTGTATATATGAATATGTGAATTAGTTTATTTTCCCAGTAAAGTGTTCATTACAGGAAATTTATAAGTAAGGGCCACTTGCAGTAGTAGCAGCCCTGACTGTAATACCAAGCTTTCCATATTCATAAGTAGCCAGTTTAAAAAATGTCCAGATTTTTTGAGCTTCTGTTTGGTAGATAAAAAATACTCTAACAAAAAAATAAACACATTAAATTTCTTTCCATTACTCACTCTGTAATCTGACTGATCACAGAAGCTATGTACAAGTCTGAGAAACTGTATCTTGAGAGCTACTTCAGGGCTGCATTCACAGGAGCTAAGGTGACCAGGGACTCGTATTCGCTCCTGATACCTGCAAGAACAAGGGAAGATAAAAAACAAAGGAAAGCCAGTCAGCGATGATTCCGATTGAGGTGTATTTGCCTTGCTGTAATATAGCATTTGAGCTAAAATTGCACTGTTCTGTTTCCACATTTGCTTTTGTCCAAACTAACATTGAACTCAAGGAAGTTCTACGATCAAATCCTTATCTCCAACTCCTTAATGATGATGAATATTCCTACTCCTTAATGTCTACTTCCCTTTCCAACACTCACGTCTCACACTTCCATATAAAGAGGTCGAAGAGGGAAGAAAGATGAGGAATGAGCCTGAGTTTGGCCAGCTGTACTTGCACCTCCTTGCGTTGTTTACCCAGCAGCAACAGACCTAGTACATAGACACTCTCCACGCGCTGCAGCATGGGACCCGTCAGAGAATCTATCTGATTGGAGATGGTCTGGGGCTGTATTCGGTTTATAAGATCTGTGAAAAAATTTAAAAACAACATTACTGAATGTCATACTACCATCTTCCTGATTATCATCCTAACACCATTTTCTGCAATAAGTTACAATAGCATTTACAGATAAAGTAATAATGTGATAAAAGTGATCCGTCCTCTCCCAAACATGTTCACATGATGCTCCGCGGCCACTGCACCACAGGTGGCCACCGCAAACGCAAACACAAATCTGCAAACCCCATCCTTACGTTCCGCAACCGCAAGTCCGCAAATCAATTATGTGATATTTTCTCTGCATATATTGCAAACAAATAGAGGTAAAGGACGTTGTGGTAGTAAATTTATATATTATTTACTAAATCACTTATGATATATATATATTAGGATTTTGTTCCTACTCACCTAACCTCAGCGCCCCACAGATGTTATAGCTCACATTTGACCTTCCCCTCATTGTGACCACTCACTCAATATATCAATTTAAGTGCACACTAAGGGGTAATAACTAGTTGTTTCTATTTTTACATCCTGGCCTATAGCACCTGTTAGGCAGTGACCTCCAGGGATGGGATGGTAGGCCCTGGAGGTTAACTTGAGGGCTGTGATGGTTGGCCCTCGCCCGAGTTGGCGCTGGCAGGATTTTTATGGTGACGCCTGTGATTAGAGGCTTATGCCGCCCCCTGTGTCCTCCGATGCACTCGCAATCGAAGGTAGAGTTAATGGGCAGCATGTGGGTATTCTTAGGCCACTCGATGGTACAGAAAGTTATTAATGGATTTTGGGTCTCATTGGGGATCGAACTCTGGTCACCGAGAACGCCACTCGGAGACGCTAACCACTCTGCTACCGCCTTCCCAAGTAAGAACATAAGAACATAAGCAAATAGGAAGCTACAAGAGGCCGTGAGACCTACACGTGGTAGTTCCTGTTACTTAACACTACCTACATCCACCTTTCATCCCCATCCATGAATATATCTAGCCTCCTTTTAAAGCTCTCTAATGACTCCGCACTAACTACCTGTCTACTTGGTCCGTTCCAATCATTTACCACCATATTTGTGAAAGTTTTTCCTTATTTCAATCTTAGCTTTTCCAGCTTGAATCCGTTCTATGTGACGAAAACTCGAAAACGTTTTCGACGACTTTCATAAGTGAAAACATTTTATTGGTGAATTTTTGACATTAAATATCTCAATATCTACAAGAGATAATTGACTTCTAATTATGTATAGAGCATTGGATAGAACGCATCAAGCTTAACAACTTTGCTTCAATGAGTTTTTCCTCTAGGCCTAATAGTTACGGAGTAAAATGCTTTTACAGGGAGGTCCCGAAGATACGAGCAGTTAGGTTCCACCTGGCATACTCGTAAAGCGAAATCTCGTATAACGAAACACATAACTAATGGTAAAATATAGGTTTGGTTTCCAATTAATTAATTAAAAAAAAAAAAAAAAACATGTTTTTCAAGCTAAAATAAACTACAGGGAGGTCCCGTTATACGAGCATTCGGTATACGAGAATCCGATGATACGAGATGTGTAAATTAGGGTCTATTTTCAATGTACGAGATCGAAAATCCAATGATACGACATTCAAACTGGGGTGAGTAAAATTATCAAGTTCAAAATGCACGCCCTACCACTCCCAGGCTGGACAAAGGGGGATTTGGTTGACCCCAGTGAGGTCACCCCTAGCAAGCCGTGACCTGAAGGGTAATTAACCATATGGCACGGCCTGATATTTAGGGGTAATTAGCAGGTTTGCGGCCCCAACCTTGGGGCCGCAGTCAGGTCACCCCTAGCAAGGCGTGACCTGAAGGGTAATTAAGCATATGGCGCGGCCTGACCTTTAGGGGTAAATAGCAGGTGTGCAGCCCCAACCTTGGGACCCCTACACTACCTTCTCTTGTATCATACGGCGTCCCCTACGTCTTTTTTGCTTGTTATGCATGTTTTATGTTTAACCCTTTCACGCACGGTGACGCGATCGCGTCAAAACGGGCCCGTCTGCAATCTTGACTTTTGACGCGAATTGTGTTAAAAAACAGTTAAAAATTCGCCAAAAATAAAATATATGTCAGAATTGCGTCAAAATGTTCTGCGTCAAAGATCCAACCTAGACCTATAAATAAACTAATTGTCAACTCTCTCGTGTGAGTGGATGTGAAATGATAAGGGTTTGTGTGTCAGTTTCCACTCAGCAGGCAGCCTGTGCGCGCAGATTGTCGTCCCTTTAAAACGTGTCCCGAGCTGGCCATAATGGCCATATGAAAATTATAATGGTAGCGTTGGAATCCTCATAAAAATCTGCTTTTATTGGCATATAAACCATAAAAAGTTGACTCAGGAAGTTTCGAGCTACGAAGTGGTGAACGTAAGTACATATTTCTTATTTCTCTTTACTCAATGTTTTTTCGGAGTTGGTAAATTCCGCTATTTATTTGCATTTCTTGTTATTTTTTTCTTTCATAAGGTAGAATAATCTCTTGCAAAACCAATGATATATAATAATGCCAGTAAAAAAAAAAACACGGTGAAATTGATAACATAAAAAAATAATTCGCCGCACAGTCAGGCCATTTTGCGGGGCCCCTTAGGGAGCATAAGACGGATGTTGCAGTGGACGGAAAATCTGAATCATTGTACATCGTCCAGCTGGGGGGAAGCCACGAAGCACTTTATCACCTTTTTTTGGTAGGAAGTCCGACGTCGGTCGTAACAGGAACCCACTGCGCGGAAAAGTAGTAGGTTTGGTCGTAAACGTGCACACTGGCCAACGACTGCTCGAGACTGGTATTAGCAGAGGTAGGGAGTCTCCAGGCTCGCTTATTATTGCTTGGTATGCTATGAAATATCATTTCTCTAGGTGAATGTAGACATATGATTGCATTTGGATGGATATTAGTCATATATATGAGTAAAGAGATGAAATACAAGCAAGGATCTCATCCACGTCTGGCAGCGCAGCCTTCGGCAGCAGCAGCAGCATGAAGCCCGTGAGGTGGATATCAACACCAAGGGAGATAGATGTCTGGTAATATTTAGTAGGGGTGCGAGAACCCCTTGAGGAATCCTATGATCCCTGGTGATATCCTATGGTGCTATCACATGCGTGGGAGCTGACCTGACTTCTTCAGGAAGGCACAGGTAGCTACAGCTGATAACGGGGTGTTGTGTGGGCGGCGGAAATCGGCCGTCGCCCGCAATTCCCCGCAAGCGGAGATCTCCTTGGTAATTATTTAGTAGGGGAGCGAGGACCCTTTGAGGAATTCTATGATCACTGGTGATATCCTATGGTGCTATCACAGGCATAGGAGCTGACTGTCTTCTTCAGGAAGGCACAGGTGAGGTGGATGACGGCGGGTTTTGACTCAAAACTTTTGAGGCGGCGGGTGCCACCTCCGCCACGGTAGGTTTGGGCAGGCTTAAACGTCTTATTACTCGTTATTATACAACTTAGTGATTATGGTGAGATGTTATATACACGTGTCATTATCTAAATCAATGTAGCACCGTGTGTCACCATAAATAAGGGTGATTTCAAGATGTTATGATAAGGTGGCTGCTGGCGGGGCAGTGAGTGACGGAGAAATTCTTGCCACGGGGCCGCCCAATAACAAATATTAACTATTTTAACCCACATTGTCGTACCGAGCCACCAGAATTATCATATTTTCAGATTGATTATCGTACAACCTTAGGTAAAATCATATAGTCAGTAAATGACTTTATAATTTTAGTAAATAACTTGTAATTTACTTTAGTAAATAACTTGGTAATTTTACTCACCCCAGTTTGAACGTCGTAGCATTGGATTTTCGATCTCGTATATTGAAAATAGACCCTAATTTACACATCTCGTATCATCGGATTCTCGTATATCGAATGCTCGTATAACGGGACCTCCCTGTATAAGGAAACAGGGTGAAATATATGTGTTATTAATACCCTATTTAATAATCCCTATTAAGAGTAGATATAATTAGAGAGGTAGGATATTATATACCCTTAATAGGGTTATAATAATATACCCCTAATAATCTACTAGGAGATACTTTAATAAATGATGTGAAAATACCTGGATCTTATATTGTATAAAAAATTATATATATATATATATATATATATATATATATATATATATATATATATATATATATATATATATATATATATTATATATATATATATATATATATATATATATATATTATATATATATATATATATATATATATATATATTTTTTTTTACATTTGTGCCTATAGCGCCTGTAGGCAGTGGTGACCCAGGGCTCGGATGGTAGGCTCTGGAGGTTCACTTGAGGGCTGTGATGGTTGGTCCTCGCCCGTGGTGGCGCAGGCAGGATTCTTTAGTGACGCCTGTGATTAGAGGCTCATGCCGCCCCCCTGTGTTCTCCGATGCACTCGCAATCGAAGGTAGAGTTGATGGGCAGGGCATGTGGGTATTGTTAAGCCACTCGACGGTACAGAAAGGTTTTGGGTTTCTTCGGGGATCGAACTCGGGTCACTGAGAACGCCAGTCGGAGACGCTAACCACTCCGCTACCGCCTCCCCATATCAATATAGGTTTGGTGAGTTTTTTTGTTTTGCCAATGAAATTATTAGTCCTAGAGGAAACATTAATAGGGTAACAACAAACAAACGTTAAGCTCAAGGTGTTTTACCTATTGATATAATAGGTATCTCAAAAAAGTGGTACACCTTTGATTTTCAGTAAAAAATCACATTTTCTTAAATAACTCGAAAACTATGAGGTTTACAGGAAATTTCTATGATAAGAGTAAAGATAAAGCTTGAGCAGGCCTTTCTGATGAGCCATAGCAAAATTAATTTGGAGTTTAAATAAGTGAGAAAATTGTATTGGTTTATTTTTGACATACAAGGAAGTCCCGTTATACGAGCATTCGGTATACGAGAAATCAATGATACGAGCTGAGTAAATTAGGGTCTATTTTCAATATACGAGATCGAAAATCCAATGCTACGACATTCAAACTGGGGTGAGTAAAATTACCAAGTTCAAAATGTGCGCCCTACCACGTATGCATCTGGGCTGTATGATGATGTACAATGATTCAGATGCACAGAGACGAGTTTGTGGGCAGTGGAAGAGGTCTGCGCACCCCTCCCTTGTCCCTTCCCTACCTAACACAGCGTTCACACACAAGTTTATTATGGCGGGAATGTAGGCAAGTACAGCGGAGTGATGCCACGAGGATCACAGGGAGAGGAGTGATGTGTTGCCTCTGTTGTGGTAGGTAGGTAACTGCCTGAATATAGGACTCTGTCCAGAATTGGACTCTGTCCAGGCTGGACAAAGGGGGATTTGGTTGACCCCAGTCAGGTCACCCCTAGCAAGGCTTGAAGGTAATTAAGGGTAATTAAGCATATGGCGCTTCCTGCCCTTTAGGAGTAATTAGCCAGGTGTGCGGACCCAACCTTGGGACCACTACACTACCCTCTCTTGTATCACGCGGCGTCCCCTACAGTGCAACGTCGTTTTTGCTTGTTATGCATGTTTTATGTTTAATTAATGTCCAGTTATGTTATTTTGTGTGCTATTTTCTCTTTCAGAATGCTTTTTCTACAGAATAGGTGGTACAGTGTGGGTAATATAGACACTGTGTGTTTGTTGTGTTTGGTATACTAGTTTATTTTATCTTGAAAAACATGTCTTTGATGGGGTCCTGGAACCAAACCTATATTTTACCATTAGTTATGTATTTCGCTATACGAGATTTCGTTTTACGAGTATGCCAGGTGGAACCTAACTGCTCGTATCTTCGGGACCTCCCTGTACTATTAAACATCTCAATGTCTACATGAGATAATTGAATTCTGTTTATGGCATTGGATAGAACACATCAAGCTTACCAACTTTGCTTCTATGCGTTTTTCCTGTAGGCCTAATAGTTACGGAGTAAAATGCTTTTATAAGGAAATATACAGAATTTGTGGACATATTTGCGTCTGGGGAAGTACATACTTCCCTTCCGCAAAAGCAAATCCGCAAAAATTTACACTTCCGCAAACGAATTCGGACTTCCGCAATTTGCGGAAGTGTTTGCGGAAGTGCCCACCTCTGCACTGCACATATGCACATAGTGTCATGCCATGATTGCTGTCTGAACCTGCAGAGTCTATTGTTGGCATCTAAATGTGTAGCTTGTGAATAATTTTTAACATGCTTACTCTATCCTGTCCACTTCCCTTCATCTCACCAGTCTTCTCCAGTTGTCTCATCTGGAGGACAATAAGTGGATACACTTGGACGCCATCTGTCCCTCACTTTAGGAGGAACTACTGGATTAATGACCCAGACTGGACACGACCAGAAATGCTAAGTAGCCAACTATTATGGTTAAATGGATAGTATTTATCTGTACAGTATTTCACGACACATTCAATATGATGGATAACTCAATTAAATTGAAGGAAAATTAATCCCATTGAAAACTTTTTGAATGAAATGTTTCATGTGGAGTTTCAGCCATCCCTATATTAATTTATTTTTACAGTTGAAAGATACAAATAATCCAGTGTATGGTGGTAGCAGCATTCTCTTGTAAAATGTTAATCATAATAAGTGCTATGATGAGTAAAGGGTCTTTACTATCCATTTTCTTTCTTAGAATCTGAGGTGTGTCTTCTAAGATGCTGTCTTATAAGGCCTCACCTAGTAATACATTTCACATCGCCTGAATCATCGCATACATCACCATTCTACTTTCTCTCTTGACAAAAATGGTGTTGCAAACCATAAGACTTTGAGGATTTTCAAACTGAACTATTCTTTCATCTACTGTATTTCATACGGTGTATCAAAAGTCCCACCATGTGCGTAAATCCTCATATCCCTTAGCATGTATTATATAAATTATTGATAACTGCTGTAAGTTACCATGATTGAAACAACCATTCTTTACACCGCACATCATTACTTGTAGACTACAGAAACAGAAAATATGAACTCCACATACCAACAAGATGTCGAGGGTTAGTGTGTGGAGTTGAACTTGGTGAGCCAGAAGAGGTAGGTAACTGGTTTTGGTGGGCTCTGAGCACCTCACTCATGTTGTCGTCAATGAGATGCATCCAGTGGTCCACCTCCATAGTAAGGCCAGAGTACCGTGGTTCATCTAGGAGAAATACCATTGCAACATCTAATAATGTAATTCTTAGTCGGCTGAATAACCTTAGTACACTTTCGCACTTAATTCTTAGCAGAAACATTGATCAATGTTTCTACTAAGTTTCATATCCTTCCCTAGTAGCATCTGCTGCCTTTTGGTAAGGATCTAAATTTAAATTATTTTCATATAGCCTTATGGTCAGCTTACATCACCATCAGTTTAATCTGATGCATCCCACAAACACAGGAGGTAAAACTTACATGGTAGCTTGGTAGCAAAGTTAACTAGACGGGAGAGGAAGTGAGGGATTCTCAGGATGAATTCTTGGTTGATGTCTCGCAGGGGAGAAAGGGACTTGATGTTGCTACGCAGCTTGCTTTGTTCATACACTGCAGGAGAGAAGATACAATTATGTTCCAAGTTATGTGGGTTGTGCAGCCAGAGCCATAGTTAATATTCTGAGAATTAGATATAATTATTAAGAAATAAGTATTGTTTTTATTATACATTAAGCCCCCTCTCAAAAGTGTAGTGTAGCACAAAAACCAGTTTATTCACACAATCACTTGATACGAATTTGCTGTTTACACATCATAAATACACAAAATTGACTAATGACAACAGGGCTCATTGTCAATAGTTTAAGCCACTTCATACTGCTTTAGGTATCAGATCTTGGCAGTGCATTGCCTGCCTGTAAACCGCATTACGCTAACTCCGTCCATCACCTACACACCTTTCTCACTCATGAATACTTAGGTAACTCAATGCCTCCTTGACCCCAGCTCTCCATCCCTTTCTCAGTCTGCCCTTCTCACTTTCACCCTCAGCATGTGATATCAATATTTTCTCAATCATTCTTTCCATATGACCATACCACTTCAGTATTCCCTGGTCCTCTCTCTCCAATAAACTATACTGTTTTCCGCACATCTTTCATTCTGACCTTGTTGGTCCTCACTCTATCAACACATTTCACCCTTGATATTGTTCTTAAGCATTACATCTCCAACACCTCTTTTATTTTCTTTGTATCTAATATACTATAGGAGTAGCCGTGTGTGCGTGTGTCTCTTTTGGGTAGCTGAAACTGTAAATTCAATTTTGATGAAAGTAGGCTCAAAAAAATCGCAAATAAATCGTAGGTGGTAAACGGCTTGGTCCCATGTCGATTGAATCCTTTTGAAGGGGGGTTTTGGGCAAAAAACACTTTTAGGAGTATTAGATTACAGGAAAAACTCTGCGGTAACGTCTTGCCGCATTCCACAAACTCAGTAGACTCATGGACGTTTGTGTGCGTGTGTGAGTGTTGGAATCACACGGAACACAAAGGGTTGGAATCACACGGAACGTGGTCTACCCCGAGGCACTTTGACCAGTGACCAACGACAGCAACAACACGATTGGAGTTTGCAATCACATGTTGTCTAATATACGTACTACTACTAAAAACATCAATACATGGGTCCGAAGGGCCCACAAGCACTTGTTCAATCTCTATTCCTCAAAGCCATAAAAAACAGTTACAGCTACAATTCCCTTAACTTGCCCATCTTTGCTTCCACAGGCAGATTTCTCTTGCTCTAAACTCCTCTCCGTACTCCTAAAACCTTAAGTTTCTTTTCCCACCCTGTGGTTCACCGTAGTTTCCATGGACCCCCCTGACTCAATGTCCACTCCTAAATATCAGAACATTTCAACCTGCTCCATGAAACATACATGTACAGTATGCTCGCGTTAAACGAGAATCCGATAATACAAGATTCATGAATTTGCACCCATCTTCGTTGTGCGAGCATTTATTTCGATGGTACGAGTTTTTTGTAAGGCAATATCTGTTTATTTCTCTTTAAATTTGAGCGTATCTAACCCATATATCATTCGACAAAGCATTATCTTTCTATTGTTGTTTAAATGTATGTCTATCTCTGTTAGAATAGGAAATGGGTATCCTCTGTGAGAGTTGAGTGGTGTAGACAAGGGTTAGTGGCATAGTGGTAGGGAGTCAATAATGTTATCGCTACACCATCTCACTTTGTACAGGTTACTGGGTTTTTTCTCTTTATGTTATTCTTCATTCTTTTCATGTATAAGTAAATTTCACATCTTTAGATACAACTTTATCTTTGAAATGTAGCTTATAGTGTGCCTATACCTACTTGAAAGTGAACAAATACAAGATCATGAATCAACCTTGTCAGCAGTCAAGAACGTATTCCCATTCAGTCCATGTATATTCCAGAATGCTTGTGTGAATCTATTACCTACGTTATGCGAGAATTCAATATATGAGGAGGCTTTGTGGAACGTATATGCTCGTATCATCCTGAGTATACTGTCCAAGATACATGCACTCTACACCCCGAGTCTCATGACTGGCTATACGGTTAACCACCCAGGCTGACTGTGCCTCAGAGTGGCCTAGACTGCAGTGTAGAGGGCAGTGAGGTTGCCACACCCCTATGCCATAACATAATATATATTACAAAATATACATATACCGTATAAGGTTTCAGAATAAACCTCCCACTTGACACATCACCATGTTAGCACATCATACAAAATTTGTAGGAGTGATGATAAAGTCATTATGGAGTATACTGTAGAATCAATTGAGTTTTACTTTTTTTCTTTACTTTTCAATGATAAATGAACATCAAATAAATGCTGCAAGTCATTGATGAAACATTGCTTTTTATGAAGTACTAAAAAGATTCGCATCAGCTAAATGATCTTTGGTCTACAAAATTACAATCATCATCAACTTTCTGTTTAAAGTCAGATTTTCCCATAATGTCTTATGAGGTTAGACGGTCGATAATACACTTCCAATTATCTCTATCAATTGCCTCAACCTCTTCAATGCCCAATACTAATTGATCTACATTTGTCAAATTTGTCTACAAAATTGCAAAAATCCATGCAAGCATTGTAACTTGATTATTCTGGCAGGCACTGTTTGAAATGAATGCTACTACCTATATATAGTATGAGGCATTATTGCCAGGTAGCTTGGATTAGGTTTGATAGGGAAATAACATGAAAGAAAAAAAATTCAGGAAAAAATATGTAAAAAAAGAAAAGTAAGCAGTGAAAAATATACAAATGAGATCAGTCCTTACACAGCGTCTTGTTCTCATAGACATCCAAGTCAGAAATGGTGACAGCTAAGATGCTGCAGAAGTTGGCCAAATACTCTCCATCCAACTTGGCAATAAGGCGGTCCAAGCCAGCTGTCCGATGGGAGACAAAGAAAAGATCAGTGACAAGACAAATAAGTCAACAAGTTGAGCTATTTAAGAAGATTAATCTATATTACCTACAACAATCTTTTCCTGCTATCAGGTATTTTGTCTTCTTCTACAACAGAATTTCAAAACATTCAGCTCACTCTCACTTCCAGGGCTTCCCACCTCCCAACTTACGGATAGTGTTCAGCTGTAGTGTAGACTTGCGGAAGATAAGGAGATGCTCCACCAGGGCAATGGCCTTGGTGTAAGTTTCTTCATCTAACATTAAAGAGAACAGGATTTGCAGAACCTCATCACTCTCACTCAACCGAGCTCCATAACGCAATTCCTGGCAGAAAGGAGAGTAAGATGGCAACTCCTGGTCGCAAGGAGAGAAAGATGATATAAATAGGTAGATCATCTTTCTATTTTTCTATATATATTGGAGACAGGTCATCTTACTCAAGTCTGTTTTGATGATGGAAAGTCAGGCAAATACACACAGATGCATGAATGTATGACTACCCCATTATTATGATCAGGTGCAATCTTTGTAGTGGAACATCCACTACAATAAAGACTATAAAATTGATTACATTTATTATTAAAAAACACATAATCTAGATCTAAAGATAATGGTCTCTTTTCGTTACACATACAGGGAGGGGTCTTATGAGTTGGGTTTGGCTTTCTTCTGGAAAACTGGCACAGAACTGCTGAATTCTCAAGTAAAATCTCAATCTCAAGTCAAAAGATCAAGTAAAATCTGATCTCAAGTAAAATGTTGACAGGTTAGTGTTTAGTTATTCTGGTATTCACAATAAAGTCCCTCCATTTTGCATTGTTATGCTCTTCCATTCCATCACAACCACAGAGCAGTTAAGAGACATCTTACTATAATAACAGACAAATATTTTAACATTATGTAAACAAATGTCTTATTAGCCTAACCACTGATGAAAATAGAATCACAAGAATAATGTATAGGACATGAGGCAGTTTGCTGAATAATGCACATCATGTGTTGCAGTGTGGCTGCCAGCTTTAGGCTTGAACACCATGTGTATGCATTGTGCTATGCGTATTGCGTGTCAATCAGTATCACTAAAATACATTTGAGAGATTCCAGGCATACATTTTGCACATTGTGTGATGTGTAGTGCAATAATTACTTTTGAGTGCAGTTGAGTATACAATGCGCAGCGTTTTTTACATTCTACACAATTAAGTGAGGGCAAGTTAAATTTATAGGTGATAATGTAGATAAAATAAGAAAAAAAGTCTTCCATTGTCAGTGCAGATAATGGGAAAAAAGGAAAAGATGCCAGCTGCAAGGATAGGACCACTGACTAACCTTGGGTGAAAATTTATCAAACTGAATGAAATCAAATTGAAATGAATATTTTAAGGAAACACAAAGAAAGTTTTATTGCAATAAGAACTAAGACAAGAGCATTCAAGTTGCTAATACCGAATCACGATATGGTAATTCTCATAACTTTTGAGGAGCATCTTATTATAGAATAAATGCACAGCATACAAAAAAGTGTGATGCATGTTGCCTTGGTCTAATACATCAATGCCAAAAAAATACATATACAGTATGTATATAAAGAAAAAAAAAAAACTAATAATAATAAAAATAAAAATAAAGATAAAAATAATAATAGAAACAAATATAATAGTAATGCTGAATGTTGGTGCACAAGAGACTGTGAGGAAGGTGGAGCTACTTACCAGGGTGATCTTCCTGAGGATGTCAAGGGTCAAAGCATGCAGGCTCCCCACAGTAAGGTTGTGTTGACAGGTCTCCTGGAAGCAGCATCGACCTCCAAGGTCTTTCACCATCAGCAGGGATAACAGGGTCTGGGGAAAGGCCAACAGTGGCACCATAATTATAGCAGCATAAGAAAGTGCTTCTATAATACAAGTTCAGGAGAGAGCACAGCAGGTTCTTAGCTAAGTAATATTATGCATACTTTCATATTTTCCAATTTTCAGGCTAGACCTCACTCCTTTCGTGTAAATTAGAAGAAGAAAAATGTTGCATACAGTACATGAATACATGGAGTTCCATTGGTAATGTGATTCACATGAATAAATGGAAGCTTTGATTATAAGTCATATATAAATGCTGGAATGAAGAAATACAGCACGTTTAGGTAGGAGACAATATAGTGTGATGTCATAATGGAAGAGAACATTAGGTACCTGTAGTGCAGTGACAGCCTTGGCATCTCAACACTAACACCCACCTGAACACCTCCATGTTTCTGGATGACGGTGGTCACTTCCGACTGGTCTAAGGTGTCCCCCAAGGGGTCCTGTCCGGCATTTAGCTGGTCCATCAGCACCTGCACCAAAGTCACCATCAATACTTTACATCTCACCTTGAATTTACATTTCATTCCTTGATGCCCTATCTAGCTCTAAGAGCTTCATCCAAGGTGTAGCCAAGACAGAAAGGGCTGACCATAAACAAGGACCTCTCATACCTCATTTATTTTTTCACACATTCTTCAACTGTCTTTTAACCTTGCAATCTCATATTTAGACTTATAACCTCAATCTCAGTGTTTTACTTTATGAGCACCTCTAAATGTGTGACCACCTGCTTTTTCCAAGTTCATAAATGCAAGGAATAAGCAGGTCATGATTGAATGGTCAATATTTAATCTTTTACTTTACCTCTTGACTATTTCAGTAGTGTAAAATATAAAAAAATTTGCATCGCTTTCAAATGATGCTCACTCACACACTCACTCTCTCTCTCTCTTTTCCAAGTTACAAGTTTCCAAGTTTTCTTTTCACTGGTCCCGATAACCGGGACCAGTATAATCCTAATCATCACTGTCCTTCATATTTTTTCTAAACTTAGGTATTCTACATGACAGTACCTTTAGCTGGGCCATGATGGTGACACGTGGCACCTCAAGCCTCTGAAGGGCTGCTTCTAATATTCGTAATGCCCTTAGAATTTTTCCATTTGGCATCTTATCCATGCCTTCCTCTGGAATCTGTGGATGGACAGGAGAGGTGGGCATTATATGGATTGAAATAACAATATAAAATAAACTCTTCTTCTTAAAAAAAAATGGTATATTTGATAAAAATGGTAAAATTCTTTATTTAAAAAAAATAGCATTAGAAATAACTAGCCGTTCAAATGCAGCAATGTTGCATTCTGGATAAACTTGGGCCTCTTTATTTGAGGACATCTGGGGAAATGTATGGTGTTTGGCTCATGAGAGGGAGAGGCTCTCATATGTGGAAGAAGGGAATTTCCCAGGAGTGCGTGCAAGAAAGGCATGTAACTGGGAATACCTCATTGGTAGATGAACTGTCAAATTTCAGTATACGTAATTATCCATCTATAACATTTATCAGTCAGAATTTTTGAAATAGTGATTATTTCCATCAAAGTTCTAAAGCATTCTGCAATGAGGTGTTGGTTTTATTCTAAAATAAAACTTCATTGGGGTTGAACTCATTGATAACAGATAGACGTTATGCTCTTTCTATTAATTCATAAAGTTGATAATGAAGGAAAAAAACAGAACTGGTTACAAATGAGCGGTAGTCATACAAAAACATGAGGAAATCAGTCTATTGTGACCCTCCCTGCAAGAAGCTTCCTTCACCCCCTCCTCCCCCAAAAAGGTGAGTCCATTAGAATTAGTCTACACTACCCTCCCGAGTTTCGCGCTTGCTTTCTTCCGGAGGCATAGCGCGAAACTCGCGGATCGCGAAACTCGGGTATTAGAAACACTGTAAAAATGCTTATTTAGTCCCTTTTTTTTTTTTTTTTTTTTTTTTTTTTTTTTTGGTGTGTGTGTGTGTGTGCCTACAGCGCCGTTATGCAGTGACCTCCAGGGGTGGGATGGTAGGCCCTGGAGGTTAACTTGAGGGCTGTGTATCTACCGTATTTTACAGCTTATAAGACTCACTTTTTCCCCAAAAAAATATCCTGAAAATGCCCCAAGCCCCTGTCCACCCAGCAGTGAATGGGTACTGGGTGTTAGCCTAGGGTTTGTGACCCGCCTCCCGGGGTGGTGGCTTCAGCCAACACTACGTAGAGAAGAGGAGGGAGGAGAGGAGCTTGAAATTGAGCTTGAGTTGGGAGTCACCCAGCGGATGCTGTTTTGGTCTGAGTGAGTGAGCTTGACACCTATCTTGTCAGCTGATGGTTGTGTGACAGTGTTATACGGCAATAACACTGTCACAATGCCTTCCTCTCTTCTCTCCTGTCTCCTCCAGTACCTCCAGAAACCACAGTACCACACACGTCATGGTTAATCACTTATAAAGGAGTATTTTGTGGTAAATAGTAAGGAACGGCGGGGGTGTAAGGTAAGGTGCTACTTATTTCGAGGTGTTACCTATCTTATGCGACACCGGCTGCTCCTGTAGAGAAATACACAAACAAAATGAAAAAAAAAGAGCAAAACTACAAGCTATACTAAGCCTATTATAATACTAAACTAAGCAGGAAGGAAGGAAGAAAGACGTGTCCCGTACGTCTCTTATGGGAGGCGGTAGCAGAGTGGTTAGCGTCAAGATATATGTCAAGCACGAGCTTGACAGACGACCTACAAAGTGATACTAAGCAGAAAGGTTCACAAGAAGAAGAAGAAGTCTCCGAGTGGCGTTCCCGGTGATCCGAGTTCGATCCTTGATGAGGGCTGTAAAATCCACTTAAAATCTTTCTCTGCACTGTTGAGTGGCCTAAGAACACCCACACGCTGCCCATTAACTCTACCTTCGATTGCGAGTACATCGGAGGACACAGGGGCCAGCATGAGCTCTAATCACAGGCGTCACTATAGAAATTCTGTCTGCGCCACCACGGGCGCCAAAAGGGCCAACCATCACAGCCCTCAAGTTAACCTCCAGGGCCTACCATCCCACTCCTGGAGGTCACTGCCTAACGGCGCTGTAGGCACGCACACACACGCAATAAAAAATAATAATAATTAAAAAAAAAAAAAAAAAAAAAAAAAAAAAGCGAAACTCGGGGATATAATGCGCAAAAGTCGAGATGGTAAGAATTTAGGACTCAGCGCGAAACTCGAGGATCGCGAAACTCGCATAGCGTGAAACTCTGAAAGGTAGTGTAATGTGCTTAGTACTGCTGAGGACCCTGCAGAATTGTGGGATACCTTAAAATGTGAAACTCCCCATAGATACAAGGAAGAGTACCGAAAGCCACTATGAATGAGCCAGCCAGTGGTTCGAACAAACCAATAACTACAAGGGCCGGTATCTGGTCATTTCGCCCACACTAAGGAGTACTTTTGCTCACTGGTTAATTCATCCACACAATGGATGCATTTCGCCCACATTAGATCATATTAGTCATACTTCACATATAAAGAAAAGCAAACAATTACATGTATGCCGTCGGGATAATCACATAATAACGAAAGAGGTAATGTAAAACTGTCCTGAAATTAGTTATAAATTCACTTAACCCTCGATTTACCGGATTTTGGATTTAACAAACTCAATCTGCTACCGAACAAGCGGACCAAACCATTTAATTAAAAAAGTCTGTTGCTTGATTTTTTTTCAATCTTTTCTTTTTTTTTTACTTTTATGTCTATGGTGCCTGTAGGCAGCGACCTCCAGGGGCAGGATGGTAGGCCCTGGAGGCTCACTTGAGGACTGTGATCGTTGGCCCTCGCCCGTGGTGGCGCAGGCATGATATTTATACAGGGAGGTCCCGAAGATACGAGCAGTTAGGTTCCACCTGGCATACTCGTAAAGCGAAATCTCGTGTAACAAAACACATAACTAATGGTAAAATATAGGTTTGGTTCCAGGACCCCATCAATTTAAAAAAAAAAAAGACATGTTTTTCAAGCTAAAATAAACTATAGCAAACACAACAAACACACAGCGTCTATATTACCCACACTGTACTACCTATTCTGTAGAAAAAGCATTCTGAAAGAGAAAACAGCACACAAAATAATATAACTGCACATTAATTAAACATAAAACATGCATAACAAGCAAAAAAGACGTTGTAATGTAGGGGACGCCGTGTGATACTAGAGAAGGTAGTGTAGTGGTCCCAAGGTTGGGGCCGCACACCTGGTTAATTACCCCTAAAGGTCAGGCCGCGCCATATGCTTAATTACCCTTCAGGTCACGCCTTGCTAGGGGTGACCTGACTGGGGTCCCAAGGTTGGGGCGGCACACCTGCTAATTACCCCTAAATGTCAGGCCGCGCCATATGCTTAATTACCCTTCAGGTCACGGCTTGCTAGGGGTGACCTCACTGGGGTCAACCAAATCCCCCTTTGTCCAGCCCGGGAGTGGTAGGGCGCGCATTTTGAACTTGATAATTTTACTCACCCCAGTTTGAATGTCGTATCATTGGATTTTCGATCTCGTATATTGAAAGTAGACCCTAATTTACACATCTCGTATCATCGGATTCTCGTATACCGAATGCTCGTATAACGGGACCTCCCTGTAGTGGCGCCTGTGATTAGAGGCTCATGCTGCCCCATGTCCTCTGATGCACTTTCCATCAAAGGGGAAGGGGGTGGGTGTTGGTGGTTGGGGAAGGGGGTGGGTGTTGGTGGTTGGGGTAGGGGATGGGTGTTGGAACTGGATATGTGGGTGGGAACGGGGATGGGTGTTGGAAGTGGGGATGTGGGTGGGAACAGGAATGGGTGTTGTGGGATGTGGGTGGGAACAGGAATGGGTGTTATGGGATGTGGGTGGGAACAGGAATGGGTGTTGTGGGATGTGGGTGGGTGTTGGGGATGAAGTAGCGTGAATAATAACAGATTCTTGAAGGACTCCAGCATCCCCCCCTCTCTCTCTCTCTCTCTCTCTCAGTGAACACCTTCTGTGACGTCATCAATAATATTCGCGGGCCTGTTGGAGGGATGGAAAAAAAAAATTCAAGCGCTTTTTACAAAAGCCATGTTTTCATGGAAATAAGGTGTGAATTAATTATTTTTTGTGGATTAGGTGTTTTGAATGAACATTCAACATATTTATGCAAAAAAAAAAAATGGGTCTGGACGATTACTTTAAGAGAATATTTGGAATATGAGTTTCATCAAGTTCAAATTCCAGGTCTTTTGGCTCCGTTGGTTTTAACTTCTGTCTTTGCCTGTTTGCCGTTCTTGCTGGGCACTCAGGCCGAGGCACACTTGGGCATGGAGCGTTTCCCAGCTCGTGTCAAATATCCTAAATTAAATTAAATGTAACAATGAATCTTTTAAGCATAATATTTGTTACGAATAAAATAATTGAAGTTTATAGTTGATTGGTATATGATGTCTATAGGCATATTTTCAGCAGACTTATTACCTCATTAATTATAGCAGATGCTGGTTTCAATAGGTCTTGTGCCACTAGTTTCTTTACTTACAATGTTACTTTATTGGTGGCAGGGCTTGAAAACGAAAATATTTTTCAAACGGTTCGTTCCGATCAGAAACAGTATTATTAAAGTTTCATTTTTTTGTTCCTCTTCCAAACATAACGTTCCTGAACCGGTTATAAAGAAATGAAAACCGGTTAGAACGTT
Organism: Chionoecetes opilio; assembly: GCA_016584305.1. NCBI lineage: Eukaryota > Metazoa > Arthropoda > Malacostraca > Decapoda > Majidae > Chionoecetes > Chionoecetes opilio. The sequence goes on from JACEEZ010020178.1 coordinate 503,399, forward strand.
ATTATCAAACCATGTATTAAGTATGCTATTAGCCCTAATAAATAATAATGCCTATACATGACTACATTCTTATACTGTATATGGCAGTGATTCCCAACCGGGGTTCCGCGGAACCCTGGGGTTCTGCCGACCATCACCAGGGGTTCCGCGAGAAACCGTAAAATAATTATGTGCTATTACAAAATGACGGTGATCTTAATTCATCTATAATAATATAAGCGAAAGTATGTGTGTGTGTGTGTCTGTCTGTCTGCGATAGGTGCCGCCCCCTGTGGCGGAATCCCCTCATGTGGCACATTTTTGAACCGGGTCGACCAGGGGAAGGTTTTAAGCCCACTTATGAGATGATCCGATCACTTTTTTTTTTTCTTTTTTTTTAGCAGCCTATTTGCGAGAATTGTGAAAAAAAAAGTGGGTTGCGAGAATTGAGGAAACCTTGATGTAGGGTGATGGGTAATGGGTGTGGGGTGATGGGTGAGTGAATGGGTGGGGGGTGATGGGGTGATGGACAAAGGGATGGGGTGATGGACAAAGTTTTGGTGGGCCGAAGGCCCACCAAACACAGGTGGTGGGCCGAAGGCCCACCAATAGCCCTCCGCAGGAGCTAGCCAAAAAGTCCGCCCGGAGGGCGGCTTTGCGGCTAGTAATTCATAATTCCTACTCAACAACACGTCACAAACACTTTCCAGACACCAACATACTCGTACGTGTCAGTCAGTACAATGTATATAGTAATGAGAGCAAATAATATGCATAGAATTAAGAAAAAAATTGTGTTATTGCCGGTGCGGGGTATGCCCTTCATTCCTACTCCGCAAGTTTGGCGACACAGGGGTTGGGTAGGAGGGTGACGCAACCCCGTACGAGTATCATACGTGTCACGAGCCCCAGCCCAGCCGTTCACAGATCTTCCTTCAGTCAGTTTTGAGCAGCGCAACCAAGTGAAACGTTGTGTTAATTAATCTCACCAGTTAATATTAGTTTGATACGGATTTTAAAGACTGAAGCATGTTCAAAATATTTGAAAAGAAAGCATGTCAGTGGAGAGGAGGACAGTGACGAAGAATCACAAATACCACAGCCAAGTACGAGTAAAGGAAAAGTGAGTGATGTTAAAAAAAATCGCCTTTACAATGACAGTTATCTGGCCATTGGCTTTACATGGACTGGAGAAGAAAACTGTCCACTTCCTTTGTGCATTGTTTGTGGGAAAAAGCTCGCTAATACAGCTATGGCCCCAGCCAAGTTAAAGCGACACTTAACTACTAATCACAGCCACTTGTCAAATAAAACCGTGGATTATTTTCGAAGACTCTTGGATTCACAGCAGAAACAAAGAAAAGTTTTTGAAAAGAAGGTAACCATCAGTGATAAGGCTTATCTATTTAGCAAAGCAAGTAAAAAGTGCTTTGATAAGGCACTTACTTGATAAGCAGTAATTTACTGATACGTGACTCGTGACACCACAATTACAGTATACAAACAATATGCTCAGTGATGGATCATGAAAGCTCTGCCTGGCTGCCTGGGCCTCTAACCTCACTGGCTCACATCATGACACCCTACCTTTATATAAAAAAAAACATAAAAAAAAAAAAAAACATAAAAAAAAAAAACATACAGAGGAGGAGGAGGTCCGAATAATGTCGAAGTCCCGAATAATGAGGGTCCGAATAAGAGAGGTTTTACTGTACTTTTAGAGACATGACATCTTGTTTATAGGGAAGAGCGAGACAAGTGTTTACGTGTGCCTCAGTTTTCTTCCTCTTGTGACCTGCATCGCCTCGGTTTTTCCCCTGCCACGGACCCTTTTTAATGAGGATTTGGATTTAACTAGGTTAAAACGTGGGGTTAGGTTAGGTTAGGTTAGTGAGTCTAAAGGTGGGGTCTAAAGGTTAGTTAATTTTCATATCTCTATACACTCTCCTTCCTACTAAAAACATTTTATATATCCGAACGTAGTGTTTGCGACAGAAACTCAGAGAAAGTTGCTTAGAATCCATTACGATAAACAAAAACCATACTCCCAATTATGTAGAGAATTTTTGTCCTAGTGTAAAAATTCACCTTTTTCTCTAAGTATCCAGCTGATTTTTTTACAAGCCTTAATATTCTGTTGGATTTTGATGTTCAATTCAATAGGCTAATCTGATATTTGTTTTCATGGCAGAGTATTTTTTTTAAGAGGGTCCTACCCTATAAAAAAAAACAATTGAATGGAGTAAATATCTGCAAAAAACACATAAAATATATGAATAATATTTTTAAGGTTATTATGGACGAGAACTGCGCAGTCGCTACCTTTGTTACCACTTTCTTACCTTTTCTATATTATTTTTTGCTCAGTATACTCTGCAGTATTAATCCACTTCCGTGTAACCTTTAAAACTTGTATACATAGTGAAGAAATTATATAGTTGTCTAATAGCGCATACACACACACTCTCCCCATCCGGAGGGCCTCCAACCCTTTTGGTTAGGTTAAGGTTCGGTTAGCTTAATAATCTCATCGGGGGGTCGAGGGGGGCGGAGCCCCCCCTTTCCCCTTTAGGAGTTTAGGTTAGGTTCAGTTAGGGTAATAATCCTCCCGGCAGTGCGGGACAGAGAGGACCACTCGGCATCTGGCGGGCGGGCTGGTGAATGCGGGGCAGGGCACTTGTTTTCGTACAATACCGTCACTTCCCTGGCTTCTGAGACACTGACTATTGTTTCCTGGAGGCTGGAGTATTATTTTACACTAGGACCAGAATTCCCTACACAATTAGGAGTATGGTTTCTGTTTACCTTATTGGATTCTAAAAAAAAACATTCTCTCTATGATCTTCCGTCACAAATCATTACTTTTGGAAATATGACATGTTAATAGGGAGGTAAGACAAATGTTTACGTGCGCCTCACTCTTCCTCTTGTGACCTGCATCGACTCTGTTCTTCCCTTGCTGCGGACACTTTTTAATGAGGATTTGGCTTTAGTTAGGTTAAAACGTGGCGTTAGGTTAGATTAGTTAGGTTAGTGAGTCAAAAGGTGGGGTTAGGTTAGTTAATTTTCATATCTCCTATACACTCTCCTTCCTACTAAGAAACATTATATCTCCGAAAGTAGTAATTCGCGACGGAAACTCAGAGAAAAAATGTTTGTTAGAATCCATTAATGGAAATGGCGATACTAAGATTTGGTGATGAAAAAAAAAATATAAACTTTTTAACAGGTTTGCGTAATATAAAAATATCTCCTGAAAAAGCACAATTTTTGGCCTGGAAAAATAAGTCAGTGTCTCAGATAAAGACCGCGCAGTCCTCGTCCATTTTTACCATTTCTAACTAACCCTTACCTCGTCTAACCTCAGGGGTAAAGTCTTGACTCAACCTACTCCATACATTTCATCCACCTCTTACAAGTACCTAAAAATTACAGCAATCACTTATCACACCAAGAATGATCATCAGCATCAGAACTAACACATACATGGCAGGTGAGTCCGTGAATCTCGCAATCATGAACTTGCTTGTTTGTTAAATAGACAATGACAAATAATTACCATAACCATCATGCCAGAGTGGTGCCCCGTCAGTTCTTTGTAGAATTTGTAGGTGGTTAGGTTGCGGGGCCGCCGCCGGACTAGGTGACGTGCCGCCATGAGGGTGATGGGAAGGGCAGGTGAGGAGGATATCAAGGACGAGCGACTCTGCTTTCAGGGTTCAGCCTTCCTCTCACAGTGGTCCTGCAGCGGGTGAACAGTCTCACTTCACGAACGGTAACTATACTTCCCCTATTACTGCTTCTCTACCATGAGTGTTGTATCACTGTATACGTTTTATGTAAATCTATTGCTATTTTTTTATATTTTATGTGATTTTTTAACATTTTAATCAAGCTTAGTAAGGTAAAAGCTGTGTGTGAGATTGATCTCTTTACACAAACACAGGGATACAGAGGAAAAGTTTTTATAATGAATTAAGATGATTATGATGACAATAGTGGTGATGAGTAGGATGATAATGGTAATGATTATGGATGTGATGATGATGATGGTGATAAGGATGATGATACTGATGATAATCATGATGATGATGATGATTATGATGATTCTACATCCATGATTTCAGGAAAGTTAAAAGGGGCTATCTGGAGAGTCTGTGTCATTTTGTGTCTTCATCTGTGTCATATTATGGCTATAAATGAATAAATTACCAAAATATTACCCGAGTGGCGTCCTTGGTAACGGCTACACTAAGGTCGCCAGATAGTGTTTTATGTCCTCCCGCCCGAAAGGTGATGACAGGCTGCTGTCTGTCGTCGCGCGCTTACCTATAGAGTAAGTAGAAAAAGAAAAACGAGTAGTGAAATTTGAAACAGTTTATACTTCCAGATACAACGCATACAACAACACTGAAAAACACCATTGGACTGGAAGAAGGCAAATATTACTGCAATCTACAAAAAAGGAGATAAATGTGACCCAGCAGGTGAGTCACACCAGGGTAGTGTGGTGTGTAAAGCCCCGTCCACACTACCACTCACCACCGTCGGCGCTTCCCGTCGAACAGTGTTCGTCACTCAAAAGTGGCAGTGTGGACACGATGCCGACGAGCAAAATGTGACCGTCGGCGCTGCCCGCCAACATTCAGCAGGTTTAAAGCCCCGTCCACACTACCACTCACCACCGTCGGCGCTTGCCGTCGAACAGTGTTCGTCACTCAAAAGTGGCAGTGTGGACAAGATGCCGACGAGCAAAATGTGACCGTCGGCGCTGCCCGCCAGCATTCAGCAGGTTTAATATTGGGCGGGCATGCCCGTCACTCACGGGTCAGCGCCAAACCCATGCTTCAAGTTATCGGCAGTTTTTACTATCTAGATATTTTTGCATTGGTATGTACCGTATACCATCAGAACCAAGAAAGTCAGCTGATTACGAGTATGTGATCAAAAATTAAATGGGAGAAATGGTCGGGAAATTGCAGCGAGTTGAAGACAAAAAAGTGAGAAAAATGTTTATACACTTTCTTTTTGCTATATTTTTTAGAATATACAAAAAGGTTTTCGTATATTTTTCTTGCTTATGATATGCAGAAATGTGTCATGAAGATGATAGTGGGGTCAGTTTTTCTAAACCTCCTGTGGTTATTTCATAATCTTGAGTGAAAGTACACGATATGCAGAAAACATGACTCTCACTTTGAAATCAGGAAGCGCGCTGACCGCCGAACAAAACCTTTCGTGTGGACACAACCCTGGCAACGGCGCTTCCCGTCGGCAAGCACCGACGGCAAGCGCCGACGGTGGTGAGTGGTAGTGTGGACGGGGCTTTAACCACCGTCGGCGCTATGCCAGTGTTGTGTCCACACATTTTGCTCACTTTTTTGTCTTCAACTCGCTGCAATTTCTCAACTATTTCTCCCATTTAATTTTTTATCACATATTCGCAATCAGCTGACTTTCTTGGTTCTGATGGTATACGGTACATAGCAATACAAAAATATCTAGATGGTGAAAACTGCCGATAACTTGAAGCATATGTTCGGCGCTGACCCGTGAGTGAAGCCCCGTCCACACTACCACTCACCACCGTCGGCGCTTGCCGTCGAACAGTGTTCGTCACTCAAAAGTGGCAGTGTGGACACGATGCCGACGAGCAAAATGTAACCGTCGGCGCTGGCCGCCAACATTCAGCAGGTTTAATATTGGGCGGACATGCCCGTCACTCACGGGTCAGCGCCAAACACATGCTTCAAGTTATCGGCAGTTTTCACTATCTAGATATTTTTGAATTGCTATGTACCGTATACCATCAGAACCAAGAAAGTCAGCTGATTACGAATATGTGATCAAAAATTAAATGGGAGAAATGGTCGGGAAATTGCAGCGAGTTGAAGACAAAACAGTGAAAAAAATGTTTATACACTATTTCTTTTTGCTATATTTTTTAGAATACACAAAAAGGTTTTCGTATATTTTTCTTGCTTATGATATGCAGAAATGTGTCATGAAGATGATAGTTGGGTCAGTTTTTCTAAATCTCCTGTGGTTATTTCATAATCTCAAGTGAGAGTACACGATATGCAGAAAACATGACTCTCACTTTGAAATCAGGAAGCGCGCTGACCGCCGAACAAAACCGTTCGTGTGGACACAACCCTGGCAACGGCGCTTCCCGTCGGCAAGCACCGACGGCAAGCGCCGACGGTGGTGAGTGGTAAGCCCGGTTCCCACCTTCCCGCTTGTACGGCCGCCATACAACAACAATGACGTCACCATCATCACCGCTTGAGTGGTATTTGTGGTAACTGGGCACAGTTGGCAACTCCGCTCGAGCGGACACCGCCGAGCGGGAGAGATGACTTGAATTTAACTTTGTACGGCGGCCGTGCAGCGGTACGGCGGTGCGGTAGACTTTGTTGTGACGTCATTGTGACGTCTTTGTTGTTGTACGGTGGCCATACAAGCGGGAAGGTGGGAACCGGGCTGTAGTGTGGACGGGGCTTGACGGGCATGCCCGCCCAATATTAAACCTGCTGAATGTTGGCGGGCAGCGCCGACGGTTACATTTTGCTCGTCGGCATCCTGTCCACACTACCACTTTTGAGTGACGAATACTGTTCGACGGGAAGCGCCGACGGTGGTGAGTGGTAGTGTGGACGGGGCTTAAGATTACGGAGTCCATACTGAGGGAAAGAATAATCACACACATGAAAGAAAACAAACAGTTTAGCGACAGGCAGTTTGGCTTCATGTCTGGAAGGTCGACTGTGCTACAGCTGAAGTTAATGGACAAATGGACAAGGATCTTAGACGCAGGAGGCGCTCTTGATGTTGTACGCGTATAGCTACTGTGCATGACTTCATGAAAGCATTTGATACGGTACCACACAGGAGGCTACTGGAGAAGCTGAAAAGCTATAATATCGTAGGAGATATAGCTACTGCGTAATTGGATTGAGGCATTTCTGACCAATCGTATTAACCAAAGAGTGCTAGTGAACGGTGAAGCATTTCATGGCAAGCAGTGTTCAGTGGAGTACCACAAGGGTCTGTGCTTGGACCCTTATGTTTGTGATATACAAAAATGATTTGCCAAATGAAATCAAGGATAGTGAAATATTTATCTATGCTGATGACACTAAAATATTTAAGGAAATCAGGGACACTATAGTCTATTCACTTAAGCTGGATTCTGGGTGGGCATTTTCGAAGGGGCTCTAAACTACACCCTCTTAGCGTCCTAAGACCGACTTAGTTATACCGGGCTAAGAAGACTGGTAATGAAGCATTTTCGAGTGTGATCATCTTAGGCTCGTGTAAGGGGACAGTATTTTATTATAGCGCATTTTCGCGGCCGCTCTAGCCCGGTCTGGACTGGGCTAGTCCCGGACGGCCACTGTTTTTGCGAGGCAGTTTAGACCGGGCTGGAACGGACTGGGCCGGGCTGAGCCAGCGAGCAGGACCAGGTTGGACCAGTGTGGGGAGAACTGGCGCATGCGCACTACAGTCAGCGGGGAAGGCGACCAGGAGCTTCTCGTGCTGCTGATAAGACATGAAACACCATGATGGTTGACCATAAGACTATAGTATCACAGGCGTGGTAGTTGTAAAGTCTTCAGCACTGGTTAAAAGGCGGACGACAAAAAGGATATTGACAAGATGGACGCCTGCCGCCTCCACAGTTCAGTTCAGTACCGCCCACTCGATCCCCCAGCCAATAGGAACGACGAATGGGACGGGGCCAGTCTCGATGTATTTTCGCGACCATCAGTCCACCCTGACCCGGTCCGGACTGGACTGAACCAGGGCGGTGAACGTCACGAAAATGCGCTATAAGCCCAATCCTTCTTAGTGCCACCACCTCCGCTTCAACCAATCAGCGCGCGCGGCACAAGTCTGTATTTGGCGGGAAATACGTATACCACGCCGAGGGAGTCTCTCTCTCTCTCTCTCTCTCTCTCTCTCTCTCTCTCTCTCTCTCTCTCTCTCTCTCTCTCTCTCTCTCTCTCTCTCTCTCTCTCTCTCTCTCTCTCTCTCTCTCTCTCTCTCTCTCTCTCTCTCTCTCTCTCTCTCTCTCTCTCTCTCTCTCTCTCTCTCTCTCTCTCTCTCTCTCTCTCTCTCCTTTTTCTTCTTCTATTATTTCTTCTCCCTCCTCTTCCTTCTCCCTTTTCATCCTTCACACACACATCATAGCCAGTATGTGATATTATCGTGAATAACGAAACTTTTTTTTCTGGTGAGTTTTGATATGTTTAGAATTAATCTGCTAACCGTTTCTGTCGCAAATAATTTTTTTTATATATATAGTTAGGTTAGGTATAGGTTCGGTTAGGTTCAATTAGTTTTGTGTCATTTTGTTCCAAATCACAAAAAAGTTATTTGCGACATAACTGGTTAGCAGATTAATTCAAAACATATCAAAACTCACCAGAAAAAAAAAGTTTCATCCACCAAAGGAAGTAGTGTTCATCTGGAAATTTACCTTTTTTTTCTCTCTTTTTTTTTATGATATCCCTCTCCCCCAGCAAGCTTGGGACTGCTGGTAGGCAGGGTTTTCTGGTGAAGAGACAATATCCCAAGTGATTTACGAGTAAAGCAACGTACTAACCTCATCAAATAATATCCCAGCTAGGATAGAAACCATAAACTAGAAACCATATCTAGTCCACTCAAAAAAACACAGAAACCATATCTAGTCCACCCAGCCCACCCCAAACAGGGTTTTCACCATTAACCTCATCTAATGATCTCATCTCGCCATTAACCTAATCTCACCGCCTACCCAAGAAGCTTATTAATTAACCTAACCTCACCGATTAACAGTGGTGGAACAAGGGGTGTAAAAACGGGGGGGCACCAGTGTTCATATACTATTATAGGCTATATATATATATATATATATATATATATATATATATATATATATATATATATATATATATATATATATATATATATATATATAATATATATAATATTATAATAAGGCGTATTTTGTGCGTCCTCTTGGAAGTAAAATTATACTTATTTAAGCTCCGCCCCTGCTTGCCATCACAAAATACGATTGTAGCGCTGCCAGACGCTTCTACAGACGGAGCCGAAGGAAAATGTATCGTACATTCACTGGGAGAGCCAGACAGACCTCGCTCTCACAACCTTAAAAAAATTACCAACTGTAATTCGAAGACGTACGGAATCATGGTACATCATGTTGCCATCATGGAAGACAGCAACAATTTATCATTTACATTTATCACTTTTCCTCTCTTCTCTTTTCTTCCTTTCCCTTCCCTTTCTTTCTTTTTCCATTTCTTTCCTTCTTTCTCTTCCCTTTTTTTCTCTTCTCCTCTTTTCTCTTTTCTGCTCCTGCCTCAAATCTCCAGGCGTTCGCTCTTTTCGGCAGACCGCTATAGGATAGGTTAGGTTAGAAAAACGTTAGGTTAGGTAAGGGTTTGGCTGACCACATCTCCGGTAACTTTGTGTGGGAATCACAATGAGGTTATTTTCAAGAAAATCCTGTGGTTAGTTTCGGAGCTACAGCCATGCGTAGAGGGCCGCCAGCTGCCGAAATCCGTGAACGCATGAGGAACCCTGAGAGCACCTCAGAGCACCTCACCTCGCCTCTCTGGAGGACTGTGGAGGTGTTCGTATATCCATTATGTACATTTTTTGGGTGACATTCCTGTGTAAGTTATGACAAATGTACCAGTTACATTGCATTTTTAAAGTAATTATAACTATTACTAAAGAGATTGTTTATTATTTTAGTGTATTATGGCCAAAATACAAGTTTTATCGTGCTTGCCACAAGTATTAACAAAGATTCGGACGCATTGAAAGATTGGCGGGATTGCAAAAATTGTTCCCAGATGTCGCTGGAGAATTTTAATATTTGTGACTTCTTACCTGTTAAGAGTCACCTACTCTACTCCTTACTACTCCTTACCTACTCCTAATTAAATACAGTATCCTTTGCATGTCGTGCGCATGTAATGAATGTTGAATTGGATGAGAATTAAAGGAAAACAGAAACATTTACGGGAGGAGTTCTGATAAGATTTTCTCATGCGCGCGATCTGATTGGCCAGGCTCTTGAAACCACCACCCACACCCACAACTGTATATTTTTACGGGAAAAGAGTATAATTTGGTGACGGGAGTGTCTCTGCTCAGTTTTCTGTACACGCAAAAGAGTAGAAAATAAGTGGGCGGAACTTACATAAGCATAATTCTACTTTGTATTGTAGTCACAAAATACGCCTATAGTGTATTATACAGCCTAATATACTATATATAGTCAAAAATATATAATATATAATCAATAATATAACCATTGTTGTTGTGGTGACGGAGAAAATTGCGGGCTAAGACGACCCCAACCCTACCTTAGCCTACACTCGCTGCGCTGTCCTAGGCGGAGCGAAATTTGCTTTCGAAAATGTCCAACTAGCGCTAAGATGGTCTTAGTCCCCTAAGATGGTCTTAGTAGTGTTCGAAAATGCCCCCCAGCTGCTCGATAATCGGCAGGCCAACCCTAGGAAAGATGCCTAAAAAAAGTTTTGATGGCACTTTTTGTTCAAAGCTGGCAACCATGCTAGAAAGAATCACTATGGTGTAAGGTTTTAGAAACACCCGGTTGCCAAAATAGCATTTGACCTTTAAGGTCAAATTTGGAGGTCAAAAGGTCAAATAAGGTAAAATTTTGTTTTTCCCTCTTTTATCTTACACTTCTGGCATGGAAAATTGAGGAAATAATGAGATATATGGGTTTAAAATTCCATAATATATAATAGGTAAATAATAATAATAATAATAATTTTATTTTCATCCGAAAGCATATAGGAAAAAAGAGCACACAACAACAACATAACATACAGACATCGAGGGAGTGAACGTAATAAAGTAAATAAAATATAATAAATACATGCGGGCAATATAGACACTGCTGTACAGTATGAGGGGAGGCGGTATACCACTGACTTCCAATAGACTACCATTTCCTCCTCGCCTCCACTTATAATCCTACTATGTCCTCTTCGCCTCCACTTTACACACCTTCGAAGGAGTGTAATCGATCGTGTGTAATAAGGAGTGTAATTCGATCATCGAAGTGAATGTGAACCAGACCGTGATGGATAACTTGGCATCGAGTATATCCGAGATACTATTAGAACCAGCTAGAGAAACTGGTATGTTGAAACCCGCCAGCTCAAACAAACCTGCCCGTTCGAAACAAATAAGAGTGAAAAGTAAACCCTGGTTCAGTGACCAATGCAGACTATCAAAGAAGGAATATGTAAACTTTAGGAAAAGGTTGCACTTAGAGAGTTCCGAGGAAGATAAAAAGCACTTGAAAATACTGGCGAAGAAACATAAAAGAGTCATAAGGCAAGCGAAGCGTGTGTATGAAGAAAATGTACATACGCAAGCTTAGAACATTAAGAACTGAAAACCCTAGGGAATACTGGCGAATTATTAATGAAAATAAAGAGGAAAATATTGGTAATATTTCTTTGGATATTTTTTTTGAGTACTTTCGTGATCTTTGTAACGATAGCTCCGAAGCGTTCACTGACTCAGACGAAACTCATGCTTCAAAACAACGCATTTACGCTAAAGCAGCAAGTGAATCAGTGAATACAGTTCAGTTAGAACAAAATGAAAATGATTTAATTAATTTCACATTTACGTTTAATGAAATTAAGAAACACATTCAGAAACTTAAAAATGGAAAGTTACCAGGAATTGATAATATATTAAATGAGTTTATAAAGCACTGTCCAGATACCGTGGCAGTTGTTATTGTACAGTTGTTTAACTTAATCTTGAAAACAGCAGTTATTCCTTCTGAGTGGACGGTCGGTATTATGAAGCCCTTGTATAAGCATAAAGGTAACATTGATAATGTTGATAATTATAGAGGTATTACTTTACTTAGCTGCTTAGGTAAACTATTTACATCATTATTAAATACTAGACTTTATGATTATCTGATGACAGAAGGGGTTTTGGGTAATGAGAAAGCGGGTTTTAGGAAAGATTACAGCCCCCTTGACCATATATTAACTTTGCACATATTAAGTCACTTTTATATCAGTAATGGCAAACAACTGTTCTGTGCCTTTATAGATTATAGGAAAGCCTTTGACTTTATAGAAAGAACATCCTTATGGTTAAAAATGTTAAATAGTAATATTAATGGAGATGTCTTACGTGTTATCAAGAGTATGTACATAAATGCTAAGTCTTGTGTAAAACTAGAGGCGAATTTTGGTGAAGAAACCGTAAGAAGCCGGTTTCTTACAGCTTGCGTTTTCTGTTCTGGCGAGGCACTTTTAAGAAGCCGGCTTCTTATGGATTGGCCCAGCTGGTCAAGCCGTAAGAAGCCATAAGAAGCGAGAGCCAGGGCTCGCTTACCACGGCTTCTTACCGCTTGTTGCCGTGACGTCAGAGATAACAACAAATATGGCGGGGAGGGCAGAGATTCTCAGACAGTGAGTATCGGCGTAGAAATACTGTAATTACAGATAACAGGACACAAGTAAACACATAGATGTACATTCAGAAGCATGGACATACCTTAAGACCACGAACAAGAATATACAAGGTTAATGACACGACAGGAAAACTTTAAAACTGGTGAAAGAATGATCATGTCTTATCAGCCGGACAATAGTCCCTAGCTGCGACAGCAAAGTTTTTGCTGAATTTCGCTGTTGATATGGCACAAATTAGCCTGATTTGTACATTTAGTAGCACGGGCTTAACTTTCGGACCACACTAATAGAGCTAAAATGGAATGACATGGTGATAGGAGAACGTCGTCTGGTGAAAAAACTTTCTCGAGTCTTTTAACATTAACACAAGACGTTGTTTTTCTAATTTTACTAATTATGCTATCAAAAGCAGACCGGAAACGTTTTCGCTGATTCATTATGCTCCAATTTTGGTTCTTAGAGATCTCTCACACTTGTTAAGAACGTGAAAATGTTGGAACTCTCGCCGACGGGGACGAGAGTACCACAAACCTTCACCATCATCCGAATTCCACCACAAAACATTGCAAGACTTATGATGGGTGCAGCAAGAAAGCTGTGCCTCTCCAGAGAAGTTTGCACACGTATCAGACCAATAGGCGAGAAATGTGTAAAAAAATGTTGGTGCGTGGACGACGTTGGTGCATTTCAGTGAAGGTAGGGAAACGGGGGTGGGTGTTGGTGGTTGGGGAAGGGGGAGGGTGTTAGTGGTGGGGAAGTAGTGGGTGTTGGTGGTGGGGAAAGGGGATGGTTGTTAGTGGTGGGGGAAGGGGGTGGGTGTTAGTGGTGGGGGAAGTGGGTGGATGTTGGTGGTGGAGGAAGTGGGTGGGTGTTGGTGGTGGGGAAAGGGGGTGGATGTTGGTGGTGGGGAAGTGGGTGGGTGTTGGTGGTGGGGGAAGGGGGTGGGTGTTGGTGGTGGGGGAAGTGGGTGGATATGTTGGTGGTTGGGGAAGGGGATGGGTGTTGGTGGTTAGGGAAAGAGATGGATGTTGGTGGTTGGGGAAGGGGATGGGTGTTGGTGGTTGGGGAAGGGGATGGGAGTTAGTGTGATGGGGAAAGGGGGTGGATGTTGGTGGTGGGGGAAGGGGATGGGTGTTGGTGGTTGGAGAAGGGGGTGGTTGGTGGTGGTTGGGAAAGGGGATGGGTGTTGGTGGTTGGAGAAGGGGGTGGTTGGTGGTGGTTGGGAAAGGGGATGGGTGTTGGTGGTTGGGGAAGGGGATGGGTGTTCGGTGGTGGGGGAAGTGGGTGGGTGTTGGTGGTGGGGGAAGGGGGTGGGTGTTGATGGTGGGGGAAGTGGGTGGGTGTTGGTGGTGGGGGAAGGGGGTGGGTGTTGGTGGTGGGGGAAGTGGGTGGATATGTTGGTGGTTGGGGAAGGGGATGGGTGTTGGTGGTTGGGGAAAGAGATGGATGTTGGTGGTTGGGGAAGGGGATGGGTGTTGGTGGTTGGGGAAGGGGATGGGAGTTAGTGTGATGAGGAAAGGGGGTGGATGTTGGTGGTGGGGGAAGGGGATGGGTGTTGGTGGTTGGAGAAGGGGGTGGTTGGTGGTGGTTGGGAAAGGGGATGGGTGTTGGTGGTTGGGGAAGGGGATGGGTGTTCGGTGGTGGGGGAAGGGGGTGGTTGTTGGTGGTGGGGGAAGGGGGTGGATGTTGGTGGTGGGGGAAGGGGATGGATGTTGGAGATGGGGGAAGGGGATGACTATTGAAAGTGGAGATGTGGGTGTGAACGGGGGTGGATGTTAGGGGATGTGGGTGGGGGAAGGAGATGGGTGTTGGAAGCGGGGATGTGGGTGGGAACAGGAATGGGTGTTGTGGGATGTGGGTGGGTGTTGGGGATGAAGTAGAGCGAATAATAGCAGATTCTTGAAGGACTCCAGCATCCCCCCCTCTCTCTCTCTCTCTCTCTCTCTCGGTGAACTCCTCGTTTGACGTCATCAATAATATTCGCGGGCCTGTTGGAGGGATTAAACTTTTTTTTCCGCGCATTTTACAAAAGTCGTGTTTTTACGGAAATAAGGCGTGGAAATGAATTATATTTTGTGGATTAGGTGTTTTGAATGAACATTTAACATATTTATGCAAAAAAAAAATGGGTCTGGACAATTACTTTAAGCTCTGTATGACCTATCTCACTCTATACAACAAGGTCAACACACTCACCCAGTCCCCTCTGCATCCCCTCCGCACACTCCCTCCCGACCTCAAGGCCAGTCTGCACCGCCGGGGAGACAGTGAGTGGCACCACCTCCCCCCCCGCCAGTGCCACCCCCTCCCCCCCCAGCCAGTGCCACCCCCTTCCCCCCAGCCAGTGCCACCCCCTCTCCGGCACTGGTAGGGGTGGGGGTAGGGTGGACCCTCGGGGATAGCGTTGCATGGGGGGAACACGCCGTTCACAGGGAAGGCGGTGTTCTTGGCTATCTGTAAGAATGAGGAATGTTGGGATTAGGGAATAGAACATAAGAATATACGGAAATCAGGAAGCTGCAAGAGGCTGTGAGGCCTACACGTGGTAGTTACTTAGGTAGTTACGCTTCCTGTTACTTAAAGGCCGTGTCACACGGACACTTTTTCCGACATCTTTTGGTATTTTGCTACCAAAAGATGCCCGTAGTGGTGGCAAAAAAATGCGCGTTCGTTGTACGGCGTTTCGGCTACCAGCATCTTCTACTGGCATCTTCCGGGACCAGCAACCAATTTTGACAAAACTAACATTATGAATCGTGCAAGAAGACTTCAATCGTATTAATTTCAATCGTATTCTTCAATTCAAGACTTATGAATCGTGCAAGAAGATGCTGGTAGCCGAAACGCCATGTAACGAACGCGCATTTGTTCGCCACCACTACAGGCATCTTTTGGTAGCAAAATACCAAAAGATGCCGGAAAAAGTGTCCGTGTGACACGGCCTTAACACTACCTACATCCATCTTTCATCCCCATAAAAAAATATGTAATATATATATATATAACGGAGAACTGAGCGTGTTAAAAAAAAGTGACTGAAAAAAGGGAGTGTAAAAAGAAAAGTGAATTGACAAGAACCAGTCAAAAAAAAAAAAATCATAATATTCTATAAAATATACGCAGCCAGCCACCGAGGACCCACATGCAGAAGAACTGGATAATGTGTAAAAAAAAAAAATTTGACAAAAAACTAAAAAAAAAAAAGTAAAAAAAGTCCCCCTTGGACTTGCCTGCAGGAGAACCATGGAGTGCTTGATGGCCTCAGCACGGTGTTGCTGCCGTCCACCACCTCCTGGCAGCGGCCGCTGGCGTCGTGGGTGTCGTGGGCGTGGCGCTCCAACACGGCGCTCTGTTCTATCAGCAGCTGCAGGTACGCGTCACTCTCAGTCAGCTTCTTGTCAAAGTCTGCCAGGGTCACTGAAAAAAAAAAATAATACGCTGAAAACGCATAAAAATACCTTCTAAATCAAGTATAGACGTCCAGCCTCTGGCCTCTTTGCTTTTGGCTCAGTTCTTGCGGCTGGAACGTGACAGCGAGCCACGTTCCAGCCAATTAACTCATTACGTGAATTACTCATTAAGGGCTTGTTCTATGCAAAACGTTTGTTGTACAGACCCCCATTGATTTTGACAGCACTACTTGGATGTCGAATGTCAGCTCAATCCGACAATAATTAGGAGTAGTTTACGCTAATTACTCATTAAGGGCTTGTTTTACGCAAAAAAAAAATTCCGACGACCCCCATTGATTTTGACAGCACTACTTGCATGTCAAATTTCAGCTGAATCCGACAATAATTAGGAGTAGCTATACACTTTTTGGCGGAAACTTGGTTCCACGGGTCTTATGGTAAGCGACAGCGAGCGAAGCTCGCTGTCAATAAGGTAAAAAAAAAAAAAGGACGGGAGCATACGCTATGCTGCGCTTGGCATTCGGTGTTCATCTCCGTGGCATTAGCCCTTAGAGCCTGTGGTGGGTGAAGACCCGTTACCCCGGGACACAGGGCTAGTGGCTCGTCGAATCCTGACCCGGATTCGAACCAGGGCCCGCAGATTCGTACCCAGGCACGCTAACCATAACACCACGGAAGCGATAAATTAATAAATATTAGGCAACTCAGACCGCTATATTTTACCCACGCAATATAATTGGGTTCACCCTGTACCCTGCTCCTCTTCCTTGAGTTGCTCCTCTTCCGTGCGTTGCTCCTCTTCCTTGCGTTGCTCCTCTTCCGTGCGTTGCTCCTCCCTATTGCGTTGCTCCTCTTCCTTGCGTTGCTCCTCTTCCGTGCGTTGCTCCTCCCTATTGCGTTGCTCCTCTTCCTTGCGTTGCTCCTCTTCCTTGCGTTGCTCCTCTTCCTTGCGTTGCTCCTCTTCCTTGCGTTGCTCCTCTTCCTTGCATTGCTCCTCTTCCTTGCGTTGCTCCTCCCTATTGCGTTGCTCCTCTTCCTTGCGTTGCTCCTCTTCCTTGCGTTGCTCCTCTTCCTTGCGTTGCTCCTCTTCCTTGCGTTGCTCCTCTTCCTTGCGTTGCTCCTCTTCCTTGCGTTGCTCCTCTTCCTTGTGTTGCTCCTCTTCCTTGCGTTGCTCCTCTTCCTTGCGTTGCTCCTCTTCCTAGCGTACTCTAAGAACTCAGCACTCCGGTAAACCCTGCAGTTCTGGAGGATCCTCCAACGAGTACTAACGAGGATGTGGTCGATCTCCTTAGCTACCCCTCCGGCATTACTATACCATGTCCAGCGGTGCAGCTCTGGTCTCTGATACCAAGAACCTGCAATTCTCAACCTTCTGGACCTTGCAAAGTTCAGAAGCAGAGAACTGTTGGTGTTTCTGGTACCGGAGCCATGGAGACCAACACATAACTCGAAGCCATCTCTCACAGTGCCAGTAGTAGCATTGAAGTCGCCCAAGACAATGAGTGTGTCCCGAGGAGGACACTGGTCTAATACAGAGTCGAGTTTGGCGTAGAACATCTCCTTCTCTTCAGTTTTACGCATCTCGGTAGGAGCGTACACTGCAACAAGAGACATGAAACCCAGAGTGTGTTTCATCCTCACCCGCATTATACGCTC
Source organism: Chionoecetes opilio (assembly GCA_016584305.1). NCBI lineage: Eukaryota > Metazoa > Arthropoda > Malacostraca > Decapoda > Majidae > Chionoecetes > Chionoecetes opilio. The sequence continues at coordinate 520,944 of JACEEZ010020178.1, forward strand.
ATCAACCGGAGTAACCTCAACAACTGACGGCTGCAGTTTGCTGGAGATGCCTATAGCTACTCCCCGGACACGGTGACCATTGCTCATGCCGGACCAGTAGTAGGTGTAACCCCCACTGCTAGTCTCGCCACTGCCAGGCCTCCTCGTCTCAGAGAGTCCCACTATATCCACCCTCAGCCTACTGAGCTCGCCCGATAGGAGAGGTAGTCGATGATTGTCTGAGAGGCTCAGAACGTTCCACAAGCCCACACGAAGAACCCTCCGCAGGTTGATCCCAGGAGTGATTCGACGGGCAGGCGCCGCCTCTGCACCGCCCCGGCCACCCCCATAAGAAAAAGTTGGGCTAGGGGGCCCTACCACTTGATTTAGAGTGCGGGATTCCCGAGGGCTTTGCCCCGCACTCGTCACAGGCAGACCCCTCCCCTGCGTCGGCATAGGAGGGGTTTGCATGGTTGGGCCCCCCGGCAAAACCGGGTCGGGGGCGCGATTACCGCGCCCCCGGCCTCTACCTCTTACTATGTTTGTGGCTAGCTTAGTTTTTACAGGGAAGGGTTGCAAACCCCCCCCCCCCACCAATCTATGTCAGGGATTGGCCTTACTGCTCACCGTGGCCAGGGACGCAGAACCCCCTGTAGGGATTAACCCCGTGCTGCCCACTATTTAACCCATAGCTGGGACCTTAACGGCCCCACTAATTGCCTTGTCTTGGCTTTATATACCTGATAGAACCCCTTTGGGTCACTTTTCGCCTGTCCTGCTACTTTAATCTCATACTTGTTCTTAGCTACTCGAGTTAATTTCTTCACTGTCCTCGCCATCACGTTATACTGTTCTTTGCTTACCTGACCAGCCTTGAATCTTAAATACATGTTTCTTTTTATTCCAATATTGTGTTTTAAACTAATGGTCATCCATTTTGGGTCACTCTTTCTTGACCTTATTTCCTTATAAGGAATATGTTTTTTCTGTCCTTCAATTAAATTCTTTACAAATAAGCTATAATCCTCCTCCGCCCCGACATCACTTTCAACGCTAATCTCCACCAGGTGTCTTCCTAATCCTTCATAATTGGCCTTTCCAGCTGTCACCGCCCAGCCCTTGACCGCATTAACCTTGGAAACTTTCTTCCCCTCCATTCCACACCCTTTTTTAATCCCCTCCAGGTGTTTTCTTAACCCTGCATAATTGGCCTTTCTGAAATTGGGTACTCTTTGTTTGTTGACTCTCAATTTTCCAACTTCCCATTTTAAGCAAAATCTGATTTCATAATGATCACTATTATCTAACTTCCCACCAACCTCCACATCTGTAACTAAATCTTCCCTATTTGTCAGTAATAAATCTAGAATATTATCTCCTCTAGGTAGTAGGCTCCTTGATTGCTTGGCTTAGGAAGTTATCCTGTATTATATTTAACAATTCATCTGCGTCGCTGTCTCCTATAATTAAATCCCAGTCTATATTCCTAAGATTAAAATCTCCCATCACGCATATCTGCATATTTGAATTTGAATAGAGAGTGTACCCCGAATGTGTTGTAAGCGAGGCGCCCCAACTAGTTACGGGATATTAAAATCACCGAATATTATGCTTTCGTTTTGAGAACTAATTTCCGCTATTTGTTCATAGAGTTCTTCGTCAATGTGTGTTGCCAGAACTTCCTATGAAGAAGTTTATACCTGGTGCCTTTGTTATTTGAATGATATTAATTGATTATGATTTTTCATTTGATTACAACTTGAATTGAGAATTGAAAACTAGTCTTATGACTTCACTATGTTATTATAGTATGAACACTTCTCGCTGCGGAGAGTAATGAAATGGGGATGAATTTAAGGGGAAGGGGGAGGAGTTTAGGTTAAGGGGAAAGGGTATGAGTTAAGGGGAAGTGCTGCCACCAGCTCAAGCGAGTAGTTCTCTGGGTTACTCCCTGGGCGTGTTTGAATAATATTAATATTAGATTTATCTTGGTAGTCGTGATTGATACGTGGAATTATACCGAGTAAGGCTGACTCTTTTGGAAGTGTGGGGAATTACTGTCCTAACGCAGAATAATCACCTGGGGTTTTTATAATAAACACAAGAACTATATTTGAAAACATCATCCTATTTATTCATGCTGAAGTAGTATGTCTCTTGTTTGAGATCACAGACAAACATATAAGTGCTAATCCAACATAAGAAAGCTCTCCATCCCAACACAGGAAAGCTCTAATCTGATATAAGTAAAACTTTACACTCTGATACAGGAAGCTCTTCCCATGTGATGAAGGTAAGCTCTGGTGAGCATACACCTCCCTCCCTGAACCTTATTGATAAATTATCCTTCACTTAGGTAACATACCGCTGAATACTTATAATTATACATGGAAGATATAAGGGGGGAATATAAGAGTAAGAATGTTGTGTGTGTTTCACTAAAAACCATGTATCGGGCCCTTTGCGTCAAGGCCTAGATGTCCGCCTGTCGGAGAGTGGGAGAGAGACTCCGTTAATAATAATTATAAGGATGGGGCAGGCCTCCTTTACGTTAGTGAAAACTAAACATCGGTACCCATATTTGGAAATATAGATAACAATATTATAACAAGGAAAGGGGGGGGGGGGAGAATAGGAGCGAACGTCGTACGTCTTACCTGTCGGAGAGTGAGAGAGAGACTGCCGCCTTTCGGGTGAAAGAAGACCCGCGGGAGAAGAGGGGAATGTTTGGATACCCTGAACTTGGCCTCTCCTGAAGAGCTTATAATCCCGAAATAACTAATTAAATAATGAAACTAGTGTACCTAAGAAAGGGCTGCCTATAATACAGTCCTGTTACTTTGATATAGAAGAATTTAATATGTTTAATCCAATAACCGAGGAAAGTGTTATTGAAGTTCGTGTCCAGTGTCCGAACGCGTCTTTTGGAGTGCTGTGGTAATGGAGGCGAACCATAAATTTGGTCGACTTTTAATTTAGCAAATAACTCGACTAACACATCCATTTATGAACGTGATCTCTCACTATGGTGACTATTTTGAAGGACATTAAGAATCTAGGAGTGTTCCTTGATCTGATAGGAGGGTGAGGGGAGGATGAAAAGTTTTGAATCCATTAGTTATCACTGATCGCGAAATAAGTATCCCACGAATGTTGACTCGCACGCGGAATGTCGGGGGGGGGGAGGGAGTGAGAGAAGGAAGGAAGAGAGAAATGGAAGATAGGAAGAAAGGAGATAAACTTACACGAGAAAAATAAAAGATTGAATTGCTTACGGGACATAACCCGGGAATTATATGATAATAATTCCCATCCTATCTCTTCTGAATAACGGGCATTACAAATGGACCCTACCCATAACTACGTCACGGTTTGTTTACATCGGTGCATTGTGGGGATAAGGCGGGGTCGCCGCGAGTGGACCTGCGAAGGGAAAACTACGGCGATGGAAGAATTTAGTTATTTTGCGCGAAATTGATATTCCAGGTGCTATATTACTGTGCTCTGTTCTCGCTGAGAACACTATAGAGAAGACCTGAGGTAATGGCTGATGTGCAGAGGCTTCTAAACCAAGAAAACAGAGTCATAACAGAGCCTCGTCAAAAGGTAAGCAACTGGTAGGTACGTAATGTGTCCCTACCACTTGCTTACTTCTTAATGAGACTCTGCTGTGACTGTTTTCCTGGTTTAGAAGCCTTTTCACATCAGCCATCACCTCAAGTCTTCTCTATGTTGTCAGCGAGCACGGAAATATAGCACCTGGAATATCAATTTCGCCCAAAACAACTCGAAATTTTTTCATCGTCGTAGTCTTCTCTTTGTAGGTTGTACATATTTTTATTCATGGTTATGATAGTATTAAAATACCTTATTAATTGAGTTCCTTTTGTTGTCTTTCCTCATAATAAGTAGTGGTACATCATGGTTTAAGTGTTACTTGACGAGCCAATGAATACTCTTGAGTCTATACCAACATCACCAACCTTTGCTTTGATTTATCTTATTACTCCATCGGTATCCGGTCATTTCGCCCACATGCCATTTCGCCACACCATGGAGTCATTTCGCCACACCATGGAGTTATTTCGCCCACACTATGGAGTCATTTCGCCCACACTATGGAGTCTAGGAGCTAGGAGGTTAGGTTATATTTGTTTAGTGTGTCAAGAACCCCCCCAACCCCCCGCTAGGAGGTTAGGTTAGATTTGTTTAGGTTAGGTTAGGGTAGGTTAGATTTGGGTAGTTTAGGTTAGATTTGGTAAGGTTAGGATAGGTTAGATTTGGTTAGGTTAGGTTATCGGTGGGTCAAGCCCACTTGCTAGGGTAGGTTAATTTTGGTTTGGCTAGGTTTATTTTGGTTAGGCAATTTTCTCTAGATATAAGGAAATTACCCTAGATCTAGGGAATTTTACCCCCCTACACAACTCTTTAATTACGTGTTTCCGATGCATAATTTGTTCCCCACCCGAAAACCCCGCATTCCCACAGGTCCCCAAACTTGTTTGGGGGAAGTGGGAGAGTATGGGCAAACACTAGAAATTTACCGTCATTTCGCCCAAGGTTACTGGTGGTTCATTTAATTTCTGCCAGAAGAAATTAAGATATAGTTACATGACTCCGTGACCTGGATCGTGTGGGCGAATTGACTTTAGAGTGGGCGAATTGACTCTTACATGTGGGCGAAATGTCTTGTGGGCGAAATGACGTGTGGGCGAAATGACCGGTAACCACTCCATCCATAAACAAGTTGCATAACCACGGTGACATTACCCATCCTTGCCTCATTTTACCTGGTACTGTCGTCTACCGATATTTTTATCCCTACACAAATTGGGAAAACTCGCCGACGGTAATGGTTAGGTTAGATTTTGCTTTGATTTATCTTATTATTCCATCACATTACAGGAGTCAATGATGCAATAAACACATTACATTTCAAACAGGCAAGCATGAAATGGCTCTATAATACACAATAAACATAAAATATAGTGATACAACTTGTAATTTATTGTTTATTGATGTCTTGTCGCTTCAAATTTCACTCCCTTAGGGAGTTAAGGGTGCTCCCGACCACCCTTAAGCCGGCCACACACACACCGGCGCGGCCTGTCCGGCCGACAAAAAGTGGCGGGGCATCGTTCGCCGGACGAGACCCACACACACACCGGCCGCCTCATGAAAATATACAGTAGCCTACACGTCGGACCACCATGATGACAACATGAATCCGCTGTCCGAAAATGACTTGTTGGTGATGGCTGCATGTGCAGCCATATATAATACCTATATATAATACGTCATACTATATATAATACGTCATATATAATACCTATATTATCATAAATACAATTATTACTGGTACAATTAGTCATTATCTGGCTGAGCGAGGGGCGGGCCGCGCCGGAAGGCACCCACACGCACGCAGGCGGCAGGCCGCGCCGGACGGAATTTCAAGCGCCGACTGATTTTCATCCGGCCGCTGCGACAGGCCCCGCCGGATGAAAAACACCCCCACACACACACCGGCCGCCTCTAGCCACGCCCCTTTTCGTCGGCCGGACAGGCCGCGCTGGTGTGTGTGTGGCCGGCTTTAGCCTCGCGGTCCCGTACCAAGTGAGAAAACGGTTTGAGCATCTCCCTTAAGCGGCTATCACACGGTGCGTTTCGTCGGACTGTTTCGTCGAACTTGCCATTTGGTTGGACTGTTTGGTCGAACTTCGAGGGTCATTTCGCCGAACATGTTCGATGAAATGGTTTTGTGAAATTATACAAAATGTTGCACATACGTCGAACATACTCTGGGGTCAAAATAAGTCTATACTTTTTCTGTAAGTTATAAATAGTTTTAGCAATTATTGAGCATTGAAATGAACACCATCATATAATACGTTACAGTAAAATTAATACAGATCGGTCTATATTATATATGTGATAGATTTTCAGAAATATGAAGCTGATTTGATGTGTTTACAATTTGCGGTAGAGTGATTACTAGTAGAATATGAGATCTGGGAAGTATAACGGGGAGAGAATGGAAATGATGCGTGTGGTTTTCACTGAAATGGGATGTGAAATGAATGAGGTGGTTGAAAGGACAGGAAGAGAATGGATGTTATTGCTGCTGGGACTGTGTGATGACTGGTGAGACAAGGGGACGGATGATTGAGACAGGGAAAGAGTTGGAGAGAATGTGGTGTTTGTTTGTTTGCTTAGAGGATAATTCCTCAGAGCCATAGTGATCTACCGCTCGGGCTTAGTGTTGGCCGAAGCCACCACCCCGGAAGGGGGGTCACAAACCCTCGAGGCTAACACCCGGTACCCATTCACTGCTGGGTGGACAGGGGCTCGGGTTTTAAGAAAGACCACCCATCTGTCTTCGCTCCGCCCGGGGATCGAACCCGGGACTTCTCGGTTGTGAGCCGAGCGTGCTAACCACTACACTACGGGGCCACCTGTAATATCAAGATCCGGTAAAATGGACGAGGACTGCGCGGTCCTTTTCTGAGACACTGACTACATATGGTATTATTTCACACTAGGACCGAAATTGCTTAAACAATTGGGCGTGTGGTTTTGGG